>JARFIW010001216.1:0-527500 GCA_036346225.1 Platerodrilus igneus
CCTCGAATTGATCTACGAGCTGGAGTGCAGGATATCATAGCAGCTAGCAATCAGAATGATAGGCGATCTCAACTTAGATCTGTTTTGGCACAGGAAACCAAAGGCATTGCTATCTTAAAGAACCCCGTTGGCGACTGGCCACTTAACGTATCAGAAATTAAATTATCTTTAGATGATATATCGAATATAATACATAAAACAGATCTTAGTGCCACTAATATCGAATTAGGGAGATTGACTTCGAGAATAACTCACGTCAAACAGCGAGTTGATTCACTATCTTTATATAACGACGACCAAGCGACTCAAGCTAAACAAAGTTTGTTGTCCGAGGTGTTATTGCTCGAAGGGATTGTTTTAGAAAGACTTAATCCTAATGCAGACGCAGATATATCGTTACCTTTTTCAAATCTTGTGCTTGCCGAACCCAAACCTGTAGGAAAACCTATACCTGTATACAAATGGGGTCTCACTTTCGAAGGGTTTGATTCGCAAGTCTCTTTATCATCCTTTCTTGACCGGATTAATGATTTTAAAATTTCTCGCGGGTGTACCGACCAGGACCTATTTATCTCAGCTGGTGATTTGTTCGCAGGCTCAGCGTTAATATGGTACAGAAACATACGACACCAAATTTCTACCTGGAATGAGTTAGTTGCCTGTTTAAAACGAGACTTCCTACCTTATGGCTACATTAACGACCTTTGGAACGAAATTCGAAACCGAACTCAAGGTCCCGACGAAAATGTTGTTTCTTTTATTACCTCATTAGAAGCTTTATATAGCAGACTCGACAAAAAACCTTCCGAATCCGAAATTATCGATCAATTACTTAGAAATTTAAACCCCTATTTCTCAGAACGTTTGGCATTACAGCCCATATCTTCGCTAGCTCACTTTAAAGACCTATGTCGTTCTCTTCAAGAAGTGAGGTCAAGAATTAACAAATATCGGCCACCACCCGAGAAATTATCTGGTCTTCTAGAACCTGATTTAGCTTGCCAAGTTCGACCTTCCCGTAAACTATCTACCCTTAACGTTCCTCCTACCGTAACTAATAACGCACTTACCTGTTGGAACTGCAAGCGAAGTGGACATAGCTATACTGTCTGCACATACCCTAGAAATATTTTTTGTTATGGTTGTGGCCGCTCAAATATCTACAAATCTAACTGCACCAACTGTAATCCTAACGTATCGGGAAACTCCCGTCGAGATATTTTAAATCAGGGTGTGAATATCTCAAGAAACCAAAATCGCCCTCAACACCAATCATCCAACGGACACAGACGCCAATAAATTCAAATTATAAAACCACTTCTAACGTTGTACCGTCATTAAATTTATCTAATAATAATATCGCTACTATTAATGTACAAAATGCCTTACCTTTAGAGGAATTATGCTATACTACTCCAGCCGAGTGGTCTAAGTGGTTACAAACCGTCAATTCCTTTTATCATAAAAAGACTGCCGCTGTTTCACAACTTGTTAAAAAACCCTTCGATAATCGTCCACACTTATCTATCTCAATAGGTTCCTTAAATGTAATTGCTTTATTTGATACAGGTTCTTCATGTTCTCTTATAAATAACGAAGGTTTACATCAATTATCTCAACAAAATATCAAAATTCAAATTATTCCCGAAAAAACTTCCATAAATTTAGCTGACGATAATCAAATACATGTAACTGGTTCCCTTAAGTTAAAAATTCGTGTAGAATCTCTTGAACGTGAGGTTTTATTTTTGATTGTCCCTGCATTAGCTTATCCCTTTCTACTGGGCGTTGATTTCTGTAAACTTTTTAATTTGTCACTTTACTTCCAGGATTTTTCATGGCAAACCTCTATTAAAACGAACTCCTGTGCATCTACAGGAATATCTAACAAAATCTCTCTTACTGATTCCCAAAATGTAACCCTTAACGCTACAATCGACAAATTTCGCAAACTTAATACCTCTGAACTTGGTTGTGTTACAACGGCAACACACGTTATCTCTACAGGTGATGCCCTTCCCTTTAAGCAACGTCAATATCCCTTATCGCCTGCATTACAAAAGCATTTACATGCGGAAATAGACAAAATGTTAGTATCTGGTGTTATCTCTCCTTCAAATTCACCATGGACCTCTCCTGTATTACTAGTTCGGAAAAAGAATGACGAATGGCGTGTCTGTTTTGATGGCAGAAAGTTGAACTCTGTTACTGTTCCAGACGCTTACCCTTTACCTAGAACTGACTCGATTTTAAGCAGGCTTCGTAACGCAAAATTTATCTCATCTATCGACCTTAGACAAGCTTTTTATCAGATACCTCTCGACTTATCTTCTCGTCAAAAAACTGCTTTTTGTGTCCCAGGCCGAGGTCTTTTCGAATATAATTTTTTGCCATTTGGTCTCTGTAACGCTCCACAAACTTTACAACGTACTATGGATCAAACGTTAGGTCCTATCTTACATCAAGAACGTGCCTTTGTGTTTTTAGATGATATCTTAGTTATCTCAAGTTCTTTCGATGAACATATCGCCACATTAGATGAAGTTGCTGAACGTTTAAGCGCAGCAGGCTTTAAGATAAACTGGGAAAAGTCTCAATTTTGTCGTTCATCCCTCACATTTCTCGGTTTTATTATCGATGGGACAGGCTTACGAGCAGATCCTGCTAAAGTTGATGCCATTACTAAATTTAAAACACCTAAAACTGTTACCGAAATCAAACGTTTGATTGGAATGATTAGCTATTATCGCATTTTTTTACCTAACCTTTCAACTATATCCGCACCCATTACTGCTTTAATTAAAAATAAAAATAAATCCCAAACTATCGAGTGGAATTTAGAATCTCAACAGGCTTTCGAACAAATTAAAACATTAATCACTTCAGCACCTATCTTAATCTCTCCAAATTTCGATGATAAGTTTTATATACAAACCGATGCCTCACTTACTGGGTTAGGTGCAATGTTGTTCCAGGTAAACAATGGTTTAGAACATCCAATCGCTTATGCGAGCCGTGCCTTAACTTCTGCCGAACAAAAATACTCTGCTACCGAACGAGAACTATTGGGCGTTATCTTTGGCATCGAGAATTTAGAGGATATGTCGAAGGTACACACTTTACCGTAATCACTGATTGTGCAGCACTCACTTGGCTTAATAACTTGAAACAACCCGCAGGTCGTTTGGCAAGATGGAACTTGCGTATATCTCAATTTACTTTTGACGTTAGTCATAGGCCTGGCAAATTAAATATCGTACCTGATGCCTTATCTCGAGATGTTGTTTCTCTTAACCTTCCAAATTTAATTCTGGATACCTGGTACCTCAATATGATTAGAAAAGTTTCCGATACCCTGACAAATTTCCTACCTTCCGTGTAACTAATAATAGACTGTATAAATTTGTATCTTCGTCCCCACATAAAATATCGAATATACCTGAATGGAAACTCGTTGTGCCCACTGCAAACCGCAGTGAGGTGCTCAAATTATGTCACGACGATCCCTTAGCTGCACACCTTGGTGTTACAAAAACTCTCGCAAAATATCTGAATTTGTATTACTGGCCCACACTTAAGCAATCTGTTTGTCGTTAAATCAAGAGCTGCAAAATTTGTGGTTCTCATAAGAGTTCACAAGACGCTCGCCCTGGTTTAATGGGTAACTTTAAGCGTGTATCTTATCCCTTTCAATTAATATCGCTTGACTTATTAGGACCTCTCCTCGATCGAAAAGAGGCAATCAATATCTTTTAGTCGTTACCGATTGGTTTTCTAAATTTGTTATGGTACAACCCTTACGTAAAGCTACATCCGCTGCAATAATTAAATTTCTAGAACAGAATGTCTTTCTTATCTTTGGTGTCCCCCAGATTATTCTTTGTGACAATGGTGCACAATTTATCTCTAAAGATTTTCAGAATTTCGTTAAAAGTTACAAAGTACAAAAATTTGGTTTAACGCAAAATATCATCCCCAAGTAAACCCTACCGAGAGTAAATCGAGTTTTAATTACCGCTATTTCGTCTTATATTGATTCAGACCATACTACATGGGATGAACATATCTTTGAAATTGCTCAAGCTTTGCGTACATCTAAACACGAAGCAACCCAATTCACTCCGTCTTTTCTTGTTTTTGGAAGATATACCCCAATCGATGGGAGTTACTATGGTTTAGTGCCTGACGATACTAACGTTATTGAATTTGACGATAAAGTATGTTGGGACAAGGACCAACAGTCATTACCTTCTATCTTTAACGACGTTAGAAAAATTTGTTAAAAGCTTACGAAAAGAGCAAGGACCATTATAACTTGCGTAAGCGAAATATTTCCTTTGCCTTGGGCGAACAAGTTTGGAAAAGAACTATGTCTTATCGGATGCATCTAAGAAATTTTCTTCAAAATTAGCCCCTAAATTCATTCTTTGTAAAGTCACACGTGTTATTAGTCCCCTTATCTACGAACTTCAGGATACTGAAGGAAAACGCCAAGGCAGGTGGCATATTAAAGACCTTAAGCCATTCTCTGCTGACCCAAATGCTAATTAAGTTTTTCGCGTTCCATTCTCCTCACGATTTACCTAATATTTTTTGTTCTCACCATCAATTAGTATCTTTAATTACTTATTCCTTCTCTCATATAGTATATAATTTCTTACACGTTTAACTTCACTTACCTTAATTTAGCTATCTTTTTCTTTTCGTTGACTTTCCTTCACCATACCGTTAGATATATATCACTTCATCCTCTACACCCCCCAATATAACTCTGTCGTTTCATTTAACCCTTGAAATTTTCCTACTACATATTGTTCGGTCTTTAGTATTTCTCTTATATGGTTTAATTGTATGGTAATTGTCGTAACTTTGGTTGAAATAACCCATTGAATTTTTATGATTGGTTTTAGCTGATGTTGAGTGGATGATTTTTTCTTTGGGCCAACATAGGAGTCATAACCTATGCCATTGTAAGAAATAGTTCATATTCGCAGTTGCAAGAACTAAGATTATCTATTCCGTGTGTTTTTCTTCTGAATTATTGCAGTTGCCCACATTATACTACATCATTACACTATATCTTTATTTGTTTTTCTATTAAATCAACATAACTTATAAACATTTTTTTCGTTGTTTTTTATTGAACTTTGTGGTGAGGTGCTATTGCTTCTTATTGTTATCTTATTAAATTCTCGGTTGTTTTAACATATGGGGACAGTGTATCTGTATTTAACTGCTTATAATTGGACATTTTGATGTGTTTAGGGTGCTACCGATTTAAAAAACTACCTTAAAACAGTTTGTTTTTGTGTTTGTATCTGTGAAGATACTTTTAAGTTGTCGTGTCTATCTTTGTCTGATTTTCTTATCGTAGTCGAAGCACTCGTTAGGAAAATTATCGCACTAGTTCTCTTAGGAGCCTAGTGAATGTCAACATATGACATATCTTATCTTGTCGGATTATTATCGCAGGTGGTCCTTCAGACTGCGCTGTGTTTAATAGGGACAACTCTCTACTTTCTCTTGGACGCTTGTCCAAAAACTATACTCTTTCTTAACCCGCTATCTCCGCTATGCCTTATTCTTCTCTCGGTGGACCTGTTCTTGTCCCGGAACACCCGTCTGCCACATAAGAATGATGTTCCCTCATTCCGAGCTGCTGACCACACTGGTTGGTTGAGTAGCGCTTTGCTATCCACCTTTCCCTCTGTCGCTTTTGCTCAATGCGAGCCCTTCCTCTACTTTCTTCTACCTAGAGGTGCCTCTTATGCACTTCAAAACCAATCTCCTTCTTTTTACCGTTCCTGTTTCTCTACTACCTTTTCTTTCTGTTAGTCACCGTGTGGTTGCGCGGGAGGTTTCCACAGACACCTGGACCATGTCTCTGCGAATCTTTCGTGGGGTCATGCGGTGCCGCTGTCAGTGCATAGGCTCTGGCAGTGAAGGTATGTATGAGTGTGTGAATGTGTGAGTGAATGAGTATATCGTATATACCGAATGGATATCGGGTGATAGTTCACCGATATCGATCAACGCTGGGTGCAGGAATGCACCCAAAGGTCTTTACCGGTCCCCCGTGCTGTTCTTGCGAACGGACCTGCCTCACAGGTTTCTCTTTTTAGAGGGCACGGGTCAATCCCATTTAAACGGCTCTACTGGAGCCACTCTATTTGTTGTTATCATTGTTTTGGGTAATAACTAGGCCAATATCTTTGTCTTCTTTATTATCTTCGATAATACCTTTAGGTTTAATATCGTTATCTTATTGATTACCTTTGGTAATAAATTTAGTTTAGTATCGTTATCTTACCGATTACCGTTAGTAATAATTTTGGTTTAATTTATCGTTATCTTACCGACTACCGTTAGGAATGACTTCGAGTTATTTCGCGTTATCTTACCGGTTATCTTGAGTAATAACTTCTGTTAAATTCATGTCACTTTACCTACTATCTCCTATAATCACTTTAACTTAATATCGTGTTATCTTATCGAGTATCTCAAAAAAAATAACTAAAGCTTAATACCGTTATCTTATTCATTACCTTTGAGGATAACAACTTAAGCGTAATATCTTTACCTTATCTATTATCTTTAACATCAATTTGAGATCTTATCTTATCTTTTTATCGTCCTAACGTGTGGTATATATGACCAGACGTGGGAATTATTTTTTCCTGAAATTTAAGTGAAAAAGCTAACCCGATTTAGAAATGTAATTTGTTAGGTTAGCATATAAGGATTTAGTAGGTGGTACTTTTGGTAAATTTGTGGATTCACAACTGTGTCATGGACAAGTTAAATGTGCATCGGAGGAAACCAAAGTACCAGTAACAAAATTTGCTAGAGTGCAGAGTGACGCACTCCATGAACATTTTCAAATTTGGGCACTTCTTGCCAAAAAAGAAGAATAGTTTGATGCGACACTCATGTGTGTTTGCATATAAGAACTTTATGTTAGCTTAGTTAGATAGGTTTAGATAGGTTAGGCGACTTGTCGCACCCGTGTTAGTTTAAGTAGTGTTTCATGCTCCCCGACAAATTTGTGCTGTCGGTAATTAGTGTAGTCACAGACTATCGGGCTACCTATTCCGTTCCTGGTACTTCGGTAGACGTGTTATCGGTCGAAAAAACCAGGTGGCGCCTTATATAAACATTTTGTAGGTTTTAAGTTAGGGTTTATATAGGGTAATTAGGATTTAGATTTTAAGCTGTTACTGTGCTAACAGACTTTTTCTTTTTTTAAGTTTTTTCTTTTGTGGCTTTGTCGCGATTGTTACGTGCAAACCGAATTTGCACTTTAACATTGTTTTAGTTTAGTTTTCTTGATGTACGGAAGTTTCCCGCCATAATTTTTAAATACGCAAGACGCGGGAACATTTTAAATAGACTGGGCGGTGCTTCCGGCACGTCATAGTAGTGAGTTTGCGTAGTGTTTTTATCCCTAGAGGGTTAGGACAATACGAGACAATGGGGTGGGGAGTTTCTCGCTTCTCGCCCTAAAACGTGGCTGTTTGCCTGGTGGTGTGAAGTGAATTAGACGTTTCTTTTGGGTGACGTACCGTATCGTAGCTATGTAGAATCCTTTCTCTAATTACCTTTTTGTTGTCTACCTTTTACCTTCTTCCTGTCCACCCTTACATAGGTACAATCTGCGCCACCGAAGGACCTACCGACCTCCACATCTGTAGATGGAGAGATCCATGTCCACCGCCGCTAGCCGAGCTGTTCCTTAAGTATTTGGTAGCGTCGACGCCATCTCTAATTCCTCCAGAAGGAGCCGGATGCGTGGTTACAGGCCTACTGAAGGAAATTGCAGGCGGATGCAAAATACCTGATGTGAGTAACCCTTAATTAATTTGCATGCATTATTCTTGTGTTAGAGATTGTTTAAATTTACGTATTATTACGCAATATCTGACACGTATCAATAGTTGACCTCGCCCCAAATCTGTATAAGAGCTCGCGTTGCCAACTGTTGATAGTGTCTATTATATCACATTCCCGGTGTAGTAAATATCGAACTTTTAAATTTTAACTACCGTTTTTAATATCGTTATCTTACCGTTTTACTTATAAGAGCTCTTCCTTTTAAACAACGTCATTATCCGTTATCGCCTGCATTACAAAAGCATGTACATTCCGAAATACATAATATACTCGGTTCTGGTATTATCTCTCCTTCAAATTTGCCATGGATGTCTCTCGTGTTATTAGTCCGTAAAAACGACGAATGGTGTGTTTGCTTTGATGGTAGAAAGCATAACTCTGTAACTGTGCCCGATGCCTATCCCTTACCCCGTACTGATTCTATTCTAAGCCGGCTTCGAAATGCTAAATTTATCTCATCTATCGATCTTAGACAAGCTTTTTTATCAGATCCCTCTTGACTTATCTTCACGTCTAAAAATTGCTTTTTGTGTTCCACGTCGGGGTCTTTTCGAATATAATTTCTTACCATTTGGTCTCTGTAACGCACCGCTAACTTTACTACGTACTATGGATCAAACGTTAGGTCCTATCTTACACCAGGAACGCGCTTTTGTATTTTTAGACGACATATTAGTTATCTCAAGTTCCTTTGAAAAACATATCGCTACACTCAATGAAGTTGCTGAACGCTTAAATGCAGCAGGTTTTAAAATAAATTGGGAAAAATGTCAATTTTGCTGTTCTTCTCTTACATTTCTTAGTTTTATTATCGATGGAACTGGTCTTAAGGCAGATCCTGCTAAAGTCGACGCTATTACTAAATTTAAAACACCCAAAACTGTTACCGAAATTAAACGTTTAATAGGAATGATTAGCTACTATCGTATTTTTCTACCTAATTTCTCAACTATATCTACACACATTACTGCCTTATTTAAAAATAGAAAAAAAGTCAATCTGTCGAATGGAATTCAGAAGCTCAGCAGGCTTTTGAACAAATTAAAACGTTAATCACTTCTGCACCTATCTTAATCTCGCTCAATTTTAATGAAAGATTTGATATATAAACCGATGCCTCACTTACTGGTTTAGGCGCAATGTTGTTTCAAGTAAGTGATGGATTAGAACACCCTATCGCTTATGCTAGTCGTGCTTTAACTTTTGCTGAACAAAAATATTCAGCTACCGAACGTGAATTATTAGGGGTTATCTTTGGTATTGAAAAATTTAGAGAATATGTTGAAGGTACACATTTTACAGTAAATACGGATTCTGCAGCTCTCACATGGTTGAATAACTTAAAACAACCCGCAGGTCGGTTGGCAAGATGGAACTTGCGTATCTCTCAATTTACCTTTGACGTTCGGCATATACCTGGTAAATGAAGTATCGTACCTGATGCCTTATCTCGTGATGTCGCTTCTCTTAACCTCCCAGATCTAATTCCTGATGCCTGGTATCTCAACATGATAAAGAAAGTTTCTGAAAATTCCGATAAATTTTCCATCTTTTGTGTAATAAATGATAGATTATATAAATTTGTATCTTCCTTATCTCGCAAAATCTCTAACATCCCTGAATGGAAACTTGTTCCTACCGCTAACCTCAGTGAAATTCTTAAATTGTGTCACGACGACCCTATAGCTGCTCACCTCGGTGTTACAAAGACCTTAGCTAAAACATCTGAACTATATTACTGGCCTACATTAAAACAATCGACCTGCCGTTATATTAGAAGCTGTAAAATTTGTGGGTCTCAAAAGAGTTCTCAAGAAGCCCGTTCTGGTTTAATGGGTAACTTCAAACGTGTATCTTATCCCTTTCAATTAATATCGCTTGACTTATTAGAATTTCTCCCTCGATCCAAAAAAGGTAACCAATACCTTTTAGTCGTTACCGATTGGTTTTCTAAATTTGTTATGGTACAACCGTTACGTAAAGCCACATCTGCCGCTATAATCAAATTCCTAGAACAAAATGTATTTTTTATCTTCGGTGTTCCCCAAATTATTCTCTGTGATAATGGGGCACAATTTATCTCAAAAGATTTTCAAAATTTCGTTAAGAGTTATAAAGTACAAAAAATTTGGTTTAACGCAAAATACCATCCCCAGGTAAACCCTACCGAAAGAGTAAATCGAGTCTTAATCACTGCTATCTCTTCATATATCGATTCAGACTACACTAGGTGGGATGAAAATATCTTTAAAATCACTCAAATTTTGCGTACCTCTAAACACGAAGCAACCCAATTTACTTCATCATTTCTTGTTTTTGTGAGATATACTCCAATTGATGGCAGTTATTACGGTTTGTAACGTGCATTTTTAATCGTTTAACATTTTACGCTTTTTCTCAATTAGTAAATACCTTTCTGCAATTACTATTTCTATATTTTATATTTATTAGTATAAAGTAAATACTTTCGAATATGATAAACCGCTGTAATTAATTAGTAGATAATTATAGATTGCATCGTTTTTGTCTGGCCGTCGTATAAATTTAGTTCCTATGTGAATATACAAGCCTAGATAAGAGTCGATAAGAGGTTATAATAGCAACGAGTTTATATAACATATTGGAGAGGTGTTTTAGTTTTGTTCTTCGTTCCTAAATATTAATTGTGCTTTTAGTTGAGTTTCTTTTGAAATAACAGTTGGAGTTTGCTCTTCGTTCCTAGATATTAATTACGTTAAAAGTATTGTTTCCTTGTTGCTTTGAAAATAGTGAGAATTAATGCGGGATAAATTTCGAATTGTGCATGGACAAGCACGGCACGCTTTTAGTTGTTTTTCTTGTGAAATAAAAGTTGTATATTAACTGTAGCAGTGTAGTTCTGTTTACCATTTGAAGGATCTTATGCTTGATATGTAACGTGTTTGACGTGCTGGTTTTACGGAACACGGACGGTTTTAGTGATACGCGTAGCTTTACTAATTGTTTTTTGTTGATTTTCTGTTGGAAATAAAAGTGATAGAATTTGTTGGACTCGACCTGCACGCGTTTTTGTTTACGGTGCATTTGACGGACTTGCTTAGCGTTTGAACGTGCTTTATTGATTGTGTTTTTTTTGTTGATTTATCTTTTTATATTTGAACTGTGTGTGTGTGCGATCTAGTTTCGCGGTCCTTTTCTTCTCAGAGTAGCGCATACTTTGGATTATTTAAATACAGTGATACTGTAGTTTCTGAATTTTCTAACAACAAAGAATCTAAAATAGATCATTACTTGCGCAAATTTCGTTATTTGCGAAATATAACAGATTACCGGTTTACAAAGGTATTGGTTGAAGTTTCTCACTGCTTTTTGGGATGTTTATGAAAATAATATACATTCGGTCCCAGTTGAAATTAAACTAGTGCTACAGAATATTTCGAAATTATTGTCTTAGGAAATAGAATTACCAAGAAATTTATCAAGGCTACATAGTTCCGACGCGTGATATTGTCTGCTGCTAACCCCAGTGAAATACGTAGGTGTGATTAGTGTAACGTGTGATAAGTTCCATCAACACTCTCACAGTCAAGGGTAAAGTGCTTCGTTAGTGCAGGACATCGTTGAATCCCACACTTCAGTTGCAAGGAGGCGTTGCTGAAGGACTTTTGTAAGTTGAACTATTTCCTACTGGTTATTACTTTAAATATCTATTCGTTGCTTTACCATATCTTTGTCGTTCTGATACCTTTTACAATAGACTTGCATGCTATTTTAAAACATAGAAAAAAAAAGAAAGAAAGAAAACTCAATACTACTGAATTACTCATACCAATTGTGTCTTATCTATTTATCTTTTGTCAACATTTTGTCTGATTTATGTTTAATTGGTGTGTGAGGAAACGTTTCTGCTACTCCCCAATATTACCTCACTTTGTACTAAACATTTTTCTGTATTGCTCTTACCGTTGTTATATTATATAGATTATCCAAACAGTTTCTTTTTTTTACATTCTACAAAGTACTGAATAATTTAGACTTTTCATTGCTGCTATACTTATTCTTTTTTTTCAGGTTTGCTTAACTATTTTTCTTGCAGGTATGGTCACTAACTCCTTACCGGCGCATACATTATCTGTCAGTCTGCTTTCTACAACCCCCCTACTCTCCGATTGAGCCCGGTCATTTCTTTGATTTTCTTTGTGTTACGCACGGCTACGAAGAAACGTAACATAAATTTGGCGCCCAACGTGGAAGCCGCTAATTAACGTAACAGAATTTTTGGAGCCCGATTTTTTTTGATGGGGGCCCGATTTTTTTTTGAGGGGCTCGATTTTTTTTTGAGGGGCTAGATTTTTTCGAGCCCGTTTTTTTTTGAGAGGCCTGATTTTTTTTTATTTGCTCTCGATTTTTTTTTGGTTTGCTTTTGATTTTCTAAATTTTTTTTTATGACCTTGATTTTTTGCCTTGACTTTTTTTGGTGTATCGGTTCGATTTTCTTTTCTGCCTATATTGGCTGGCTCTAATTTTTTTGTGGTGTAGTCTTGAATTTTTTTCCTTCGCTATATAGAAATTCTTTGATTGTAATTTTTTTTTTGTTGTGAATTATCAGAGTTGTGTTTTCGCTGGTAATTTGGTTCTGGAAAACACTGGCGCCCAAGTTTTCTGTACACCACCTTTTTTTTTTCTTTTCTTCACGTCACTTTCGCTACCTCACTTAAATATAATCCTAATGTCCCCAATCTAGATCTGTTGTCCTTTTGGCGACGCAAGCGCCACAGATTTCGTCCGTAATCCACTCGTCTTACTACGTTATATGATTCCTTCAATTCATTAGCTTGTGAACCTAATCGCAGGTAGTTTCTGATTCCAGTCACGATGGTTTTTTTTAACACAAATTGAAAGCATTGTTTTTAAATCGCGTTTTTTCGTTCTATCGGATTTGCTTGAGCATGATAAAGCGGAAGTAATTGTTGCTTAATGCCTAAGCAAATCAGAGCGTTTTGCATTGCACCTGCAATAAATTGCGTTCCGATATCGGAAACAATTTTGCGTGGCATTCCGTATCGTAAAAATACTTCATTTATTAACATCGTAGCACAAACTTCACTGGTAGCTTCTTTCAGCGGAAATAATTCTATCCACTTCATACATGTATAGGTAATAATTAAGATCCATCGGTCGCCACTCTCAGTTTCTGGGAGATGGCCAAAGAGAACTACGGACACAACTTCGAAGCGTTGGTTCAGTGCAGGTGTTTGCAGTAAACCTGCAGGTTTTAAATTTGAGGATTTATAACGCTGACATTCCATACCGTTTTTTATGTAGTCTTTTATGTAGCGGCGCATACCTGGCCAATAATAACGAGCGGATATCCAGGCTATGGTGTGCTCTACACTTTAATGTTCGGCCGTCGGCGCGTCATGATATTCCACTAATATACGTTTTCTACAGAACGTCGCCGTGAACAGACGTGCAAACGATGTAGTCCGTAATTTAACTAATTTTATTAAGTTTTTATTAAGTTTCTTAAAATAAGTTTAGTTATGAAGTGTAAATCACAAACAAGTACCAAAGAGCATCAAAAAACAACACCATAGGAAAAACAATTTTCGAAATTTTTGCTGAATTTTACTACGCGAAGAAGGACTTTCGTAAGTAATTACTGAATATACAACGTGCACTATAAATGAATAACATTTAAACTTGAACTTGATGTAGTGTAAGTGACAGTTTTTTTTCTTAGTAATTGCGTAGAGATTAAGGCCGTCATATTAAACATTCTGTTTTATTATTACTAATTGATTATTGTTTATCTATTTATTATTATTTATCTATTTAATTATAGACTTTTTACATCCATCCGCGTTGTTGAAGTATACGTAAATAGCGGAACTAGGAAATAGTGTCAAGGATTATTATTAATACGACACCATCGCATTCTTCAAAAAGATGTCCTTCTAGTGCTAGTATTATTATTGTATTATGATAGTTTAGTATAACGCTTTTACTGCATATTACGGACTTTTGTCATTTTATTTGTTTTTTAATTAAATTTAAATAACTTAATGATAGATCATATCACAACATCGGACAGCTAGAGTACAAGATGCCTACTCAACATTCCCCCAAGGTTTCCCTTGGGGGTAAAACAACACCAGACCTTGACTTAAACTTACATCCTTCACTACATACCACCTCGACATCACCAATGCAGCTTGATCCTGCTTTTCAAAGTCAAATAAGCGTCGTATTAACACCCTCTGCTCACCCACCAACGACTGAAATACCACGGAACAAAAGATTGAGAGGAAACCCAAGCCACAACAACCCGAAAGATATGAAACAGTCTATCTTAGAGCACCTATAGAACCTAGGGACGGACCTTCTTAACTTTATTGACAATAAACTAGACCCAAGTAACCGTCTATGTATAAGCGCCCATAAAACCCTTGGAGATAAGATACTAAAATTAATATATCTACAAGCCGAATTAACCGGCGAACATAAATTCATAAAACAACAAAACAACACACTACAAGACAAAATAATCAAAACTAAAGTAGAAAACAGCCATCTGAAACAACAATCAATGCTCAATCCAACCATGTCTTCAAACACGTATGCAAACGTGACGGCAATACCAACACAGACATACGCCAGTGCTGTAGCACAAAAACCGAAAGTTCCAGAACAAGACGCAATTTCAAAAGCGATGTCGAACCAAAATACAACAGTGTTCATAACGTCAAAACGTGGTGAAACACCTAAACAAATTCAAGAAATTTTTTCAAAAACAGTAAATTCACTGAAAGACAAAATAAAAAACATCCGAACAACCAACAAAGCAATAATTATAGATACTGATAACGAAACCTAGGCAAACAAAATTTTAAACCATGCAACTTTAAAACAAACCCTAAATTGCGATAAACCACGCAAGAAAAAACCCTTAGTTATTATATACGACATACCAACGTACCTGAAAGATCAAGACGTGACAGATTTAATTTATACTCAAAACCTTGAACACCTAATTAACATAGAGGATTTTAATAGAGACTTTCAACTTGGTTTCAAAACAGGACCGAAAAACAAACCGACTCAACATCATGTTGCGACAGTAAGTGGCAAAGTGAGGACTATATTAATAAATCTAGGGAAACTTTATATCGAATATCGCTGTGTTACAGTGAAAGATTTTTTAGTAGTACCCAAATGCCTACGGCGTCTCGATCTAGGACGCGTCACGAAACATTGCACACGCACCACCGATACATGTGGACACTGTGGGGAAGAAGACTCCAAGCACAAAAGGGCAGACTGCACCAAGCACGGACAACACTCAGTTTGCATACCATGCTTAAAACAAAAAGTGCGCTTCTAACCCTAAAGATTGCCCAACCCACAAAACGTTAATGGACAGACTCATAAAAAAACCGACTATGGACAGTAAACCTAACCAAACTAAACACAAACAACCATTGGCGGATTTAGACGGGGGGCGAAGGAGGTTTTGCTCCCCCCCCCCCTGAACAAAGCTCAGTTGCTCAGCCGTAGGATATGTATTAAACAATCCATAGAGATGAGTGTTTTTTAGAATATTAAGTTTCTAAAGCGCAACACAAAAATTTGAGTTTATTGCAATAATGAACAAGAAATTATATTACCACGAACCAAATTGAACTTTTAAACGACTTTACTAAACATGAACTATTAGTAAATCATTGGATACCGCGAATGGATTATATTTTTCCATATTCGTTACATAATAAAAAAGGTAAAGAGAAACGAAGAATGAGTCACGATCTGTTTTCCAAGTTTTCTGAAAAATGTCAAGGATTTTTTTGCATATCGTGCACATAGAAGCCAAAATTTCAATAAACAGGTGTTGAGTTTGGGTACTTTATTTTGAATCTTTGTGTGTTAAATCGCCCCCTCTGAAGAAAATCTTAGATTCGCCCCTGCAAACAACCCTCACAAATTCAAATTGATACAGCAAGGGCAATCACGTTTCGACAACATCTTCAACAAACAATACAAGAGAACATGCACACAGACAAATTAGCAACTCACCCACAAACGGAATACGAACCTACACTCACGCACAACACTCTCACACAAACACAAGCAACAACCAGAATGCAGCATAAACACCTATTACCTCTAATGGACGACGGAAAGATCAGAATTGGCCAAATAAATGCCATGCACTGTGCAACTGTAATGAAAGAGCTTAGACAACTAGTTGAAACCCTACGATTACATGCACTTTTTATACAGGAACCTTATCTGGTGCATGGGAAGATTCCAAGCATGCCAGTCACGGCAAGACAAATACATACAGGTAGAAACCCACAAACGGCAGCGGTCATTTTTGATCCCACATTGACAATCACGACAATCCAACGATACAGCGGAGAACACTGTACATGTCTGGAGGTCTCAAACGGTCTGATTGGAAAGTGGATCTTGGTAACAAGCTACTTCCAGTACCGACTGGATCCCCAGCCGTACATAAACAACATACGCAACTACACACTTACAATAACAAACCAATAGTTATTATGGCAGACGTAAATGGAAAATCGCCGATGTGGCACAGTTCCCACACGGACGAACGCGGAGAACAAGTCGAAAACTTGATTAACGAACTACAACTCGAAGTAATCAACCTTCCTAATAACCTATCCACATACAACACCCATGCAGCAACAGGAACAAACATAGACGTTACACTGACAAATGGGCTGGGGTACAACTACATACAAGACTGGCAGGTATTAGAACACCAAACTGTTAGTGGCCACTACCTAATCACGTTCAACATTGACATGACAACCAGGCCATTTGACACACCACAAAACTTCACCAAAGTACAACGATACAAAATACGAAATGAAAATTGGAACAAACTAAGGGACACATTTGTACCCCCACAAAATATAAGATCAGATGGAAACGTTCACGAGTATACAAAACTACTCACCAACACAATTAGACGCACAATGGAGCAAGTGCTCCCAAAACAACGGAAAACACGACACACAAAGACAATTCAATGGACAAGACGCTTAAAAATCTTAAAAAAAGAAACACAGCAAGCGAAAAAAAGCTACCAAAACTCCCTAACACCGGCCGAGAGAGCATACCACCTAACAAATTATCGACAATTAAAAGACATATACCAAAAAGAACTGACTGACATGAAGAGGAGGTCATGAGAACTATTCGTGGAAAGACATTTACAAACTGACGCCTGGGGAATACCCTATAAAATCGCTCAGGGTAAAATCAAACCACCAATGACTTATTCGACTTTAATAAAACAAGACGGTACATACACAAAAGACTGGAGTGAAACTATGACACTGCTATTACAAACACTTTTGCCTGATGACAACGTTCAAGACAACACTAACAAACAACGAATCAGACGACAAGGAGTTATCGACAGAAACCACTTAGGTAACCGACCATGGAACAGACAAGACGACAACTTAGATCCTTTCACAGAAGACGAAGTGAGATACGCACTATGCCAATCGAAAAGCAGGAAAGCACCTAGACCGGACGGAATTTTTGCGGAGATTGGCATAGCGCTATAAGATAAATTAACACCGACACTAACAGCACTGTACAATGAATGCATACGACAAGCTGTTTTTCCGAACATCTGGAAACAGGCGAATGTCGTGATTATCCCTAAAAGAAAAGGTAAAGACCCCAAACAACCGGGCTCTTACCGACCCATAGGCCTTTTGAACACGCTAGGAAAAACGTATGAAAAACTATTATGTAAACGAATGCAGGACTACAAACAAATCACAGAAGTACATCCAAGACAATACGGCTTTACAGAAAACAAATCGACCGAGGACGCCATAAACCAAGCAATACAAACCATCAAACAATCACACAAAAAATACGTCGTATTAATATTAGTGGACATAGAAGGCGCATTTAATAACCTTTGGTGGCCTTCACTTTTTACAAGCTTACGGCCATAAACTGTCCATCACAACTATACCACTGTAACAAGTTTATTTCGCAGTTACTAAATCCAATCATAAAAAGCAAAGTCATAAAGCGCTTTTATTCAAATTATTAGTAAAGTACAAGCAACGAGTTTAGTAATACGCTAAGGTCGTATCTACATATTGTTTTCTATGTATAAAACGTTTCGCAGGCGCGTGTTGCTTGAAGGCCTCTGCTGGGGGTTACGCCGTCGCTCGTGCGAGGTGATAAGAGGGTCGGTCCTGCAAGCTTGTTAAACAATGATGTACAATTGGAGGCAGGCCGCGAACTTGCGGTTACATTTCGACGATTAGAGATCCATCTTTAAATAGCGCGCGTATTCCACCACCATAAAACCAACTATAGTAACCACAATTCCAACTACTGATGGAGAACGACTTTGTATTGCGTTTCGTAAGAAGCGGCTTTGGTAATTTAGTAATTGAATAATTGGTAGAAGAGCATATTACCACAAACCTGATGGAAGTTTGGCGATTATGTTTGATTTTGCAACACTTGTTAACATCCAATTAATACAGTTCTGGTTCGTAGATAGCTTTAAGAATTTTGTTCGTGTTCTAAATTAGAAACACGCTAGTTTTGTTTAGTGCATAAAAGCACGAATAATATAAATTTTAGATTGTTCGTTGGACTGAATTTTTCAGTGTTAAAATTATAATTCAGCATTTATAAAGATTTGAGAAACCATACACGTGGTTCATTTTGTTCTGTTGGTAACAACGACAGATGTTTTGTTACGTCACTTGTTTGCTTGCAGTTTAATGCTGACACCTGTGCTCAAATAACATATGCTTTGAATAATGCTCGCATAAGTTGAACTTATAAGAATATTTTTACAATCTTTCTTTATGAGAACTAAAACTGAAACAATTAATTAAGATTAAGAAAAAGTGATTTAATATGCTTTATTTTTGTAACCCTCTCGACAGATCTGCCAGAGTCGGCTTTTCTTTGTAACATGTAAACACTAACTTTTAAAATGTTTGCTGAAAAATTATTTTGATGAAACTTTATTTAAAATATTTGACCTCATTTAATTATTTATGAAACCTTGTAGTATTGAATTTTGTTTTAAAGAGAATCTTTTGAGTAAATTAGTAGTTCAAAATTAAAGCTTTTTATTTTGATCGAAGATGGTCAAAACTAACTACAAGAAACTAACATCCATATGAGTAGAATTTTAATGACAACTTATATAGGAGTTATTTATTTTGATGTTTCTTTAGGTATATTTGTGGCACACAAATAGTGTTCCACCCTTCTATTAAATTAATTATTACCATTTCTTTCAAGAGCAGCGTCTTATTCAGTTAAGACGGGTCCCTGTCATCAAAGGCGATATTTTTTTCTTTGGGTTTCCACGTCCGCCCCTAGAATTATACTACGCAATTACCCTAATTAAGTCAGGACATGGTGGCGCCCTATTTGTTTTAGATTAGATTCAGTATACAATCAGAATTCGACTTACCCCCCCCATTTCTCATAGCGCTACCCAAGGAATAGACCCCTAGTTATGTCGGAAGACTTCGTTACACTTGCTCATAACGTGAGACCAGTTGTATGTAGGAAAGATTCGCTTGACTGGCTTTCTATAAACGTAGGGCAGGTGCTTCAAAAAACATTATTCGTTTCACTGGCACCCAGTGCAGGGCTGGTGCAATAATGTTCAATAAGAAATTCGTAGCACTGGCGCCGGCAACGTTTGGGGCTTCGAATTTGTTATTCAAAGATTAGTTTGCTTCGAATTTGTTTGTTCAAAAATTATTTTACTTCGAATTAGTTTATTCAAAAATTATTTGGCTTCGAATTTGTTATTCAAAAATTATTTTGCTTCGAATTTGTTTATTCAAAATTTATTTCACTTCGAATTTGTCTGTCCAAAGATTGTTTTCCTTCGAAATTTGTTTGTTCGGAAATTGCTTCGCATCAAAATTTGTTAGCTCAAGGTTTAGTTGACATTAAGATTTGGTTGTTTGAAAGTTTGGTTGAAACGTTAACCCCCATACAGTCAATTAATTAACTTAGTCAAATTTATTGTTAACTTTCATTCTGTTTTGACCCAATATAATATTTTTGATATCGTTTTGGTAAAGTTTATTTTGCAAATACACTTTTTGACTTTTACCTTTAGTTGCCCGAATTTGTTTTGATAATTTTTGTAAGGTTCAAGTGAGTGAGAAACCAGTTTTGGAAGAAAAATTTTGGGAAGACTGTCAGCTAAAGAAGCTGATAAGCCTGTTGTTTGATTTGCTGGAGTTTATAAAGAACATCTTTGCCGAAATTTGATGATAAGGTTAGAGATTCTATTTTGAAGGTACATTGAAGTGAGCTGTCGTTGTGTCGTTTGAAAATTGCTCTTTGTGCATAAGCACGTTTTTGATTTTGTTAGCAGATTTTTGTTTAGATCAGCATTGCAACGCAATTTAGTCTAGGCGGAACTTGTCGTCGTGGTTGGTCGCTCAGCAGTATGTTAGTCCAGACGAGACTCAGGAAGAGTTGGTCGCTCGGCATTGCGTAAGTCTAGACGAGACTCGAGGTGAGTTAGGCGCTCTAGAATTTTTGCACCATATTTTGTTTTGATTTGATGTAAATTTTGGTATTGTTAGTCTAGGTGAGACTCGTAGAGAGTTTGTCACTCTAGCATATTTAGGCGTTGTGAAGCATAGTAGTTGTTTCGACAGTTCAATTGGTAGTAGGATGAGAGTGTACCAGTACACTGATTTTTTTTGTTAGCTATCGTCGTGATTAGTTTTTTTTATTGATGACTCATAAGCAAGTAAATGGCATTTAGTTGTTGGGGACTGGTTTTCCAAGTATTCAATTTTGCAACCTTTGCGTAGTGCCACAGCACATTTGATTGAGAACTTTTTAGAAGAAAAGGTATTTCTTGTCAAGGGGTACCACAATTCGTTATTTGTGATAATGGTCCACAGTTGATTGGACGTGTTTTTAAGGCCTTGTGCGCAAAGTACGAAATCCAAAAGATTTGGTACAATGCTGTGTATGCTCCTCAATGCAATTTCGTGGAAAGAATTATTAAGACAGTTGGTACTGCTATCCGTTCGTACGTAGTGGAAAAGCGTATAGAGATAATTTTAAACCTGGTGAGGATGTTGATGTTGTTTCAAGTAGTAGACCTTCCTATGTTTTAGATCGTCGACCTTTGTTTGATATCTTTGGAAATGTCCGTGAAAATCTGCATGTAGCATATCAGCGTGCGAGTAAACGCTACAACCTTAGAAGAAGAGACGTTTCTTTTCAAGTCGGAGAAAGAGTTTGGAGAACTAATAAGGTGCTTTCAAGCGCCGGTGATAAATTCTCCGCTAAGTTAGCTCCAAAGTTTATTTTGAGTAGAGTTTAGAAAAAACTCTCTAATTTAGTTTACGAGCTAGAAAATGAAGATGGGACAAAAGCCGGAAGATGGCATGTCAAGGACTTAAAGCCCATCGGAGCATCTTGTCCAAATGAAAATGATGACCCTGACTATTAGTTCCAGTCTAGTCATCTCTTTGATGTTTACTAAATGCAGACTGCCGTTTGGTATCTAGTATTTTGAAATTTTTGTTTGATAATTGAAGCAAGTGGTTAGAGATTTTTGGTGGTAGTTTTGAGATGTGCATTATTGTGCATAAGGATTGTTTTGGTCGCGCGTTATTTAAAGATGTGGTTAGAAGATGTCTTTGACAGATGTCTTCAGGATGTAGAAGTATGTGGGCTATTCAAGTCCTGATTTCTACACATTTAGGTCGAGAGAATATTAATTTATTCTTTCCTTATCTCTGACCTGTCAGAAATTTGGTTTGTCAAGGTCAAAGGTTTGAGTGGTGAACCCCACCATTTGTTCCATCACTAATGAGATGTGTTGTTTGAAGGTTAGTGATAGGATAGTCAGTAGGGTGTAGGATGTTACAGCCCTGGCTGGTTCAATTTCGATTTTGAATTTTGTAAGTAACCTTTTGGTAAGGTTGCCTTTGTTTTGATTATCACTTTGTGATGATGGTGTTATGGATTTGGACCTATCGGTGGTGTCCTCCTTTTGATTGTCACTGGATAGTGATAATATTTTGAAGAGTTGTGCTATTTTTGAGGTAGTAGCACTCAAATTTTTTTGTATAGAGAACTGCTTGAGCTCCAGGAAGTGGAGTCTTTATTTGTGGAAATTAGGATAATTTCTAATATGTTTGGTATAGTTAGTAAATACTAGCCTCAGTAGGAGCAAGAACCTCTAGTTAAAGGTTTACCTTGAGTCTAGCTTTGGATTAATTTTTTTGTCCCGTGGAGTGTTTGACTTTTTACTTTGACCCCTCCCAATTTTGACCTACACCGATTGCGACTCCCCGATTTTGTCTCCCTATGGACGTTAGGTACACGTAGTTACCGACACACTCCAATTTGTAAATATTTGCCCCCCTCGTTTTGATAAATTCATAAGATTTTGTTTTGATGATTAGGAATGTAGGAAAGGCTAGTATGAATAAGTATAAAAAAAATTTTTTCTTGTATTTACATTTAAAGTTTTACTTAGTTGGAAAATTTTTTTCTTTTTTTGGAAAGGGGTAGTGTAACAAGTTTATTTCGCAGTTACTAAATCCAATCATAAAAAGCAAAGTCATAAAGCGCTTTTATTCAAATTATTAGTAAAGTACAAGCAACGAGTTTAGTAATACGCTAAGGTCGTATCTACATATTGTTTTCTATGTATAAAACGTTTCGCAGGCGCGTGTTGCTTGAAGGCCTCTGCTGGGGGTTACGCCGTCGCTTGTGCGAGGTGATAAAAGGGTCGGTCCTGCAAGCTTGTTAAACAATGATGTACAATTGGAGGCAGGCCGCGAACTTGCGGTTACATTTCGACGATTAGAGATCCATCTTTAAATAGCGCGCGTATTCCACCACCATAAAACCAACTATAGTAACCACAATTCCAACTACTAATGGAGAACGACTTTGTATTGCGTTTCGTAAGAAGCGGCTTTGGTAATTTAGTAATTGAATAATTGGTAGAAGAGCATATTACCACAAACCTGATGGAAGTTTGGCGATTATGTTTGATTTTGCAACACTTGTTAACATCCAATTAATACAGTTCTGGTTCGTAGATAGCTTTAAGAATTTTGTTCGTGTTCTAAATTAGAAACACGCTAGTTTTGTTTAGTGCATAAAAGCACGAATAATATAAATTTTAGATTGTTCGTTGGACTGAATTTTCAGTGTTAAAATTATAATTCAGCATTTATAATGATTTGAGAAACCATACACGTGGTTCATTTTGTTCTGTTGGTAACAACGACAGATGTTTTGTTACGTCACTTGTTTGCTTGCAGTTTAATGCTGACACCTGTGCTCAAATAACATATGCTTTGAATAATGCTCGCATAAGTTGAACTTATAAGAATATTTTACAATCTTTCTTTATGAGAACTAAAACTGAAACAATTAATTAAGATTAAGAAAAAGTGATTTAATATGCTTTATTTTTGTAACCCTCTCAACAGATCTGCCAGAGTCGGCTTTTCTTTGTAACATGTAAACACTAACTTTTAAAATGTTTGCTGAGAAATTATTTTGATGAAACTTTATTTAAAATATTTGACCTCATTTAATTATTTATGAAACCTTGTAGTATTGAATTTTGTTTTAAAAGAGAATCTTTTGAGTAAATTAGTAGTTCAAAATTAAAGCTTTTTTATTTTGATCGAAGATGGTCAAAACTAACTACAAGAAACTAACATCCATATGAGTAGAATTTTAATGACAACTTATATAGGAGTTATTTATTTTGATGTTTCTTTAGGTATATTTGTGGCACACAAATAGTGTTCCACCCTTCTATTAAATTAATTATTACCATTTCTTTCAAGAGCAGCGTTTTATTCAATTAAGACGGGTTTCTGTCATCGAAGGCGATTTCTTTTTCTTTGGGTTTCCACGTCCGCCCCTAGAATTATACTACGCAATTACCCTAATTAAGTCAGGACATGGTGGCGCCCTATTCGTTTTAGATTAGATTCAGTATACAATCAGAATTCGACTTACCCCCCCATTTCTCATAGCTCTACCCGAGGAATAGACCCCTAGTTATGTCGGAAGACTTCGTTACACTTGCTCATAACGTGAGACCAGTTGTATTTAGGAAAGATTCGCTTGACTAGCTTTCTATAAACGTAGGGCAGGTGCTTCAAAAAACATTATTCGTTTCACTGGCACCCAGTGCAGGGCTGGTGCAATAATGTTCAATAAGAAATTCGTAGCACCACTCTTTCAGGAGCTACTGCAGGAATAGGTATGTAACCTTACAAGGCACGGAGAGCATTACCAAACATATAAATAAAGGTTGCCCGCAGGGGTCCATATGCGGGCCCCTATTTTGGAATATTGTAATGGATGAACTCTTGGAAAAGCTGGACACCGTTGACGAAGTGTTGTCGACCATTGCATACGCCGACGACATCTTACTGGTGGTTGAAGGCAATTCCAAAAGGGAAATCGAACGTAAAGCTAACATCGCCCTTACCCATACACAAAGTTGGTGCAAAACCAACAAAATGATCATAACACCACTAAAAACTACATACCTTGTGATGAAGGGAACCCTGGCAAGGGACCCCACCATTAAACTAGACGGTGTAAATATAAGTAGAACACAAAACACAAAATATCTGGGATTAACATTAGACAAAAAACAGAATTACTCTGCACATATAAACACCGTCTGTGCAAGTGCAACTTCTGCAATGCAGAACATTGCAACACTGGCCCAAAGGACTTATAAGATACCATTTAATTGCGAAAGGCTATATCTCAACAGTGTGCTCGGTGCTATGGAATCATACGCCGCGAGCGCGTGGGGACATCGTCTTAACACAATCAAACCTAGACAAAAAATTAACAGTACACAACGAAGTGTTTTACTGCGACTGACGGGGGCTTATGGGACTACCGCACATGATGCACTTCATGTACTGGTGGGAACTATGCCCTTGGACCTAGTAGTGAAACAGCGAGCTGCAATGTACAATCTTACATACAATGACAACCAACAACTACAACGCATCTTAAACACAAACCAACTGCCCACGACAAAGACGGAAATAAAGAATTACATACTTGCAGAATGGCAGACAAGATGGGATCAAAGTACAACCGGTAAAAGGGTATATGCAATGATCCCAAATATTAAAGACCGCCTAAAAGCCAAATACCTGGTGCCCAGTCGGGGATTTATTCATTACCTAACTGGTCACAAACCCTATCTAACATACAGAGAACGCATGAACTTAGTTGACAACAACATATGCACGTGAGGAGAAATAGGAACACCGGAACATATAGTATTCGAGTGTAATGACTTACAACCGTACCTCTACGCACATAGACAAACATTCTTAAACAAGCCCCTACACCAGATGATTTGGAACGAAAACCTTTTTCCACACTTAAATGCACTCACACAAAAAACCACGGCACTCATCCACCAACGTTATCTTGACGGATAAAAGACACAAACAAAACTACCCGGACAGAGACATAAAAGTACCACCTCTTCTTGGACCGAGGTTCTGCCCCGGGGACCGGAGACAGATCTCCTGGAATTCCAAGAGCTCTGCTCTTGACGACCAGAAGCAACAAGATCAAACCATTAACCCGACTTTGAAACGATCCAACCCCCTAATATGTAGAATTTGCATGCTTCTACATATTAGCAACCCTGTCTCTCACAAATAATAACCAACAGTAGTAGTATAAGTTAATTTTAAGTAGTAGAATAAGGAATTTCTTTTCTTTTTAACAAACGCTAAATTTTAAGAACTTACACATACCCGAGGCAAACAATACAGCAAACAAATTCTTTGCTCTGAAAGAAACTAATTTTTTATTTATATAATAGTAGAAGTTCAAACATGTTCAAAATTATACTAATTCATTCCAACCTTTTAGTAACCTGGGCACACAAACACAAATTAACAATTCAAACACACTTCACACACACACACACACACACAAACACACAAAACACCTCTTATGCACTGTGCAAACACAAAACACCATTCACACACTTACATTGCCTTTTCAACATCTGGATTTCCGGCTGCCAAGGTTCCAGACTGATAAGGCAACATCCGTCGAGCGTTCCTCTTTGAAGATTGGGATATCCGACTTGCGATGGTCCTGGTCCTAAAGGGGAACGTAACACGGATACCAACATCACACACAACACACATACACACAACTCTCTCTCACACACACACACACACACACACACACACACACACACACACGAGAGTTCGTAGTGAGCAGACGTGGTTTGTTATCGCTCTAACGTTTTCGCGTTTATTTGTAGTTAAAACTTTAGTTTCGCTATTGTGTTTGGTATCAATACGCGTAGTGAAACGACGTCATCCTGTAGTAGTAAGTTTTTTTTATTTTTCATATCGAGTATAGTGCAAATAATTCAAAATAGTATATTACTACTAGGAGAATACGATCCCATAAACTGGTATTACAATAATTGATATCATTAGACTGGCTATAAAGCCAGTTTAATCAACAGCTGTACATCCTTTCCTTTTAAATATCCTTATTTCTATAAATACCGATAATGGAGTTATACTTTTATTACATCCGTCTAATCTAACAATGGAACACACACTAACTTTATCAAGCAAAGCTTCTGATAACAGGGGTCTAGCAAATTCTAACAATAACGTATCGACCGACAGTTCTCGACAGTTTTCGGAAGCAATCAAGACTATTTTGTTCCCAAAAAAGGAACAAGCTATAGTTTTCCAAGCCATCGACGGAATACCAGTAAGAGAATATGTTTTAGCTCTTGGAAAATTAATCGAACCGAAACAGATTCTTTTTGCATCTCGCATGTCCAATAACAGAGTATGCATTTACACATCAACAGCAGAGATCGCATCAGATGTGGTGGACAAACATGGTGGTATTAACGTTGAAAGTTTATTTATATCGGCAAGAAAGTTAATTAGCCCGTCCAAAAGAATAGTACTTTCAAATGTATCTCCGTGTATACCACACCACGTTATTGAAAATTACTTGAAAGTCGTTCATTTGAGACTTTTATCGCCAATTTCATTTATAGGGGCGGGGATTGGAGTAAATGAGTTCAAACATGTCCTGAGCTTTAGACGTCAGGTGTACATTGCGGAAATTGAAAATCAAAAGTTGCCTGAAACTATTGTTTTATTACACGATAGCGAGGAATATCGCATATTTATAACTGACGAAAAAGTCACATGTTTCATATGCAAGGAAACAGGTCACATCTCAGCACGCTGATATAACAAAAATGCGCCACAGACAGAACAATTTAATGAAATACAATCGTCTATTACAAGAAAAAGACCACCTGAGTCCACTCTGGAGCCGACCGATAACCCCTTTGACTAATTTGGAATAGAACAATCATTAAAGCCATCCACTAATAGCATAGAGGATGCAGAACAAGGCGACGGGAGTTGTAGTGAATTAGAATTTATTACACCAAAAAGGAAACAAAGTAAGAAAAACCTTACTAAGCACGAAAAAAACCACTGAAAACCGATAATTCGCATGTAGATAATTTTGAGAACATAGAAAAATTATGGTCTAATAAAAATTATATCTTAGACTACACTCAATTTACAGATTTTATTCAAGATGTTAAAGGGAAAGATAAGCCTTTAGTAGTTGCGCGTAAATACACTACTAATGTCGCTGAACTCCTACTGATTATTAAGGATGCAGTAACTGCATGCAAAGAAAGAGCGCTCAAAGATAGATGTAAACGTCTCACGGTTTCCATTAAAAAAGCTTTACTGACCGAAGGCGCAGTTCTTCTATCACCTCCCGAATCCATTAGAGGATCTCAACAATCACTTGACCGAACAGAATCCGCAGAAAGTGTCAACAGTACCTACTAAACAATTACTGTTACTATTATTAAATATATAATATATACTTAACAAGTTTTATAATGGATGCTTTAAAAATAGTAACCTTAAACACGAAAAGCATCAAAAGTCAGTACAAATGTATACAGCTCAACGACTTTTTAACGAAGGTCAAACCTGATATAGTTTTACTTCAAGAAACCAACATTCAACAAGATTCCATACATATAGACTCTCAACATTACACATGGCTACAAAACCCATCTACTACAGACTACAGTGGTACGGCTATTCTTACAAAAGAGTTTAAACACACAAAACTATTATGCCACGAGATAATTTACGAATCGTACTTGCAGCAGGCTACAATATCTATAAAAGAATGCACGTACCATATAATAACAGTGTACTGCCCTAACAATAAATTTAAAGCAATAGAAATATTAAATAAATTAGAAGAATACTTGATCAAACTAAAAACAAATAACTGTAACTATTGAAGCGGGCTACTACTACCGCGTTTCTTTAATTTAAAACAAGTAATAACAAACGTCTTTATTACTTACTGTTCACAAGTCTAATTAACAGTATATGCCTTATTTATAGATGTTTTCAGTCCACTTAACAATGAAGCACTATTACACTAATGAATTGACAAGCACTAATATCTTCTTAAACTAACTCCTCTACCATAAGTCCATTAACCACTAACACAACTATTTATTTATACACTTCTATTTATTTATGTATATTACAAGCTGCCTGTACATTAGACACAGCTTATATCATTTATGTATATATTCTAATAGCTCAACTACGCTTACTGTACACGATTTAATTTATATTAGACATTCAAGAATAGACTGACTCTTGCATTCATTAGCGGTCTTATATATACTCTGGATTACAAGGATGACTCATGCTCCCGTAATTTCTAGAACAATTCTGGAATCCTGGAGAATACGCTGTGCCCCCGAGCGTTTTGTGTGTAATTGATTGCTAGAAGAATTCTCGTATCCTGAAAAGTATGCAGAGTCTACAGCGCTTGTGTGTTTGATGGGTTGCCTAGTAGTAGCTCGCAACACTGCCCCCTCTTTAAAACCGTTACGTCTCGTAACTGTAGATACATTTTGGCGCCAATTCGATGACTGATGACGGTATCGGCAGCTATCTCCTCTGGTGCATCCACCACGTCGTTGGAAATAACAGTCAACACTCTTTTCTTGGTCTTGGTAGGCAACCGGTTGAAAACAACAAACAAGGACCTAGACGTTGGTTCCCTGGAAAACTACTTCTAGCATATTTCGGACTATCCTCCAATCTAAGTGATCCAGTCCACAGCCCAGCTTGGGCACCGCTAGTCTTGTTACTCCATTTTCCATCATCTGCGCCTTAAGATTTAGCAAAGCCTCCCATAGATGTCCATAACTAGGTCTTTGCCATGAAGAATTTTGGTGACCAGATAGTAAACATAACGATTTTTATCTTGAAGAACCAAAGCTTTTCCTACAGTTGGCTGCTGTTGTACTAATTCATCGACACATCCAAACTTTTTCTTAAAACAACAGCTATTCCCTTGACATTGCCAAATCTTGAGCTACGCAATGTGCAAGGAATACTCTTCTGGTGCTCTAAACAGATCTTGCTGTTTTCAACAACAACGCCAAATCTCGCTTTAGCGGAACCACCATACGCCGCCATAAAGCTCTCAAAATCTACATTTGGCTCATGATTAATAACTTGCCGAACACCATTATCATTATTCGAGTCTTCCTGGTTGTTGCCAGCGTAGGATGTTAAACGGTTAAAGTGTACCACTTTCGGTTTACCACGAGGATCTTCTGATCCGGTACACTACATCATTAATCCTTTTAACACTTCGTACGGCCCTTCCCATTGTCTTTGTATTTTTGGCGACAATCCACGTTTTCTTTGTGGATTGTACAACCACACTAAATCTCCAGGTTGATAACCACCTTTTTGTGCTCTCGTGTCATATTGTGATTTCATTCGATCGCTTGCTGCCTGTATATTCTTTCGGACGTTTTCGTGAATACTATTTGATCTTTCACGAAGCTTACTAACGTAATCTTCACCTGCGATCTCTTCTCCAGGTTTAAATCCAAACTGAAGATCACATGTTAGCCGCAATTCACGTCCTAGCATTACGCAAGCGGGCGAGTATCCTGTGCTGTCATGTACCGAAGGTCGGTACGCCAGTAGGAACAAATGTAAATATTGGTCCCAGTCTCGTTGATGTTCAGAGACAACTTTGGTCAGGTACTTCCCTAACGTCCTGTTCATTCTTTCAACCATTCCATCCGATTGGGGGTGAAGTGGCGTGGTTCTAGTCTTCCTGATTCCAAGGTGCTTGCAGACGTTTTGAAACAACGCCGATTCGAAGTTTCGACCTTGATCGGAGTGTAATTCCAACGGAACTCCAAAACGACAAAACAACTCCCTGACTAGTACATCTGCAACCGTCTCGGCTTCTTGGTTAGGTATAGCATATGCCTCCGGCCATTTGGTAAAATAATCCATTGCAACCAAGATGTATTTATTTCCTTTCTCTGATTCAGGAAACGGACCAGCTATATCAATGGCTACCCTCTCAAAAGGATTCCCCACGTTATACTGTCTCATTGGAGCTTTCCGTTTTGAGACCGGGCCATTTGCAGAGGCACACAATTCACATTTTCGGCACCACTCCTTCACATCATCTTTGCAGTTCAGCCAATAGAATCTTTCTCTCACTCTCTTGAGAGTTCTTTTCACGCCAAAGTGCCCTCCGGAAATACCATCGTGCAAGTGCTGCAACACTTCCGGCACTCTGCTTCTCGGCACTATCACTTGAAGTCTCTCAGTGCCATCTTCAAATTCCAGGCGTCGTTTCAAGATTCTATTTTCCATCATCAAGGAGTCCCACTATGCCCAGTATGCCTTCAGGATCCTACTTAGAATACTAATTTCTTCCCAAGCTGGTCGTTGTCCTCTACTTTTCCACTCAATAATACGTCCCAATTCGGCGTCATTCTCCTGGTCTTCTCGCATTCTTTCGGGTTGCCAAGTATCATCGGTTACTGTCATTCTATAGATGACACTTATTTTCTCTTCCATCTTGGACCAATGATTGCAGTCCACCGGACAAGGTCTCCTTGATAGAGCGTCTGCATTCCGATGGCTAGTTCCTACACGATGTTCTGTATCAAAGTCATATTCCTGCAGCCGCTCTATCCACCTTGCCACTTGCCCTTCAGGATTTCGAAACTGCAATAACCATTTCAGTGCAGCATGGTCTGTTCTCAACAGGAATTTACGGCCGTATAAGTACTTATAAAAGTGCTCCACGGATTTGACGACGGCCAACAGCTCCCTTCTTGTCACACAATAGTTCCTTTCTGGCCGCGACAAGACCTTGCTGAAATACCCAATAACTTTTTCTTGTCCGTCCTGCACTTGAGAAAGAACGCCTCCTATAGCTGTGTTACTGGCATCGGTATCCAACACAAATTTCCCCTCCATCCGTGGATAACTCAAAATTGGTGCAGTAACCAGTAGCCGTTTCAGTTGTTCAAATGCACTGTGGCAGTCGTCATTCCAATCATATTCTTGTTCATCTTCAGTTAATTTCGTTAACGGTTTGGCAATGTTCGCAAACCCAAGTATAAAACGTCGGTAATATGTGCATAATCCTAGAAAACTGCGTAGTTGGTGTATATCTGCTGGTGTAGGCCACTCTTGTACCGTTTTTATTTTGTCAGGGTCAGCTCTTATTCCGGTCTCTGAAACGACATGTCCTAGGTATTTCACCTCTTTTCCAAATAGGTGACACTTCTTGGGGCTCAATGTAAGGTTCGCCCCGCGTAATCTTTGGAATATCTCCTCTAGGTTCTTAAGGTGTTCTTCAAAAGACCGGCCTAACACTATCACGTCGTCCAGGTACACCAGACAAGTCTTCCAAGACAGTCCACGCAGTATCAACTCCATCAATCGTTCAAAAGTAGCAGGGGCATTGCATAATCCAAATGGCATGACCTTGAACTGCCATAATCCAGTTCCAATTGTAAAGGCAGTCTTTTCTTTATCGTTTGGCTCCAAGCCTACCTGCCAGTATCCGCTTTTCAAGTCCAAGGTCGAAAACCATTTAGATCCGGATAGAGTATCTAAGGTGTCATCAATTCTGGGCAAAGGATAGCTGTCTTTCTTTGTTACATTGTTAAGCCGCCGGTAGTCTACACAAAACCTTGTCGACCCGTCCTTTTCTTGACAAGCACTACCGGGGATGCCCATGGACTATTCGAGGGTTCAATCACTCCCTGTTCTTCCATATCGGTGATAATTTGCTCAGCTTCCTTACGTTTTGCCAAAGGAAGCCGCCTGGGTGTTGTCTTATCGGTCGCGCATCTCCAGTGTTGATCTTGTGTTGCACAACATTCGTCCTTCCTTTCTCACTATCATCCAGTGCAAACACACCTCGATATCGTCCGACCAGTTCTTTTACCTTGCCCAGTTGGTCGCCATTTAATCCTTGACACGAGGGTATCAACATATCCAGCAATTTCTGCGAGCAACCGTTGGTTGGTTTATTTTCGTGTCGTCCACACAACGTTTAATATGACATACTGGAATGCAACTTCCCACAATCATGCCTTTCTTCAGGGTCACTGTATGGGGACTAATGTTCAGCACCCTTACTGGTACCATATTTCGAGACTTTACCAGCGTTCTTCCAATCAGAAGTCCCTCCTGACCCATTCCCGATTCAGTTGCTTCCATCATGCATACTTGTCCTTCCCGGAGCGTACCATCCAGGCGTCCCATTACTATCATTTCCGCCTTCTCGGGTATTTTCATATCACAAATCATTCGAACTTGCATCGTCTGGTTACTCCTACCTTGAAATGGAATCTCATCATCATCTATCCGAAGCACATTTTCTTTCATGTTTACATGAAACCCATATTCTCTCATGAGATCCATTCCCAAGATCACTTCCTCTGTAATTTCAGCTACCAACACTCGATGATTAATTAATTTGTCCCCAATTGTCAACATAACGGCAGTCTCTCCGTGAGTACCAATCTTCTCACCACTTGCCGTTCGGAGACACACCGATACAGGTAGCACTTTTCCACGACCAACCAAATCTGGTCTCATAATAGTTCTTGTCGCTCCTGTATCCACAAGTAATCGGACAACCCTACCATTAATTCTACCATCGATATAAATGCTGTCCAGACTTTCCATTGACGATGCAGCACGGATGATAATCTCCGGGGCACTACGTTGTGCTGTCGACGTTCGCCCCCTTACGTCGACTTGCTTTAGTTTTCCTGCTGCTCAACCGGTTGTTTTTTTGGTTGAGTGCAGCGTCTCTGTATATGACTAACTTCGCCGCAGTTCCAGCATCGCAGACCCCATCTCCGCGGTCGTTGTCTTTCAAGCTTTTCCACATGGTTGATTATTTCCTCTATGCTGTTCTGCGCTTGATCAGGTTCCTCTAAGGCAGACCGAACTTTGTGACTCATTCTGTGTGATGTCTGCTTAGCTGCTTCAAATTCAAGCGCATGAGCCAGTGCGTCATCTAACATCTTTGGCCGTGCTAATCGTAGCGCTTGCTGTATTTCGCCATCTTTAACGCCATCCACAAATGTTTGTACAGCCAGTTGTTCGAGGAAACTATCTGGTGCCGTCGGATATGCCAATCTAACTAATCTGGCGATGTCAGCTTCGAATTCTTGCAGGCTTTCACTTGTCTTTTGCGAACGGTTCTTAACTTGTGCGTGGTAAACCTGTTGAAGGTGGGCATCTCCATATCTCATCTTAAGCTTTGATGTTAAGAGGCCGTAATCATTCTGCTGGTGATCGGGAATCGTTTGTAAGATGTTAAGAGCCTCCCCCCGTAGGGCCACTATTAAGGAGATAGCCTTCTCTGTGTTGCACCAACCGTTGGCTATTGCAGCAGCTTCAAATTGTTTCAAATATGTGGGCCAAGGTGTTTTGCCATCGAATGTGGGTGGTTTTACTTTAAATTTAGACGGTATGGACTCGCTTCTTTCCATGATTCTTATTTCTGGAATGTTCTCATTTACAACTTGATTTGCCGTTTCAAGTGGCCGCGTTGTAAGTGAAATCATTTGTTCTTGCAGCCTCATTACATCTTCTTCCATTTTTACCAATTTACTGTCCAACTTTTGCTCAACTGTTTTTACCTGTTCAGTGAAATCTTCTTTCAATGCAATGGAGCTTTCCATTAATCTTTGTTCTAGCGTAGCTGTATTTTCATTCAACTTTGCTTCCATTTTTGCAGCATTTTCAGTAAACCTTTCATCTATTTTTGTAGCATTTTCAGTAAACTTTTCATCTATTTTTGCAGCATTTTCAGTAAGCTTTTCATTTAGTGTCACTTCCAGTTTAGCCGACCTCTCCTCCATTTTCTCAGCATTTTCACTAAGTGTCAATTCTAGTTTAGCCGACCTTTCCTCCATACCGGATTTAAAATCCTTGAGGAAATTCATTAAAATTTCTGCCTCCATCTTATTTTGACTTCTTGTAACTGGCATATGCAAACTACTTAAATGTCTTTAGACTTGTGTTTTAAATTAATAACTATATACCCCGCACCTGGCACCAGTGAAGCGGGCTACTACTACCGCGTTTCTTTAATTTAAAACAAGTAATAACAAACGTCTTTATTACTTACTGTTCACAAGTCTAATTAACAGTATATGCCTTATTTATAGATGTTTTCAGTCCACTTAACAATGAAGCACTACTACACTAATGAATTGACAAGCACTAATATCTTCTTAAACTAACTCCTCTACCATAAGTCCATTAACCACTAACACAACTATTTATTTATACACTTCTATTTATTTATGTATATTACAAGCTGCCTGTACATTAGACACAGCTTATATCATTTATGTATATATTCTAATAGCTCAACTACGCTTACTGTACACGATATAATTTATATTAGACATTCAAGAATAGACTGACTCTTGCATTCATTAGCGGTCTTATATATACTCTGGATTACAAGGATGACTCATGCTCCCGTAATTTCTAGAACAATTCTGGAATCCTGGAGAATACGCTGTGCCCCCGAGCGTTTTGTGTGTAATTGATTGCTAGAAGAATTTTCGTATCCTGAAAAGTATGCAGAGTCTACAGCGCTTGTGTGTTTGATGGGTTGCCTAGTAGTAGCTCGCAACACTATGAACAATCAAAAATTATAATAGGGGGCGGCTTTAATCGCACGCTTGAACCTATGCTGGATCGGAATATGTCTGTGAAACAACACCCCCCTGTGGCACATCGGTTACAGGAAATTATAAGTAGTTTCGACTTACATGATTGCTGGCGTGTTTCCAACCGCGAAGCTAGAGGATTCACTTTTATTGCTCCTAAATCTGCATCCAGAATCGACCACATATACTGTTCTGAGAACTTGCTCAATAATCTGATTAGCTCACAAGTGCATCTTTCCTTTTCTGACCACCTTGCTGTATCTATAAACGTAAGACAAAACATGACCAATATGCACAAGCAAAAACCTTATTGGAAATTTCCAAATTCACTTTTAGACGATCCTTTTTTTGTAGAATGCATGGACTATTTTATCGCCAATGAGGTAGAAAAACTATTAATCCTATTACTAAATGGGAACAACTTAAAACCAATATTAAAAATATTACTATACAGTACTGCAGGCAAAACAAGCAGACGCAAATAATTGAACACGACAAACTCAACGCCCAGTTATTAAAATCCCTTTCGGACAGCAGCCCAAATGAAGCACGCAAAATATTACACGAGGTTCAAAACTCATACAAAAGATCTGCTACAAAAACTGCGTTGATAGAAAAATATAAAGAACTATACGAAACCGATCAGATTTTTTTACAGCATCACGAAAGAGCGACATACGTTAAAGAAATAAAAGTGGAAAATAGGATAGTACAAAATCCAATAGAAATTTGTAAATACATCAAAGGTCATTTTGAAGAACACTACAAAGAAATCCAGGTAAAAGAAAGCACACATTCAACATTGTTAACAAGTTTACCCAAGCTTGACGAAAATAGCAAACAAAATTTGGAAGCACCATTTGAAATTCAAGATTTTTCTAATGCTCTAAAAGGCCTAAATAAAAAAAAAGTCACCCGGACTCGATGGTTTAAGCACAGAGTTTTTTATAAAATTTTGGCATTCGTTACAGACTGGTTTCTATGAAGCTTTTTCAAAAAGCTTTCAAGATCAAAATCTTCCAGCTTCAACAAAAAAAGCAATATTAAGTTTAATTCCCAAAAAGCAAGAAAATCTGACTGAGATCTCTAGCTGGCGACCAATTTCATTGTTAAATACAAACTATAAAATTGTTGCAAAGTGTGTAGCTAATACAATAATAATAATGATGATAATAATAATGAACGTAATTGGTGAAATTGTGCATCCCGACCAATGTTTTTTTATACCAAACCGAACCATTTATGATGGACTTCACTTACATAGAGATATTCTAAATTACGCTTCCGAAAATAGACTCCCATTAGCGGTACTAAATCTAGATCAAAATACTACTTTTGATGTAGTTAGCCATTATTACGCTTTAAAACTCGATAAATCTTACAATTAAAAAGTCGATAATACAGTTAAAAAGTACGTCGATAAATACAGTTACAAAGTCGATAATACAATTTAAGAGTTCATAAATACATCGCGCAAGCGCAATGAGCGGGCGACGCCACTCGCGGAGGGCAGCACTAACCTTATTACAGATTCTGCGTGGCCACTGCCAATGACGTCACCAATGCACAAAATTATATTGCGCCATAATCGGAAATATAAAAATTTAAACAATAGTTCATATCAGTGAACAAATTAAACACTGTACTACTTACCCCGGAAATCCGAACGTTCTGCGGGGTTGAGCTAAAGTTGGCTTCTATTCCAAGTCCATCAGGCTACTCAAAGCCCTTTTGCGGTAACTAAAGATGGTGACTCCTGCCAATGCTCCTTCAAGCGCTCCGGCCAGCTACAGCAATCATGAATTCGTCGTCCAGGGTCGTAGAGTACGGTTCGTCTAAGGTTGCATATTTATTCCTACCTATGTAGGGATCGGATAAGGAAAAAACCAGGTAAAGGGTGACAACAAAGATAATTAGGCAGGATATCTACATAGATAAAGATAAGCACGATATGATACCTCAAGCGTCCACTCCACTCGAAGAACAAAGGCAAACAGCCACGTTATAGAGAGAACAGGAAACTTGTCCCCACTTCTTGTCTTTTACACAAGCGCGAACTTATTCGTCCAACCCTCTCGCGTCGCGCAATCTGCGCAAACGCACTGTGACGTACCGGAAGCATGCGCCCAGTCTTCCAAAATTCCGCGCACCGCGTCTTTTGAAATTATGGCGCGAAACCTCCGTACATCAAACTTAACCTAATACATGTTTAAGTGTCAATTGGCACATAACACCATAACTACCTTTTTAAAGTATTACAAAGTTTTGGTTTTGGTCCCAAGTTTATTAGCTACATCAAAACGTTATACCACCAAGCTATCTCGGATGTTAAGATCGGAATTTACTTACAAGCAGCATAGAACATAAAAAAGGAATTCGACAAGATTGTCCTCTGTCTGGTCCGCTATTTGTCCTCTCATTAGAACCTTTCCTACATTTATGCCGCAAATCTTTATCAGGTTTTTCTATTCCTACAATACCACAGCAAGCTGTAGTTGTTAGCGCATACGCAGATGACGTATCAATTTTTATTTCAAAGGAATCGAATTTCCAAATATTTAAGGACATTTTTGAACAGTACCAAGACCATTTTGGTGCAATCCTCAACAACAGCAAGTCTAAAGGAATATGGATTGGCTCGTGGAAACAAAGAAAAAACACTCCACTTGACTTTAAATGGTTATCCACTCACATAACGGTATTGGTCGTTTCCTTATCGGAAAATATACTGCAAGATTGTCAAGTAGCCATGGAAAAGATTTTATTAACAATAGACACGTCGCTAACATTTTACAAACAAAAATATCCCGGCTTGTCTATTAAGGGTCGCAAAACAATAGTCAACAAGTATGTGGCTCCCAAACTTTGGCACTACTTGCAAATTTTGCCTTTAAGCAATGCGAATCTAAACCATATTCAAAAACGATTCATAAAATTTTTGTGGTCCGAAAAACACTGGACAAAATTAAAAGATCTTCATTTACCAGTCATTCAAGGCGGAATTGGATTGATACACTTAATCACTAAACGAAACTGTTTTAGGATCTTTCTTGGTCATCGATTAATTAATAGCGATCAAAATCAAAATTGGGCAGTATTAATGAAGTTTCTAATCGCGGAAAGCAATAACCTGGAAACCTCCTGGCCTTGGCTCGTGTGTTTCAAAGCGCATTCACAAAACGATAGTAAAAAGACAAACGTTTTTCACTCAGATTTGATAGCAGTGTGGGATGAAATACAACCATCTATTCAAAACTTTCCTAGATCCCTTGAAAATGTTAAACTTATACCTACAACAGACAGTAGATTATTGCGTCTTGAATACAAGCCACCGCTATTTTGTAAAAAGTGGGCTGAACACGGATTTAAAACCCTAAAGAACTTTATTCGAGGAACTAACTGGATGGGCGCAAAACAAGTTTTGCAAGCAATCACTACGGAAACAACCGTTGTTCAGAATGATTTTGCAGTGCATTATAACAGAATTCGAGCCGTTTTTAATTGCATTACCACAACCTTCAGACATCACATCCGCCCATTCAAGGTTTAGTCATAACTGTAAAATCAAGCGACGCTAGAATAATCGAAATTCAAAAACATAACAGGAGTTCATTACAAAAGATTTTAACACAAAAATATTATAACAATTTACAGCCGCTTGACTCCCATTGGTCCAACGAAAAAGTTATTTGATCCGCATTTTTTACAGCCCCTACACTTGGTCTAGAAGGGATGATATCATGGAGGCTTGCAAAGAATCGATTAGCAGATCCCATTTTTTTAACAGCAGTAGGAGAGATAGATTCATCGGAATGTCCTTGGTGTTCAGCCGAAGGAAATGCCTGGCACATGATAATGAAATGTCCTCAAACAACTGAACTTGTTACGTGCCATTGCCACTTAAACATTGTTTTAGGTTAAGTTTTGATATACGGGAGTTTCGCGCCATAATTTCAAATACGCGGTGCGCGGGAATTTTAAATAGACTAGGCGGTACTTCCGTACGTCATAGTAGTGAGCTTGCGCAGTGTGCGTATCCCTAGAGGGTTGGACCAATACTAGACAAAGAGTGGGGACGAGTTTTGGTGACGCTCTGAATCGTGGCTGTTTTCCTTGGATCTTCAAGTGAAGTAGTCGTGCCGGGTATCGTATTATTATTATTTATTATTATTATTATGTAGATTCCCTTGCCTTGATTATCTTTGTTTTGTCTTTACCTAATTAACCTCTTCCTTATCGTTCCCCTGCATATAGAAATATGGTACGACCCTGGAGCAGCCCACGACCCTGATGTCCATGCTCAGCCAACACCACCGGAGCCCGGAGCAATACCATCTTTATCGAACCGGAAGGATGATAGGCGTACCTGGGGAAAAACTGGACCTATCCTGTGAGTAAATTATCTTTTATCTTATATGTATGTAAATTTTCCGTTTATTACGCAATGTAATTTGTATTGGTGACGTCATGGTAGATGACCGCGCCCAAATCTGTAAAAGGTTCGCGCTTTCCTCCGCTAGAGGCGTCACTCGCCTAATTCATTGCGCTTGCGCGATGTATTTCATGAACTTTGGTAACTGTATTACCGACTTTTAGGAGCTATCACCATATAAATGTATCACCATCTAAAGTGTAATACTTTGCAAACTGTTTTATCGACCATATAAACTATCACCAAGAGTAGTGTAATAAACTATGGAACTACGTGATTAAATTGGTATCAGGGCTACTTCCAACAAAGAAAATATCAATAAAAGACCTTTACTGTTGCATTCCAGGAATATCAGACACTATTAAGCTGGCAAACTACTTAATTGTTTTAGCAAAACCAACCATCTATTGGAATACAATTGATTCGATAAAGAAAAATTTAAGATCTGCAAGATTCAAGGTTATATACACGAAACGCTTAAAATCCAGAAAAATAAAAGAATTCGTAGGAAAACTGAGCTCTGGACAATTGCAAAGTTTTCAAAGGGTGTGGTGCATTAAAGCATGCTGTGTACTGTTAACAACAATGATCTAGTATTTGAAAATGAACTTAGTGACATCTCTCCAACTGCGTTTTAGGCTACTCACCAACTTGAATTCAGTTTCTATTTTAGAACTTTACCATATATTTTATTTTTGTATTCTTTTACTATGTATTGTAACTTAATTATTATGTATCAGTTGTTTTAGAACTATGTACGCAAAATGAAACGTTTTAATAAATAATAATAATAATAATAATAATAATAACACACACACACACACACCCACACAAACACACACACACACCTAAACACACGCTTCCATTGCCTTTTCAACATCTGGCTGCCGATGGTCCGGACTGACAAGGCAATGTCCGTTGTGCGTTCTTCCTTGACGACTGGAATATCCGGCTGCCGATGGTCCTGGTCCTAGAGAGGGAACGAAACACGGACCAACATTACACATAACACACATACACACAACCATCCCCCCCCCACACATACACACATAACATATGATGGTTACTTTCTGTGGGAAAGCCAGGTCTGCTAAAATTTCAGGTAGCAGACTACTGAAACGTTGGAATAAATAAATAAAATAAAGATAAATAAATAAAAAACACGTTTTCGATCCAAACTAGTCACCACCATTTGTACTTCTTCAGAATCTTCTTCAGGAACGTATCGGTATAGAATGCCGTTGTTCATTAGATTTCCACGGTCACTGTACTTATTTTGCTCTTGTGTCAGTGTCGGGTTTTCGAAAGCCTCTGAAACCTCTGAATCGTTCAATTGTTCGCCTCGAATTTCTGCGCCACTACGGGTATTTATTTCTTTGGAAACAACACACAAGCCACGCGTGTTTGTGTTTTTGTCTGTACACGGCGGTCGCGAAAGAGCGTCATCTATAACTTTAATTTTACCTGGTGTATAAACAATTTCAAAATCGTAGGCCTGTAAAATCAATGCCCAACGAGCCAATCTTCCAGACGGCGATTTTAACGACATGATCCACCGGAGGGGTTGGTGGTCGCTGGCAACTTTGATTCGGGCTCCTTTGAGATATCCTCGGAATTTTTCTAAAGCCCAAACCACGGCTAGAGCTTCCCGCTCGGTTGTTGAATAATTGCGTTCTGCAGAGGTTAACAATCGACTTGCATATTCGACGGGTCTTTCGTCGGATCCCTAACTCTGCTGTAAAACCGCACCTAGAGCGTAGTTGCTTGCATCCGTTCGAAGGATATATGGGAGTGTTTCGTCCGCTTGACGTAGAATCGGTGCCGTTGTTAACAGTGCTTTAAGTTGCTGGAAGGAATTTTCTTGTAGGTTGTCCCAGGTCCATTCGAATGACTGTTTTGTGAGATCCGTATAGCAGCTTGGCGATTTTCGCAAATTTTGGAACAAACCTACGGAACCACGAGCACATTTGAACAAATGGCTTCAAGTGTTTTACAAATTTCCGTGAAGTCATGTTGTAAATGCTTGCGACTTTACCGGGATCCACTGAAATTCCTTATCACGTAAACTGAACTGTTTTAAGCGATTAAAAATCATTTTTAGGTCTTCGACGTGTTGAAGCACATCCGGCGATAGTACAACTAAATCGTCAATGTATGCAAATATTTTAATATTTCCGCACCCAGCACGAAAACGATGAATTAACCGCTGAAAGGTGCTTGGAGCGTTTTTCAGCCCAAAACACATACGCGTAAATCTAAAAATACCAAATGGAGTTACAAACGCACTTTTATCGCGATCACCTTCACAAATTTTCACCTGGTGGTACCCAGAACGTAGATCGACTGTAGACATACAGGCGGTTTGTTTAGCGTCGTGCAGGATGTCGTCGATTCGCGGAAGTGGGTATTTATCGGATACGGTTACTGCGTTTAATTTGCGATAATCGACACATAGACGAACGCCGGATTCCTTTTTGGGTACTAATATTGCAGGTGCGGCTCATGGAGACTCGCATTCCTAGATGATGCCTTCTTCGAGAACTTTGTTAATTTCAATGCGTAGTAGGTCCCTTTTGCGGGCGGCAGCTGATATGGCGGTACAAAAATGGGTTGGTGATCACTTGTGTTTATTGCATGTTCTGCGTATTCCGTCGGTTCACCTGTTATCGCAAACACTTCCGAATGTTGTAACAATAGGGCGTTGAATTGTTGTTTTTCTTGATTGGATAAATATGAACCCTCGTCGTCACGTAGATTTAGATCAAGGCTATGTAAGCTAACAGTAGGTGTATTATATTCATACGCCAATGAGTAACACTTCTCTTTCTTATCACTGAATGAATAAGACCACCGTGAAAAATCGAATACAAGATTTGCTGCGCGAATGAAATCGATACCTAATAGCGTTGGATTGCTTTTTGCATTAGGTAACACTATAAATGTCGTCGGAATTTCACGATTATTTAACTTTACATTGACATTGGTTATTAACACGCTTGTGTTTGTTGCTTGACCATCAGCAAATATTAGAATGAGTTCGCGTTTATGGAACTGTTGACCTTGTTGTTGCATTTTCTGATACAGGCTAAAACTGGCGACACTTTGTTCAGCGGCGGTATCTGCTAACGCTAATCCAGTTATTCCTACAATTTGTATTGTATTGTATTTGTATTTGTATTTGTATTTGTATTTGTATTTGTATTTGTATTTGTATTTGTATTTGTATTTGTATTTGTATTTGATTTGTATTTGTATTTGATTTGTCATTTGATATTTGCATTTGATTTATTGTATTTATTTGTATTTTGTATTTGTATTTGTATTTGTATTATTTCATTTGTATTTATTGTATTTGTATATTGTATTTATATTTGAATATTGATTATTGTATTTGATTATTGTATTTGATTTTATTGCATTATTATTTTATTATTATGCATTTTATTTGTATTTATATTTATTTATTTATTTATATTTATATTTGATATTTATTATTTATTTGTATTTATTATTTATTTATATTATATTTATTTGTATTTATATTTATATTTATATTTATATTTATATCTGTATTTATATTTACTATTTTATTATTTATTTTATTATATTATTTATATTTATTTATATTGTATTTTTTTGATATACATTTATTAATTATTTGTCATTATTTATATGTGTCATTATTTATATTATTATTTTTGTTATTTATATGTTATTATATTTACAGTCAAGTTTTGTTTTGGATAAACTTCGTAGGCGGTCTATATTAGCATGTATTTGTACTCGTTTATGATTCGCCCTCGGTCATGTATTGTAAACAATATACTATTATTGTGTAATTTGTCAATGCGTTCTACATATATTCCGTAATTGTATTGTTTTGGATTGCAACATTTAGAAGCCAACTTTAACTTAAGGTGTACATATCATTTTTGTTTACCGCTAAGAGTTTTTTATTGCAACAACCTCAGCACGAGTCCACTTTCTAAGGAAAACTGGGGTTTCACCTTTGTAAATTTTCCCATGTTTCTCACATTTGTATTTGAATTACTTTGTATTTGTTTTGTTTGTCAATTTGCGTTAAAGCAATTCTTATTCGATAATTGAACAAAACTCAAGGCTGGCGGTTGTGCTGTCTTCCGTATCTGATGTGTTTCTTGGATTACATTTGGCACAATTGCTTCTTAGAACACCGGATGCTCCACATCCATAGCAACGTTTGGTGCCGTTGATTTTGCTTTATTTTCAACTGGAAGTTTCACTTTTATTTCGCGACAAGTTACTTTGACTTATCTTGCTTTTTCCAACAGTTTTTCGAATATAGGAATATCTTCACGAGTAATGCGCTCGCGGATATTTACATGTAGAAGTCCGTATATCATATCCAATTGAACACTTTCTGGAAGAGTCGGATTATTGATTTTTGCTAATAGCGCTCAAGCTTTGGATACAAAGATATATGCGTTGGAGTGTTCACATCTTGTTCTTTTGCTAACAGGCGGCGGTAAACTTGGTGCGGGGGTAGATCCCTACCGAAAGCATGACGTAGTGCTATAATTGCGTCTTCCCATTATAAGATATTAGGTTTCACCCCTTGCCACCAAATTCTTGCTTCACCATATAGTAGCATGAGAAGTCCTTTAATAGCATTTCCATTACTTATATTTAAACAGTCTTTGTACACAGTTATTGCGTCGATAAATCATCCACAGTCACACTAACCGTACCGGAAAATCTTGATGTACACTTGGCATAGCTACCATACATATTTGAATTTTGCGGTGTAGGTTGAGTTGAAGCAGGAAATTGCGTGGCCATTTGATGCGTGTAGAACTGTTGCGCAAACACATTGGACATTTCCGCTAGCATCGTTTGTAATTGGTCCTGCGTGACGTAGGTAGTCAATGGCACAGGATTTGTTGACGACGATGGCGATGGTGACGTATTGCCGGTCACGTTGCATGATGAATTTTCTCCTATATTTTCTTCCTCGTCGGCCATCTTTTTCGATTTTGGCATTGTAATTTTCTGAAAATTTGCATTTTTAGGTGGTGTACGTACTCACTTATGAACAGGACGATCCGCGTTGGTTTTATACACTACGCTGAGATTGTCAGTTAAATAGTATCACGTGGTAGTCACCTTTGTACAAAATTCCAAAAATATTTTTCTTAATTTTGAAGTCCTTGATGGTTGCCTTTCTTCCTTGGTGTCGATTAATCACGTTGGGCGTCAGTTGTAAAGAGGGAAACTGTACGGGGTGGTGTTTTACACGTTGTTGGGGTTGGCTAGCTCGGAGTCCCAAAAGTAATAACTAATAACGTGTTTTGCACCAATTTGAAAACCAATACAAACAATTTATTATTAGTACAAGTATTCAAAATATAACAGAACCTTTTTGGTATATTTTACAAGATAATATAGTTAGCAACAAACATGGCGCGGGTTCGCGTTTCGCGGTCTTCTGCTCCTCTGCTGCTGAGGTTCGCTCGCCGCTTTTGTGGCGGCGCTGCTTTTTTGGGCGACTTCGTTGTTTCCACCACTACTTTGTGTGGAGCGAATTGTTTTTGGAATTGTCGACGAGCACGCGTTTCTGGTCGCGTTACAAAAGTTATTTCCTATTACCTATATGTTTTTCTTGGACGGACTAGCGTTCTGTCATTATTGCTTTTCTTTTGCAGGTACAAACCTTATTTTATTTCAATGATTAATTTTCTCCTTGCTGAGTTACTTCAGTTTTAGCTTACTCCACCCCTCCCACTCCCAATCTTCGGCTGAAGCCTAGTCGGCACATCCTTTTAGTTACGGTACGAGAATATCGTGACATAAATTTTGCGCCCAATGTGGCACCCTCGATTTTCTATACTCAACGTTTTGCCCTAATAGAATGTTCATCATTAGACTCGTTTTCTAGTTAAGTTAGAATTTTTGCTTATCCCACCTGCTGCATATAAATAATATATATTATATTTTATTTCATCCTAGGTTATCGGACTTGTGTTTTCTACGGTAATTCTAGTTGTATTCGAAAACACTGGCGCCCAATTCTTTCCGTTTATCGGCAACTTTCTACTTAAAATTTCTTTTGTCTCGTTAATCCTGATGTCCCAATGTGTCCTTGTTGTCCTTTTGGCGTCACAAACGCCGAAAACCTCCTCCATCCTTATGTCCCGATCTCATATGCTGATTCTGCTGCCCTCTTGTATTTCTCTCTTGGCCTTGGTGCATATATTTTTGTGTGTTCGGACTCTTACATTTTTTCTACATTCTACATTCCTAATACCGTTTTTCCTTTAGCTGGTTTTATTTACGGTCAGTCCCAGTACTGACGTATTTTGATCTTCCATCCCCTTCCTGTGGCATATTTCTTAGACCTCTCTCCTGTTTTTTAGAAACGCGACCTAGTCGACTCTTCCGGTATAATAACAATTCCTTTTGTTTCGTTTTATACGGCTCCTGTTGCCACAGTTGACAGTTTATCGTTTCTTTTCTCAGCACTCTGGTCCCTTCCCTACTTTCTTCAAGCTAGACAGTCCTGTCTTACTGCTAAAATTTCTTCCTCTTTTCTTTACTATCTTCTTGGTTTCTCCGCGGAAGACAAACTTTCTATTGAGGTTGAAACGTTACCATTTTTTTTCAGAAATAGACGTCTATGGACTACTTCGGCAGTACCAATGCCTTTGTTATTTGAGTACTCGGTTGATTGTTCACCCTGCCTCCAAATCCTTCTCTCCTCGTCTTTCCTTGATTGGCTTTCAATTTTGCTATATGATGTTCCTGATGTTGTATTTAGTGTTGGACCTTCGAACCGGATGCATTCCCCCACTTTTATTTCCTACCCCGACCTTGTAATTGAGGGGGGGGGGTATTTTTTACGTCGAATTCCTGCATTTGCATCTTTCCAATACCCTTCGTTTGACTATTTTCAAAGTTATACCTATTATAGATAAAGCACATTACCCTATCAGTTTATTCATAAAACAGTTTGGTTTTTCTATTCATATTAATTTCTTATCACCTATACTACAATTTAGTATACAAATTATTGTCTTTATCAACGATTGCGTCAGGGGCGTACTTGTAGTATTTTATCATAACGCCAAGTGTCACAGACGCACAAAACGTCGGCACATTCTTTTAGTTACGGTACGAGAAAATCGTGACAACTTAAAAAAATAATTTTAAACAAATTAGTTTTATTTGTATTCGAGTTCATAAAGTACAAATTAGACATGCATTAAGTTAGAATCTTATAAACTTGCATTTACACAAGCTGTACGCATTTAAATAAAGTTAAATAATGGTCTTAGCCATTAGTGGGGCAACTTAAAACGAAAATCGTCAGCACTATCGTCGTCGGATAAACCAAAATCTGAATTATTACCAATATTAAGCCGTATCAAATTTATCTACACTCATTTGTGGAATTATAGATTTTTAAATAAAAAGGCTTCAGTGCTGGTGTCTCAAATAACTCGAGGTCGTTTTATTCGAAATTAAACCTTTTTTCTATTGATTATTGCTACAAAAAAAACTAAATTTTATTCTCTCACAACCATTCGATTTTAAATAATTTGAGCTAAAGGCATTAAAGCAAGTCATCATATGTGTGGGGGTGGTTAATGTATTAGGAAAGGCAACTTCCTATAATTATTCCAATATAATAGTACATTTGTAAATTTAATTTAGTTTACGTTAAGAACATGGTAAGGTAAATTTATATCTACATAATTATAGAAAAAAGTATTTAAAATTAAGTCAAATGAATCCTTTATATTCAACTCTTTTGACAATCTCCTGTGAACGACACGATTGATACCCAATATTAAAGTAAAAAGTGTCTAGTAGAATTTATCGTTTAGTGTGAGATGATGTCTCGTCTTAAGAGGAAATACCTTTATAAACATTGAACCAACTCGCCTCCAAAAGTGGAATATTATTGGAATACGCTATTTGTTTAGACAGGAATTTGTGTGTATTGTACTTTACCAATAATTGACCCGTTAAGAAGCGTGTGTTCTCACCCCAAAAAAACTGTCTATTAAAATATTATTGCACAGAAAAAAAGTAACTTACCGATATATAGCACGGTCTCATGCTAAGGAACGTTTGTTATAATACAATTTATTTAATTATTGTTCCCTCTATAAATGATTCATTAAAGATCGTCTGTGCTCACATACTAACGAACGGCTACTAGCAAACGTTTTATGTGCACATTCTGCATGTTGTAAGAGCTAGTTAAGAATTCATATGTGTTTTCGTTTTGATGAACATACATTTGTAAACAATTTTAGTGATAGTGCAACATCACAAAAGTCTTTCATATTTACTTATTCAGTTGCATACTAACGAACGTGAATATATATAATTTGTAGGATTATACCGCATCTAAGAAAAGCACTCTAGAGTACACAGTTGCATACCAACTATTTATGTAACTATGCTGCATCACTGAAAAGACACATGATGCCGCATACTAACAAACGTCCATTTGCATGCAATTTGTGTAATTATGCTACATCAAGAAAAAGTCATTTATTAACACATATGAAGTTGCACACTAACGAACGTCCATTTGCCTGCAATTTATGTTATTATACCGCATCAAGGAAAGATAGTTTACAAAGACATATGAAGTCGCACATTAACGAACGTCCATTCGCATGCAATTTGTGTAATTATGCTGCACTACAAAAAAGTAATTTAGAAGTACATATGATGTCGCATACTAATCAACGTCCATTTGCATGCAATTTGTGTAATTACACCTCGTCAGATAAAGGCAGTTTAAAAATACACATGAGGTCGCACACTAACGAACGTCCATTCGCATGCAATTTCTGTAACTATGCCGCATCACATAAAAGTCATTTATTAACACATCTGAAGTTGCACACTAACGAACGTCCATTCGCTTGCAGTTTATGTAACTATACCGCAATACATAAAAGCAGCTTCAAATTACATTTGAATTCGCACACAAACGAACGTCCATTCGCCTGCAATTTGTGTAATTATGCTACACTACAGAAAGGTAATTTAAAACTACATATGATGTCGCATACTAACCAACGTCCATTTGCATGCAATTTGTGTAATTATGCCGCATCAAGGAAAAGTCATTTATTAACACACATGAAGTCACACACTAACGAACGACCATTCGCTTGCAGTTTATGTAACTATACCGCATTACATAATAGCAGTTTAAAACAACATTTGAAGTCGCACACTAACGAACGTCCATTCGCCTGCAATTTGTGTAATTATGCTGCACTACAGAAAGGTAATTTAAAAGTACATATGATGTCGCATACTAACCACCGTCTATTTGAATGCAATTTGTGTAAATACGCCTCATCAGGTAAAGGCAGTTTAAAAATACACATGAGGTCGCACACGAACGAACGTCCATTTGCATGCAATTTGTGCAATTATGCCTCATCAAGGAGAAATAGTTTACAAACACATATGAAGTCGCACACTAACGAACGTTCATTCGCTTGCAGTTTATGTAACTATACCGCACTACATAAAAGCAGCTTAAAATTACATTTGAAGTCGCATACAAACGAACGTCCATTCGCCTGCAATTTGTGTAATTATGCTACACTACAGAAAAGTAATTTAAAAGTACATATGATGTCTCATACTAGCCAACGTCCATTTGCATGCAATTTGTGTAATTATGCCGCATCAAGGAAAAGTCATCTATTAACACACATGATGTCACACACTAACGAACGTCCATTCGCATGCAATTTGTGCAATTATGCCTCATCAAGGTGAAATAGTTTACAAAGACATATGAAGTCGCACACTAACGAACGTTCATTCGCATGTAATAATTGTGATTATTGTGCAACAAGCAAAAGTCTTTTACAGAAACATGTGCCGTCCCCTATTGATGAACGGCCATTTTTTCGTAATATGTGATTTTTACGTATCAGAAAAAAATAAACAACAAAGCATATGTGTTATCCGTCACTAACGATGACGTTGTGATTGCTTTTTACGTAATTAGATTGTATCAAAAGAAAATTAGGAAAACACATACGAACGCATACTAACGAATGTTCATTTACATGCAGTGCACTTGCATACAAAGGAATGCCTATTTGCAAAAATGCATTCTTTTAATTACGCCAATTTGTGTTGACCTTCAATAACATATTAGAAAACAGACTCAATACGGGATTTTGTTTAAGTGTTGGTCTTTATTCGTTACATTGGGAAGAAGATTCAAATTTAGTATGTGCACATATGAACAACCGCTAAGTATTTAAATTAACTTTTACCGTCACTTTACATCACTGGAAAGTTCAAATTTTTTAAATTAAAATTCGTAGATAGACATGAATTAAGGGTTTTTGAAAAATGCAATGTAGTTACCCCATCATACTTAACTTGCGTTCAACGGCAGCTAGACAAAAATGTTGTATCAACAATGTAAGATTTTTATATCACCCCAAGAAAGCATTGGTTCTAAAAAGTTTTACAGGCTAGAAATGCAACAATAGATGTGAAAAATAAACTCATTGCAAGCTTGCAACAACTCGAACGCATCAGAAGTCAATGAGATATCATTTTTCAGAAATGCAAATTTCTTCAAAAAACAAGGAGTAAAACACAGTCAGCATTGATGCATCTCTGAAATGTAACAGATGCTGCATTTGTGAAACATGAAACATGTCTTGAAACATAAATAGAACGATTGCAGTAACGTTGCTGAAACCCCTTGTTACGTGCCAATCCAAATTGGCACTTAAACATTGTTTCTAGGTTAAGTTTTGATGTACGGGAGTTTCGCGCCATAATTTCAAAAGGCGCGGTGCGCGGGAATTTTAAATAGACTAGGCGTGTACTTCCGATACGTCATAGTAGTGAGTTTGTGCAGATCATGCGACACTAGAGGGGTAGACGAATAACTTCGTGCGGATGTGAAAAAGACAAATAGTGGGGACAAAGTGGGGAGAGGTTTTGGTGACGCTCTGAAACGTGGCCTTTTGCCTTTGTTCTTCGAGTGAAGTGGTCGTTTTTTTGGTAACGTATCGTAGCTTTACCTATGTAGATATCCTACTTGCTTATCTTTTGTTGGTCGACCCTTACCTGTTTTTTTCCGTCATTCCCTGCATAGGTAGGTAATCAGCAACCTTCGGCAAACTGGACTCCACGACCCTGATGTCCATGCCCCGCTAGCAGCTCCGGAGGAATCACCATCCTTAATTACTCCGGGATGGAGTCGCCTGATGGACTTAACAGAGGCCTACCCTAGCGCAACTTTGTGCGAATGCCGGATTTTTGATGTAAGTAGATTATTAGCTAATTTGTTTGCTTTTATCGTTGTTGAATTATGTAAATATCCGATTATTGCGCAATATACCTTTTGTATCGGTGACGTCATGGTAGTTGGCCACGCGGAACCAGTAAAAAGGGTTCGCGCTGCCCTCCGCTAGAGGCGTCACTTGCATTATTCATTGCGCTGCGCGATGTATTTATGAACTTTGGTAACTGTATTATCGACTTCGTAAACTGTTTTGTCGACCATATAAATGTATCACCAATATAAGTGTAATACCCTTAACGTCATACTTTGTAACGTAACATTGTTATTGTATCAACGTTACACTTCTGAAACAATACCACAGTAACATTTATGTAACGTATCCTTTTTAGGTTTCTGAAACGCATTGTAGTTGACATTTCTGAAACATTTCCACCGTTACGTTTATGGTGTGCAACTTTGTTACGTTTTTGAAGTGTCTCAACGTTAGGTTCCTGAAGCGCATAATAGTTTAGTTCCGAAACGCGTCATAGCCACAGCTCTGGAAGCTATCATAGTTGCAGTTCTGGAAACATATCGTAGCCACTACTCTGAAATGCATGCAAAATTTGATTTTAGACAAATATTTTCCATTGTCAAATAGAACCTTAATTTAGCACATAATTCCATACTGAGGTGACTTTTATACTTTACCCTCGGTATTTTTTCTCTACAAAATTTACATCTGCAGGGCTAGTTCTAATAATAATTAAGGTCGGAGCCATAATAATATAACAAATACATTAAATTTAATCTCGAACTCATATATAATGCTGCATGGGTAACAAACAATCCTGTGTAAGTGGTTTTTCTTTGAATCACACCACATTGTGGGTATAGGTAGAGCGCTATGTAAATTATTGCAAAAGAAAATTTGGATATGTATAATTATAGGGTAATCCACAAAGTACTCGTTCGATCGATTATGGGAAAAATATTCCAAAAATTTGGTATTGTATTAACAAGCCATCGGATGACATTCTATTAAAATATTATTTTCGGGTCTGCAAATGTCAGTAAAGCACTATAGATTTTCAGATTCTTTTTTCTAATTATAGTTTTCCCATAATGAATCGATGGAGTTCCTCGTGGTCCACCCTGCCTAGTTACACTTTATGTTTAATTTAAAGTGTCTTTAACATTCATTGAATTGTTTCAATTTATATTTTTCTAATCTTAGCATAATCCTATATCACATGCATATCTACATTTTTGCACAAACTTTGTATTTACATAATTATTAACACTAGAAATAAACATGTTTATTAGTATTCTTTGTCAAGTGTATTGCAGCTCTGCTCCTCTAAACCAATCTATTACACTTGCATTAAAAATGTCGCAGATCATATTTGGAAAGTTTTTCAAAACTGCTTCTGTAAAGTGGAAAATTAAGAATAACTAATTAATGAGCCATATCATGTATAAGACGCTGTTCCTAACTTGTACTAGTTAGCACTTGAAGTGAGCGGACGTGTTTCACGTAGCTCTCGGATACAAGGCTACAAAGTGTTTATATAAGGTTTTCATTATTTTATTATATTTTAAGCATCGCTTTTTTTGTATTTTATTTTTATTATTGTACGGCATTAATTTTTAAACACAGGGCAGTGAAATAAAATTAAAAATAATTATTCAATCCATTAAATAATAAATAAATCGTGTATTTCTTTGAATTTAAACTAAAATCCGCGTTTAAAAATAAACTAAATTGAATTTCGGGCTAATAAAGTAAAAAACTAATAAATAAATACCCCAAAATAATTTAAAAGGTGTTTTTAATAAATTCAAAACAAAACCGCGTAAATCGTGTAAAAGATCGCCTAAAACCATCAAAAAATTGTGTAAAATTTTATAGTGCGTGTATAATAAAATAACAACCTAAAAACTAAAATCTAGGCTTTTTTAAATTAATAAATAGCTCAAAAACTGTAAATTTTGAAATAAATTAAATATAAATATTCCATATTTTAAGTACACGCGTACTTAAACGTTCTTAAAGTCGAGTTTTCAGTTTAATTAGTGGTGGAACACTTGAAGCTTGTGTAAACACGGGGTAAGTGCACTTCCGGTACCGCATTCAAATAGCACATGCTTTTACTTGTTTATTTCCACAGTTAAATTTAAAGTACATTATTTCATAAATAATATTTTCAAGTAATTAGCCTATTTAAATTTGATTTAAAAGTTTAAAAATTAAAAATAAATAAATAGTGTTTAGAATGCACTTTTTTTAATCGAGATATTTTTATTGGGATAGCGATTTGATTTGGTTCTAGCTGTTATTTTGACGTTTGGTGTTTATTATATTTTTGATAAAGTTTAAATAAATACAGGTTTATTTACGGTTCATTTTTAACAAAATATTTTTATTGGATCAACGTTTTTCGTTTTTTTAGCGTCATAGCGGTCAGGTTGTTTTTTTGAGTTGCGTTTTCCGTTGGTTATTTTTTGTCGTTAGCTCTGTTAGCTGGGATGTCCTATACTTAGCGATGAGTTTGAACTAGCATTAAAGGGTCTGAAAAATGGTAAGACGCCGGGTACAGATAAGGTGCAAGCAGGAACTCTAAAAACCGCTCGACATGCAATAACAGAACATCTCTTCCTACTTGTAAGCAATATGTATGAGACAGGCGAGATACCCAAATATTTCAAACGTAACATCATAGTAACTATACCAAAAAAGAAAGGCGCGGATAGATGTGAAAATTTTCGAACAATAAGTTTGACAGCACACGTGTCAGAAATATTAACTAGAATTGTACAAAGAAGAATGGAAAAACAAGCTGAAGAAATACTAGGAGAAGACCAATTTGGGTTTAGGCGAAACAGGGAAACACGGGAGGCTATTTTAACTCTGAGAGTGATAATGGAGAAAGCAATAGAAAAAGTGGAAAGCGTGTATATAGGGTTTGTAGATCTGGAAAAAGCATTAAACAATGTAAAACGGAAAAAAAATGTTCGAAATACTCAAAAAGATTGGAATGAGTTATAGGGACAGACGAATAGTACATAGCTTATACAAAGAGCAAACAGCAGTAATAGAATTAGAGCAGGAGCGTAGAGAAGTAAACATTAGGAAAGGGGTGAGACAGGGATGTGCCCTATCCCCAGTTATTTTTAACTTGTACGTAGAAGAGGCAATGAATACTGTTAAATGCAGGAAGACATTTGGAATTTATATGCAGGGACAAAAGATTGATGTTAAACATTTCATGTCTCATTATAAGTACGTAGACGAAAGTAGACTTCTTTTTTTAAATTCTATGTTACTAGTAGTCCATACAATATATTATTTCCCACATATATGCTAATAATAGCGTAACACTTTCCTCACCAGCAGTGCTTTACTATAGCTTTGATAGTTACAAACTTTACTGTAATGTTTAATAAGTTTGAATCATCTACAATCCTTCAATACTAATAAGTTATAGTTACTATAGCAGTTACTTTTGAGATACTCTCACATTTTTTATGCATCATTAATATTCCATTATGAACATAGTTAACATCAGTGTATTGTGTGGACTCCTTTGTATAAAAATAAGTATTCCATTTTTTCCTTTTTTCTATAAATGTGTTAGAATGTAATTACACGAGCTCGTTAGGATTATTAATTATAGATTATTTTCTTTATTCCGATTGCGTCAGGGGCGTAGTTGTAATATTTTATCATACCGCTAAGTGTCACAGACGCACAAACGTACTTATTGATTAATAAACGTTCCATAAAAGTTTATTTTGTGCTTTTACTAATCATAAACATTTATTACTGAAATGATTATTGATTACAAGTCTTATGATAAGCAAATAAAATATATTTTTAACTTGAATTTTTTTAACAAAGTTATTTTCTATTACCTATATGTTTTGGTTGGGCGGACTAGCGTTTTGTCATTAATTATTGCTTTTCTTTTGCAGGTACAAACCTTATTTTATTTCAATGATTAATTTTCTCCTTGCGGAGTTACTTTAGCTTTAGCTTACTCTACCCACCCCACTCCCAATCTTTGGCTACAGCCTAGTCGGCACATCCTTTTAGTTACGGTACGAGAATATCGTGACATAAATTTGGCGCCCAATGTGGCACCCTCGATTTTCTATACTCAACGTTTCGCCCTAATAGAATGTTCATCATTAGACTCGTTTTCTAGTTAAGTTAGAATTTTTGCTTATCCCACCTGCTGCATATAAATAATATATATTAAATTTTATTTCACCCTAGGTTATCGGACTTGTGTTTTCTACGGTAATTCTAGTTGTATTCGAAAACACTGGCGCCCAATTCTTTCCGTTTATCGGCAACTTTCTACTTAAAATTTTTTTTGTCTCGTTAATCCTGATGTCCCCGATGTGTCCTTGTTGTTCTTATGGCGTCACAAACGCCGAAAACCTCCTCCATCCTTATGTCCCGATTTCCTATGCTGATTCTTTTGCCCTCTTGTATTTCTCTCTCGGCCTTGGTGCATATATTTTTGTGTGTTCGGACTCTTACATTTTTTCTACATTCTACATTCCTAATCCCGTTTTTCCTTTAGCTGATTTTCTTTGAGGTCAGTCCCAGTACTGACGTATTTTGATCTTCCATTCCCTTCCTGTAGCATATTTCTTAGACCCCTCTCCTGTTCTTTAGGAACCGCGACGTAGTCGACTCTTCCGGTCTAACAGCAATTCCTTTTGTTTGGTTTGATACGGCTCCTGTTGCCACAGTTGACAGTTTATCGTTTCTTTTCTCTGCACTCTGATCCATTCCCTGCTTCCTTGAGGCTAGGCAGTCCTGTCTTACTGTTGAAATTTTTCCTCCTTTTTTACTATCTTCTTGGTTTCTCCGCGGGAGATCAACTTTCTATTGAGGTTGAAACGTTAGCACTTTTTTTTTCAGAAATAGACGTCTATGGACGACTTCGGCAGTACCGATGCCTTGTTATTTGAGTTCTCGGTTGATTGTTCACCCTGCCTCTAAATCCTTCTGTTCTCGTCTTTCCTTGATTGCCTTTTTCTGTGATCAATTTTGCTATCTGATGTTCCTGTTGTTGTATATAGTGTTGGACCTTCGAACCGGATGCATTCCCCCACTTTTATTTTCTACCCTGACCTTGTAATTTTGTGGGGGGGGGGATTTTTTACTTCCAATTCCTGCATTTGCATCTTTCCAATACTCTTCATTGATAAATTATTACCAGTTTAAATAAATATCCTAATTCGCTCTTTTTGACTATTTTCAAAGTTTTACCTATTATAGATAAAGCACATTAACTTATCAGTTTATTTATAAAACAGTTTACTTTCTCTATTTATATTAATTTCTTATCACCTATACTACAATTTAGTAGACAAATTATTGTTTTTATCAACGCTTGTTAATTTCTTGTTTTAACGGTATTACCTTAGGATGTTATCAGAGTGGAGATTCTAAATCTGAATGATTACCAATATTAATCCGTATCAAATTTATCTACACTCATTTGTGGAATTATAGATTTTTAAATAAAAAGGCGTCAGTGCTGGTGTCTCAAATAACTCGAGGTCGTTTTATTCGAAATTAAACCTTTTTTTTCCATTGATTATTGCCACAAAAAAAAATTCAATTTTATTCTCTCACAACCATTCGATTTTAAATAATTTGAGCTAAAGGCATAAAAGCAAGTCATCATATGTGTGGGGGTGGTTAATGTATAAGGAAAGGCAACTTCCTATAATTATTTCAATAGAATAATCCTAAAATAGTTTCAAGCGCTTTGCTAGTACATTTGTAAATTTAAACTCGTCTGTTTATTCTAAAACGATGCCGTGGTTTATAAATCTTTCTCAATCCTATGAAATACTTTCAAGAACATTTATTAAAATGGCTGCACGTTGATGATGATTTAGATATTGTTAAGTTTTAAGTATACGTTAAGAACATGGTAAGGTAAATTTATATCTACATAATTATAGAAAAAAGTATTTAAAATTAAGTCAAATGAATCCTTTATATTCAACTCTTTTGACAATCTCCTGCGAACGACACGATTGATACCCAATATTAAAGTAAAAAGTTTCTAGTAGAATTTATCGTTTAGTGTGAGATGATGTTTCGTATTAAGAGGAAATACCTTTATAAACATTGAACCAACTCGCCTCCAAAAGTGGAATATTATTGGAATACGCTATTTGTTTAGACAGGAATTTGTGTGTATTGTACTTTACCAATAATTGACCCGTTAAGAAGTGTGTGTTCTTACCCCAAAAAAACTGTCTATTGCAATGTTATTTGAACAGAAAAAAAGTAACTTACCGATATATAGCACGGTTTCATGCTAAGGAACGTTTGTTATAATACGATTTATTTAATTATTGTTCCCTCTATAAATGATTCATTAAAGTTCGTCTGTGCTCACATACTAACGAACGGCTACTAGCAAACTTTTTATGTGCACATTCTGCATGTTGTAAGAGCTAGTTAAGAATTCATATGTGTTTTCGTTTTGATGAACATACATTTGTATACAATTTTAGTGATAGTGCAACATCACAAAAGTCTTTCATATTTACTTATTCAGTTGCATACTAACGAACGTGAATATATATAATTTGTATGATTATACGGCATCTAAGAAGAGCACTTTAGAGTAAACAGTTGCATACCAACTATTTATGTAACTATGCTGCATCACTGAAAAGTTATTACAAAGACACATGATGCCGCATACTAACAAACGTCCATTTGCATGCAATTTGTGTAATTATGCTACATCAAGAAAAAGTCATTTATTAACACATATGAAGTTGCACACTAACGAACGTCCACTCGCATGCAATTTGTGTAATTATACCGCATCAAGGAAAGATAGTTTACAAAGACATATGAAGTCGCACATTAACGAACGTCCATTCGCATGCAATTTGTGTAATTATGCCGCATCACATAAAAGTTATTTATTAACACATATGAAGTCACACACTAACGAACGTCCATTCGCATGCAGTTTGTGTAATTATGCTACACTACAGAAAGGTAATTTAAAACTACATATGATGTCGCATACTAACCAACGTCCATTTGCATGCAATTTGTGTAATTATGCCGCATTAACGAAAAGTCATTTATTAACACACATGAAGTCACACACTAACGAACGTCCATTCGCTTGCAATTTGTGTAATTATGCTGCATTACAGAAAGGTAATTTAAAAGTACATATGATGTCGCATACTAACCAACGTCTATTTGAATGCAATTTGTGTAATTACGCCTCATCAGGTAAAGGCAGTTTAAAAATACACATGAGGTCGCACACGAACGAACGTCCATTCGCATGCAATTTGTGCAATTATGCCTCATCTAGGAGAAATAGTTTACAAACACATATGAAGTTGCACACTAACGAACGTTCATTCGCTTGCAGTTTATGTAACTATGCCGCATTACATAAAAGTAGCTTACAATTACATTTGAAGTCGCACACAAACGAACGGCCATTCGCGTGCAATTTGTGTAATTATGCTACACTACAGAAAGGTAATTTAAAACTACATATGATGTCGCATACTAACCAACGTCCATTTGCATGCAATTTGTGTAATTATGCCGCATCAAGGAAAAGTCATTTATTAACACACATGAAGTCACACACTAACGAACGTCCATTCGCCTGCAATTTGTGTAATTATGCTGCACTACAGAAAGGTAATTTAAAAGTACATATGGTGTCGCATACTAACCAACGTCCATTTGAATGCAATTTGTGTAATTACTCCTCATCAGGTAAAGGCAGTTTAAAAATACACATGAGGTCGCACACGAACGAACGTCCATTCGCATGCAATTTGTGCAATTATGCCTCATCAAGGAGAAGTAGTTTACAAAGACATATGAAGTCGTACACTAACTAACGTTCACTCGTTTGCAGTTTATGTAACTATATCGCATTACATAAAAGCAGCTTAAAATTACATTTGAAGTCGCATACAAACGAATGTCCATTCGCCTGCAATCTGTGTAATTATGCTACACTACAGAAAGGTAATTTAAAACTACATATGATGTCGCATACTAACCAACGTCCATTTGCATGCAATTTGTGTAATTATGCCGCATTAACGAAAAGTCATTTATTAACACACATGAAGTCACACACTAACGAACGTCCATTCGCCTGCAATTTGTGTAATTATGCTGCACTACAGAAAGGTAATTTAAAAGTACATATGGTGTCGCATACTAACCAACGTCTATTTGAATGCAATTTGTGTAATTACTCCTCATCAGGTAAAGGCAGTTTAAAAATACACATGAGGTCGCACACGAACGAACGTCCATTCGCATGCAATTTGTGCAATTATGCCTCATCAAGGAGAAGTAGTTTACAAAGACATATGAAGTCGTACACTAACTAACGTTCACTCGTTTGCAGTTTATGTAACTATATCGCATTACATAAAAGCAGCTTAAAATTACATTTGAAGTCGCATACAAACGAATGTCCATTCGCCTGCAATCTGTGTAATTATGCTACACTACAGAAAGGTAATTTAAAACTACATATGATGTCGCATACTAACCAACGTCCATTTGCATGCAATTTGTGTAATTATGCCGCATCAAGGAAAATTCATCTATTAACACACATGAAGTCACACTAACAAACGTCCATTCGCATGCAATTTGTGCAATTATGTTTCATCAAGGAGAAATAGTTTACAAAGACATATGAAGTCGCACATTAACGAACGTTCATTCGCATGTAATAATTGTGATTATTGTGCAACAAGCAAAAGTCTTTTACAGAAACATGTGCTGTCCCCTATTGATGAACGGCCATTTGTTCGTAATATGTGATATTTACGTATCAGAAAAAAATAATCAACAAAGCATATGTGTTATCCGTCACTAACGATGACGTTGTGAATGCTTTTTACGTAATTAGATTGTATCAAAAGAAAATTAGGAAAACACATACGAACGCATACTAACGAATGTTCATTTACATGCAGTGCACTTGCATACAAAGGAACGTCTATTTGCAAAAATGCATTCTTATAATTACGCCAATTTGTGTTGACGTTCAATAACTTATTAGAAAAGAGACTCAATACGGGATTTTGTTTAAGTGTTGGTCTTTATTCGTTAAATTGGGAAGAAGATTCAAATTTAGTATGTGCACGTATGAACAACCGCTAAGTATTTAAATTAACTTTTACAGTCACTTTACATCACCGGAAAGTTCAAATTTTTTAAATTAAAGTTCGTAGGTAGACATGAATTAAGGGATTTTGAAAATGCAATGTAGTTACCCCATCATACTTAACTTGCGTTCAACGGCATCTAGACAAAAATGTTGTATCAACAATGTAAGATTTTTATAAATAAATCGTGTATTTCTTTAAATTTAAACTAAAATTCGCGTTTAAAAATAAACTAAATTGAATTTCGGGCTAATAAAGTAAAAAACTAATAAACAAACACCCCAAAATAATTTAAAAGGCGTTTTTAATAAATTCAAAACAAAAACCGCGTAAATCGTGTAAAAGACTGCCTAAGACCATCAAAAAATTGTGTAAAATTTTATAGTGCGTGTATAATAAAATAACAACCTAAAAACTAAAATCTAGGTTCTTTTAAATTAATAAATAGCTCAAAAACTGTAAATTTTGAAATAAATTAAATATAAATATTCCATATTTTAAGTACACGCGTACTTAAACGTTCTTAAACTCGAGTTTTTAGTTTAATTAGTGGTGTAACACTTGAAGCTTGTGTAAACACGGGGTAAGTGCACTTCCGGTACCGCATTCAAATAGCACATGCTTTTACTTGTTTATTTCCACAGTTAAATTTAAAGTACATTATTTCATAAATAATATTTTCAAGTAATTAATTAGCCTATTTAAATTTAATTTAAGGTGTTACATGCCAAAATTGACGTTACGATGATGGTAGGGAGGAAGAGGCATGAACAAACACGGTAAGCTCAAAGGAACGAACTAAACCGCGGCTCGGCTGGCTGCAGGGTAGACGGGGGGGGGGGCGTGGGTAAAATGGGGAGGGGAGTAGAGAATAATAATAGTTATCTTGACTAATCCGGTGAATTCTGGGCACCACCCTTATTTTAGTAGATTTCTGCCTAAAGTGGCATGGATTCCTTGTCTTTTATAGGAGAACGGCAAAATGAGGGAAAACTTATTCTTCTCGGACAAGGAACCCGTATGACAAAATATAGGAATGACACTATCTCAAGTTATTAGCCAAGTTGTTGTACACCTCCTGGCTGTTTAAAAATGATCAATAGCAATAATGCAAGTTTAGCACTAACTTGTACCTGTAATAAAGTTATCACTTAAGATATTCTGAATTATCTGGATTGAGTCTTTAAATTAAATATATTTGATCTGAATTCCTGTTCACAGTATTACTTAAACTCTTTATAAAATCATAATTTTAGAACTACGGAATTTGTTCTAATATAACCATATAGAAGTCTTTAACTGAACACAAAATCAACATTCACACCTCTAAATTATACACAATTTCTATAACATGTTTCTATTAATTATAACCAATATTAATGTGTTGAGCAACAAACAATTCATGTACATTTAGTTTTCGTTAAATCCTTCTACCAACCCCAATGGATCCTCCTATCGCTGTATCAACAGTGATTAAATTTACTTAATAGGTCAACGTAAAATGAATATTTTAAAATAGTTTTATCCGTACGAAATTGAACATAATACGGAATTGTAAACAAGTTCAGTTTATAAAATAATATGGCAATAATAACTTACAGTACAGATGGTGAAACACCGCAGGGATTCAGTTTTCAGTCTTCGGTTTACCTTAATTAATTGCGGGCAATGTTGTGCTCCAGGACGGTACATCAACCAACGGCTTAGAAAGAAGATGAATTTCGGAACAAACACCAAAAATCCCGTGAGGTGTTCTTTGATATAATGAGCTGCAACTATCGAAATTTACCGGATTAAACTGGTTCGAGTACCTTTGGGACAGCCAACAAAGAATGAAATTCGCTGGTCCAGTTACGTGAATTTTCGGGTTAATAATTACCACTCGACACACATTAACTTCTCTGATAAGCACTAAACTTATATTAATCTTATGACGATAACAGTTTCCTAAATTAACGTAAAAACCAACTACGCGAGTCCGTTGGGTCAGGGTTTTATTTATCCACAAAAATAATCTTAATGCAAAATGCCTCCGGTGCAATTTAAATATTCTGTAACTAAATAACAACTAGTAACGTGCAGGCTTTATAACCCCTTTATTCAACGTGCTTAAAATCCTCCTTAAAAAGATATCGGGAGCAACTATGTCGTAAAAAAGAAACCATTTGACTTTTTACACGACCGAACCAATTAATTATGCACGAGAATGTTTATTGCACTTCGCGCCTAAAAGAGCTTTCTACAATTACATCTCGAAACCCTTTGAGTACCCAACGTGAACTAACTTAAAACGACGACGAATACCTTCTTCCCCTATCTTCGCAAATTATCGGTAAGTGAGACGAAAGTATCCCACTATTGTATTGAAAAAAGATAGCAAATGCTAAACTATTTGAAAACTAACATGCAGGTGCTGCGTGTTTTCTTGGAAATCCAAGCGAACACCTGCCTTACAATCAACTATTTTCCAAGTCTTAACAGGTTTTAAAATATTACTTTAAAATACTATTATAAGAATATGAATTTTAGCATGAAATTATGTAGGGTAGTTGATGCGTATTTATAAAATAAAACCGAAGGTTACAAAGGGTTTAAAAATTAAAAATAAATAAATAGTGTTGTTTAGGATGCATTTTTTTTAATCGAGATATTTTTATTGGGATAGCGATTTGATTTGGTTCTAGCTGTTATTTTGACGTTTACTGTTTATTATATTTTTGATAAAGTTTAAATAAATACAGGTTTATTTACGGTTCATCTTTAACAAAATATTTTTATTGGATCAACGTTTTTCGTTTTTTTTTTTTTAGCGTCATAGCGGTCAGGTTCTTTTTTTTTGAGTTGCGTTTTCCGTTGGTTATTTTTTTGTCGTTAGCTCTGTTAGCTGCGATGTGCTATACTTAGAGATGAGTTTGAACTAGTATTAAAGGGTCTGAAAAATGGTAAGGCGCCGGGTACAGATAAGGTGCAAGCAGAAACTCTAAAAGCCGCTGGACAAGCAGTAACAGAACGTCTCTTCCAACTTGTAAGCTATATGTATGAGACAGGCGAGATACCCAAAGATTTCAAACGTAACATCATAATAACTATACCAAAAAAGAAAGGCGCTGATAGATGTGAAAATTTTCGAACAATAAGTTTGACAGCACACGTGTCAAAAATATTAATTAGAATTGTACAAAGAAGAATGGAAAAACGAGCTGAAGAAATACTAGGAGAAGACCAATTTGGGTTTAGGCGAAACAGGGGAACACGAGAGGCTATTTTAGCTCTGAGAGTGATAATGGAGAAAGCAATAGAAAAAGTGGAAAGCGTGTATATAGGGTTTGTAGATTTGGAAAAAGCATTCAACAATGTAAAATGGAAAAAAATGTTTGAAATACTCAAAAAGATTGGAATGAGTTATAGGGACAGACGAATAGTACATAGCTTATACAAAGAGCAAACAGCAGTAATAGAATTAGAGCAGGAGGGTAGAGAAGTATACATTAGGAAAGGGGTGAGATGGGGATTTTTTTTGGAGGCGGGCCATACACCAAATTTTTTGGGGGTCCTAGTATTATTTGGGGGTTAGGCTGGGCCATTTTCCCAAACTTTTTGAGTGGGGTATACTCCAAATATTTTTTTTTGGAGGCGGGTCATACACCAAATTCTTTGGAGAATTTTGGGGGTGGGGTAACCAACTTCCGTGTGAGACATACTTGTGAAAATTTCGATAGCGTGGAAAAATTCTTTCGAGGGGCGTGGTCCTTTGATGTTTGCCGACTTCCGGGTGTGGTCCACGCAGGCCCCCTGCTGAAAATATGTTATGGTAATTATCGATATTAATCAATAATTGATTGTTATATAATGGATTTTGTTATTAACGTCACAGTCATCCCTTTCCTTTCGCTGACGTCACAGCTACACAGCTCTTGCAGAAAAAAAGGTTGACTGAAGCACCATTCGAACTCGGGCCGCCTGCATTCAAAGCAAGTACTCTAACCACTAGGTCACAGAGTTGGTCGCTATAAATACATTCACTCTCTTAGTAATGCAGTACGAGCGCATAAACAATTTAATTTATTTTTGAACATTAGCATAAAAGTGTGTCTACTTCTAATTTAAATATAAAAACCTTTTGGGTAAAATTCGCATGATTAACAATGCGATTGTACTTATTCTGGGACACAGCCGTTCTAATTACATCCGTATATTGACGTATTTAACGATTATTAAAAAAGCTATTAGAATATGCGTGTTTGGTAAGATTTACAACTTTCAGTATAATTAAATAAATATCGGCCTTTGTAATTATTTAATAATTTTTCTACATTAGGTTAAATTTTTGATATTGCAATAAATAAACACTATACTACTACGTATAAATGAGTTGCATCATCAACAAATAAGAGTCAACGTCCTTCCTTGGATAACTGACGAGGTTTTCAGTTTACCTCGAGTGTAATATAATAGTCTCATACTCTCATAAATACCTAGTTAGTACTTATCAATAATTAATTTCTTGTTAATTAATTTACGATATAATACAACAAGTTTCGGAAAATGATAATAAAAATTAAATAATAACGGTCGATGTTCATTGTGTTAACGAGTACAGTGTCCACTTACCTGTCCGACCTTAACCTACATTTCGTACAATCATACGTTGCAAATTCAAACGCTTTATAATCATGAATATTCTCTTCAATCAAATGCACAAATGTCCGTTCGTACGTATTGTAACGTTTGTTTAGGATTTTCGTTTTGTTATTAGTTTGCAAACTGCGACAATGCTTTCGGCGACCTTTAGAAGGTAGTTTAAATGCGTAGGAGAATACATATTTGACTGTATTCGTTTGGGATGTTATAAGCAACATATACTAATCCAATTCGGAAGGGTGCAGTACATTTTGTCTATAATACTTCTAACGAAAAGAACGGTATAAGACGTGGAATTATTGTCATCAGTAACAAAGACAACTTGTGTTTACCGCGAGGTTTAGTGATGGCTATTGCTTGCGCAAATAAGGATCCAGATCGTGCCAAACTACGACGCGACATGGCTAAAATACAAACCAAAAGAGCTGTTCAACAGTGTCGTTATTTCGGGGTAGTTGTTCCTGAAGTAGGATGTGGAATATCTGAACTACAGCAATTTCAAGAGCATTTTAAAAACTACAGAATTGTTGTTTGCAGTTATGGCACTAAGGGGCGCGATATAATTTTTGAAGGGGTCTGCAGAAGGCACATCGTTAAGTTTATTATACGAAGGACATTACAATGTTATAACGTCCCTCACAGCAGCATTCTGTTGTACGTACTTTTGTGAGAAGTGCCACACACCTTACAATACCAAAGACAAACATAAGTGTGGAAACACATATCCCTGTTGCTTGCAAACTCCTCCTTGTGAGAAGGAATTTAATATTGTGTGTGAATTGTGCAATCGGGAATTTAGGGGTCAACCGTGTTTGACGAATCATAAAACAAAAGGTGTATGCGAAAAAATTAAACGATGTAAAGCATACTCAAAAACGGTGAAAAATAATCGCCAGCACACTTGTGGCGAAGTATATTGTAAAATATGCAGCACTCACGTTTCAGAATACCACCTCTGTTATATGAAACCTGATACCAGAAAACCAAATTTAAAAGGTGTTCTTTTTGTGTTCTATGATTTAGAGACGAGACAAGAAAGAATAATAAAGAACGGCGATCACCTACATGAACCTAACTTATGTGTATTAGCTTCTAGATGTGATATGTGTTTAAATGAAGATCATCTTTACTTTTGCCAGAAATGTGGTTATAGACTGATTGTATATAGAGACAACGTCATTCGTAATTTTATGAAATATATTTTAGCATCAAGAGAAAAGTTCAAACACCTGGTAGTTATTGCTCATAACGGACAAGCATTTGACCATCAATTCTGTCTAAATTATATATTAACAGAAACAGATTTAAAATCGGAACTCATCATGAGAGGAACGAAAATAATATCACTGACGATGAAAAATGTGCAGTTTTTAGACTCCTTTAATTACTTTGCAATGGCTCTGGCCAAACTTCCTAAAAGCGTTTGGACTGGGAGAAAGTTTTAAGAAGGGGTATTTTCCTCACCTTCTTAAGACCGCCACTAAAACAAATTATGTGGGACTTTTACCTCGCATCGAATTTTATGAGCCAGACACTATGAACGAAGATGACAGGGAAACGTTTATGAAGTGGTATCAAGAGCACAAGGATGACGGGTTGGAGATGCAACGCTACCTAGTCGACTACTGTATTTCAGATGTGAAAATTTTGACTACCGCATGTCTAAAATTCAGACAGCAAATGCTTGAAACAAGTGGCATGTGTCCATTTACAGAATCGTGTACTATTGCTTCAACTTGTAACAAGGTATATCGACGCAATTTTCTTAAACCAAATACCATTGGGGTTTCCCTTAAGGTGGCTATAGGTGGCGCGATAACCTCTCTAAAATAGCTATTCAGTGGCTTGTGTGGGAACAGAAGTAGCGTTAAATTAACATCATGCATGCTGCTAACAACAAGAAATCATAATCCACGGTCTCAAAGTCGACGGCTTTTGTTCTGAAACAAAACAGGTATTCGAATTTCACGGTTGCTACTATCATGGTTGCTCCAATTGTTTCAAATACGGCAGAGACAATCCTTTACACAATGATCCCGGCCAAACACTGAGTACAAGACGAGATGCTACTGAGGCTAAAATGGAGAAACTAAAAGAATTAGTATATGATGTTATTGAGATGTGGGAGTGTAAATTTCGAACACATGTGATCGAAAATAGAGAATTACGAACATACGTCTTACACCATCCGTTGGTTGTACAAACGCCATTAAACCCACGTGATGCTTTCTATGGTGGTCGTACGGGAAACACTTTTAAATACTATAAGGCTAAACACGATGAAAAAATAAGTACGTAGACGTCTGCTCTTTATATCCGTGGGTATGCAAATACGGAAAATTTCCCATGGGACACCCTATAGTTTGCGTGGGAGAAGATTGTGAACAGCAAGACTTAGAAGTAACAGAAGGATTAATCAAATGCACGATCCTTCCTCCGCAAGATATTTATCTTCCGGTACTGCCTACAAAGATGAACGGCAAACTCATGTTCGTCTTGTGCCGTACATGTGGGAGTGAAATGAATCCGAATGACTGCACTCACGACGAACAAGAACGCGCACTCACAGGTACATGGGTGACTGATGAAGTGCTAAAGGCTAAGGAGTGTGGCTACAAGATAGCAAAAATTTATGAGGTTTGGTCTTATCAAATTAACCAATTCGACAAGATTAAAAAGTTTGGCGGTGTTTTTCGAGAGATGATGGACAAGTTTTTAAAAATAAAACAGGCGTCAGGGTGGTCCCGGAAATTGTTCAATAAAAGGCGAAAGAGATAAATACATTGATGACTTTTTAGCCCATGAGGGGATACAAATTGAGTACAGTGAAATTGTAAATAATCCCGATCTACGATCTTTAGCTAAACTCATGCTTAATTTATTTTGGGGAAAACTGGGGCAAAAAGAGAACCAGCCAAAAACAAATATTATTAACGACCCCGGAGAGTTTTTTGGAATGTTGTCGAACCCTAGTATAATTATAAATCATGCAATGCCTGTTAACGAAGACACTGTGATTGTTAATTGGCAGTATAGGGAGGAGGCTTACGCTGTGCAAGCTACGGTAAACGTCGTCATAGCAGCATACGTAACTGCACAAGCAAGACTAAAACTCTACAGTTATCTTGAAAAGTTGAAAACGTGGGTTTTGTATTTTGATACAGACACCATAGCTTATGCTTTTAGACCCGGAGAATACTACGTCCCCACCAGAAAATTTATAGGCGACATGACAGACGAGTTGGAAGTACACGAATCAGGAAGCTATATTACTGAATTTGTGTTTGGAGGCCCAAAAAATTACGCTTACAAGTTCTTCTCTATGGATAAACTACAGGAACACTTTGTTTGCAAGGTGAGAGGTATTCCACCTAACTACTCAGCTGCCCAGCTCATAAACTTTAAGAGTATCAAAAACATGATTTTAACTACGTCGGAACCTGTAAATATTATTTCCAGAAACATCAAGAGAACATGACACGCCGAGGTGTTACAAGAACTGAGACAAAAATCTACAGACCCCAATTTCACCAAACGAAAGTTTTTTCAAAATGATACTTCACTCCCTTATGAATACAAAAAATTGAAGAGTTGATAATCTATGAAATGTTGCAAGAAACCTTTATATTCCATGTATAGAAGCTGAAAGAAAATATACTGAAAACTACGATTGAGTACCTTACAGTATTAATAAAGGAACCAATGCTATAAAATATTTGTTATAGATTTTTGTCCTGATGTATTCAAATACATTTTTAAAAAGACATAATAATTTTAATTGTATTAATTCTTGCAGCTTGTGGCAATCTCTTAATCGTGACTCTCCAGCTATCTCCTGCATCTTGTTGGCTTGATCGATATCCTCTTGCTGGTATTGGGGACAAACCTGAATCTCCCACACACAATTGTATAATTGTATGTCTACTACCTTTGGGAGCTGTCTTCTTTCTTTACTATCTTCCAGTAATTTACAGGTAAATAGTTAAAACTAAAAGCCGAAAGTGCATACTTGATCAATTTTTCCCTTTCTTCTGCTTTGTTTGGACAACTTAATTTGCAAGCCAGTCAACTTTTTCGTATTGCTGTTCCCCCAATATGCGTACTGTAGTACGTTATTATACACTAAACAACAGCTATTTTGTAGCTTGTCTTACAGCTTACTCCACATTTTGGCAAGCTGTACCGAGTACTATGTACTTACATTCTCGTAATAAGTCTAAACGGTATTTTAATGGATTATAGATCTGGTTTGCATTGACATAGTTGTGCAGTTGTATAGTGTCACCTCGAATCACGTAATGCCATGCTCTTTTAACCAAAGTAGATGGAATGTTTCCCTTAAACGTACATCCGGACAACGTAGAAAATCTATTATTATATGATCCCTGAGTTGTTTATTAACACCGGGACTTATTTGACATGCAAATTTGTTGTATATTTTAATTCTGCATTAGCTGTTAACCATGTTATACAATCGATCCCGGCATTTTTTGTCAAACCGACGGTATTCCACGGTTTCGTCAAAACTCGTCTATCTGGAAACGCATCGTTCAGCGAGTTACCGCTTTGTTGACCTATTTTACACATACTTGCAATAGAAATACTGTTCTTTTTTCACTATGTTTTTAGTGGGGTAAAGATGTTCCAAACGTAAATGATGAACCAACAAAATTTTTGAAAATCCAATTTATGGAAATCTGAGACAACAAAATCGTATCTGCCAAAATACAATTTTGTTTCAAAATCGATTACAACATAACCAATTTTACCAAAAGTGGTTTGTATACCTACCAAAATCGGTTATTCAGAACTGATATTATTAAAAACCTATATTTACAAAACTGATTTTACTAAAAACGATTTTAACCGGTTTTTACCGAAGCCGGTTTTACCAGAACCAGCTATCGGTTAATAAAACCGCTTTATCACAGTCGATTTACCAATGCCGATTTAACCAAAACAAATTTTTTAGTGAAAACTGATATACCAAAATCCGGTGTTACCAAAAGCGGTTCTATCGATACCGGTTTACCAACACTGGAAACACTATGTAGTCATTATTGTACAACATTTTAAAATAAAAGAACACTTTGCAGAAAATAATGTTGTTCCAGTAGTTATACGATACAGATAACCGTGCGTACATTTATTAATACAATCTTTAGGAAATATACAGTTGGTGAACTATCATGTGGAGAACGTGGGGCATAAAGTAACTACATGTGAACACATTTTCTATAAGTGGAAATTATTAAACGAAGATTTAAATACATTCGAACCAAAAATAATACTTGTATACGATTACACCTCTTAGTATTGATTTCTAATTACAATTATACGTAATTACATAAAATGTTTATAAAAATGCAAATTTCCACAAATATTCACAAATTATGACGAGTTTTTAAATTTTTTATATCCAAATGGCTGTGAAGTGTGATTATCAAAAAAATTTACGTTTTGTAGAATTTGGTTTGTACATTTTGCTCTCAGTTCTTGTCACTACTTCGTACTTCTCTGTTCTTCTGATACTTTTCGAAACTATAAATAAAAGGTCGCGATGGGGGTAAAACCATCTTCTTGATGCCCTCAAAGTTTACAAGTTGCGCGATTGCGTAGGTAAGCGATATACCTTTTACTTTTGCAAACAAGGACTTCTTTTTGTGTGTCTGTAGAGTAAAACTTTATATGTGTAATTTATTGGGCCTCCAGACACCTATTCGTCAATGTAACTACCAGGCCATACGTCTCCAATTCATCTGTCATATCACCTGTTAATTTTTCAGTAGAAACATCATATTCTCCTGGCCTAGAAACGTAAATTATAGAGTCTGTGTCGTAGTAAAAGAACCCTGTCGGCAAGTTGATCAAGATAGCTGTACAGTGTAAGTCTAGCTTGAGCGGTTACAAAAGCTGCTATTACAACATGTACATACCTGTACATCACAGGCTTCTTCTCTATATTGCCAATTAACAATAACAGTATTTTCGTTAATCGGCAATACGTGATTTATAGTAATGCTTGGATTTGATAGCGTTTCAAAAAACTCGTTTGGATTGCTGACAATATTTGTTTTGGGTTGTGATGAGTAAACTTCTCGATTGTAGTGCAGCTTGTATGTGTAGTTACAGTAAATAATACTTGAGAGCAGAGAAAACGTCTACTTTATTTGAAAGCTAACACAACAATGAATCCAGTGTCTGTCTGGTTAGGTAAAATTAGTACAGAGGCGCTACTAGGCGATGTAGCGGTAAAAATTCAAATTTAAAATTAAATAGAAGGCGTTAACATACCGGCCTCCTTGAAGGATTCTGAACCTTCAATTTAAACATACAAACCTTAAATTAATAAACAAATGTACAACAAAGTATACCCAAAAAAAACCAGAAACGCATGTTTCTATATTGTAACTATCAAATTTTAATCTGTTTCTGTTTTAGGCAATATGCAAAGTTTGCGTACAGAACGTTTAATCACACCATTAAAACACTTAATATGCACTACACGCACAACATTGTCCTTCCCAGGTGATGTGGCGACAATTCTTCCTAATAGCCAATTGGCTGGTGGTACATTGTCCTCTCTTATAAGCACAAGATCCCCAATCTTCAAGTTTTCAGAAGAATGCTTCCACTTGACACGTTACTGCAATTCTGACAAATATTCTCTAGACCATCTTCGCCAGAAGTCTTGATGGATTTTTTGTAAATACTGATAGCGACTTAACCGATTAACTTGATTGTCTAGCACATCTGGGTCAGCAACAGCAGTAAGTTGTCGGTCAATTAAAAAATGTGCTGGGGTTAGTACGTCATAATCATTAGGATTAGAGGAAAGTGGAGTTAACGGTCTTGAATTAAATATCGACTCAATTTGTGTTAAGACTGTGTACAGTTCTTCAAAGTTTAATGATGTTTCATATAATACATGCCTTAAATGATGTTTAATACCTTTTACACCTGCTTCCCAGAGTCCGCCAAAGTTAGGTGCATATGCGGGTACAAACTGCCAATTTATACTTCATGTAATGCTTTATGATAAATAGTGTTTGAGTTTTGATTGAAAAACTTGTATAATTCATTAAGTGTAGAATTTGCACCTACAAAGTTTCGACCATTGTCACTGAATATGTTCATCGGCTTGCCACGACGAGCAACAAATCGCCTGAAAGTGGCAATAAAAGCATCATTCGATAAATTGGATACGGGCTCAATATGTACAGCCTTCGTACTAAGGCAAATAAAAATGCAAATATAACATTTCATGGATTTGGAGCATCTACCATATGACATTTTTATATTTATTGGGCCTGCATAATCTGTCCCAACAGAATAAAAGAGTGGCATGGTAGCAACTCTTTGAAAAGGTAATTCTCCCATAATGGGATTGTTATTAGTACTACCGTTAAAACGGCAACATTTTACACAATTTTTTGTAGTTTTCCTGGCCAAATTCCTTCCTGAAATAGGCCAATATTTCTCACGAACTATGCTTAATAATAAATTTTGGTCCCTGATGGAGCCAAAGCTTATGTAATTCTTCAAATAAGAGTTTGGTAAAGTTATGTTTACCTAAAATGACAATAATTTGCTTTTTCAAAAAGTTTAACTTCGATAACTGCAATCTTCCACCCACTCTCATGATACCTATTGGATCTATGAAGGGTGTTAAGTGCAATAGTGAGTTTTTAGGCCGTAAGCATTTGCCTTGGATTAATAAATTGTATTCGTCTGGAAATGACTCAATTTGAGCCATTTTGGTAAGAACTACTAATGTATGATTTAATTCTGGAAATGTTAGGGGACCAAAATTTCTCCCTGGTTTAGGTTTTAAACAATTGTTTTTAAATCGTAGACACCAAACAGTCACACGTTTTAGTTTATTGAAGGATGAGAATTTTTTAAACAGTGTATTTTCGCTTTGTAGAGTTTTGTTTAAAAAAGTATAAATTTTCTCCTTTACTTCTGGTATTGGTTCATGCAACTCTGAATTTTTCGTTGGCCAGTGCTCTTCGTTGAGCTGAAGCCAGCTTGGGCCCTGCCACCACAAGGAAAGAGAATGTAATTTCGCTGGCATACAGCCTCGCGAGGCAATGTCTGCTGGATTGTCGCTTGAATTTATATGATTCCAATTTTCAATATTGGATAGTGTTTGAATGTGGGTTACCCTATTTGCCACAAATACCTTCCATTTATTAGGTTGTGAATTTAACCAAGCAAGTACGATTTGTGAATCCGTCCAATAAAATTCTCTAGCAAAATTAATATTAAGAATTTTCTTGAACCTTTGAGCTAGATCAGTTAGCAATACTGCAGCTAGTAATTCTAGCCTAAGTAATGTTATGCTTTTTATGGGTGCAACTCGCGTCTTGGCTGCTAAAAGCTTGATTGAATGTTCACGATTTTGAGTAACGCATCTGAGGTAAATGCATGCCCCGTATTCCCTTTCTGAGGCGTCTGAAAATCCATGAAGCTCAAAGTACAGAGCATTTGATATAGATACATACCTCGGAATTGTAATTTTGTTAATAATGTTTAACTCGTCTTTGAACTTTAACCATTGGGTGTGTAAGTTTGTTGGAATTGATTCGTCCCAACCTAATTTTAGTTGTCACAGTTGTTGTATAACAAACTTAGCTAGTATGATTATAGGGGCTAACATGCCTAATGGGTCATATAGCTGTGCTGTGAGAGCAAGTATAGAACGTTTTGATATGTGAGTGACATTTTTTGGAATTGTGAAGGAATACGTAAATAAGTCAGAATTTGGATTCCACAGTCTGCCAAGCGTTTTGCCAAATTTATTTGAAAGAGAGATAGTATCACTAGAGTAATCTCCAATTCCTTGTATATTGCTCCTGAATTTGCGTAGGACAAACCCGTACTCTTTTAAAATATTTGTTAAATTTTCTTTAATATTTAATAACGAAACTTCAGATCATGAACCTGTTATGAGATCATCTACATAAAAATCCCTTTGTATAATTGATGATTTCACGGGGTGTGTCAATTTAATTTGCTCGCCTACCTCATATAAGGAACGAACTGCTAAAAATGGTGCACATGTTGTGCCATAAGTTACAGTGTTTAGGTTATAAATTTTGACTTCGTGACTTGGGTCTTCCCGCCACACAATTTTTTTAAATTTTCTATCATCTTCATGGATCCATATCTGCCGATACATTTTCTCTATATCGGCAGTAAATACAAATTTATGGGTACGAAATCTAGCTATTAATAAAAATATATCATCCTGAATAGTAGGACCTGCTAACAATGCTTGATTTACAGACAAACCTGAAGATGGGTTGCAACTTCCATCAAAAACTACACGACATTTTGTGGTATCGCTAGATGTGGTAATAAAAAACAATTATTCTCATTGTTTGATATTGACATGCGGTTTAATGTTAAATATTCTTTCATAAAATCAACATATTCCTCTTCAAGAGCACAGTTACCTTGAAACCTACGTTCTAACTTATCAAGACGTGTTTTTGCGATACTGTAAGAATCACCTATCATGGCAACATTTTCCTTGAAAGGCAATCTTACCTTAAACTTCCCATCCGACTCTCTCACAGTCGTTGGGACAAAATATGATTCACAAAATATTTCCTCTGAACTTAAACTGCCTGAATTAGATTTAAATTCGTCTACCTCCCAAAATCTTTCTAAATTATCATTCATTTCTTGCATCGATACAAGAGCTATCTGTTTTGCATCAGGGTAACCATAGACATTCCCCGAAACAATCCACCCTAATTTAGTTTTCTGCAAAATGGGAGAATTGGTTTGCTTTATTTGGCCTACACACATCAAATCGTAAAACAGTGCTGCTCCAATGAGCATATCCACCGGCCCAGGTTGATAAAACAATGGATCAGACAACTTTATATTAGGATCTATTTTGAAATTTGTAATACTAACTTGAGTAGAAGGTAATAGGCTTGTTATGTGCGGAATCACAAGACATTGTATAGATGTCAAAAAATTACTTACACAAGATGCAATTTTTACTTGCGTTTTTTATTGTATACAAGATACACCTTGATTTATGCCTGAAACTGATACATTGTAACGTATTTTTTTTCTTGTTACGCTTCGTTCTTTAATATAGAATAAATCAGCAATAAAATAAAATATATAATTTATAACTTTCCATTCGGTAACAAATTAATACATAAAATTAATAATAACATATAGACTCCTTTACCTTTATGGTCTAAGATTCGTTACTAAGCTTAGTCGAGTTGTCAATTTGTCACTTCTTTATCAGCGTTCGAACGGGTAAGCTGCTCTGCAGGATAGTGGAGTCAAGATGGTCGTATCTAGCCACGTGGCCTGTAACACAGTCCAAAAAAGAATAGATAATTGAATGAAATGGAAGCTCACCCACATCATTAATACAGTTGGTATAAATTAATTAAATAAATTATATTAATATTTTTCCTCTTAGTGCAATATCATAGAAGGCAATTTCATATATGTTTCGTATAATTCAACTTTACAAATAAATAATATCGAATAAGCAAATCTTGAATCTAGAAATTTTGTTGGAGTATTAAATTTAATCGAGCAGAAGTTAGTTTCGTTAAATAATGGTTGTATTCAGAAGAACTTTGATAATCGATAATTATGGAAATTTTCGACAGCTAAGGTCAAGGTCCTATTTCTTTTGTTCAGAGCAGTATCACAACACGTGAGTGTTCCTTAGAATTTAATCACATTGAATATTAATTAAGTTGCAATAAGAAAATAGAACATTAAAAATTTTGTAACGTAAAAAGCTTTTAAGGAAACAGCGAATTAAATAACAAATCTATTGTTTGTCAGAATGTTTGCACGTGCACACAAAGTATACATTTAAAAAGTTATGAATGACATTTTATGTCAGATATAAAAACATAGGTTCAGTTGTCCTATCTAGACCTCACATGTCGTCGTACGTTAATTTAAAGTATGTTTAAATATTTTGAGGTCATAAACTTTCATTTTTAATCGACATATGGAATTCGCGTATTAACTGTTAAGTAAAAGTAACTTAGGGTAACTACATACTATTTTATCAGCGCTTAGGTAATTAAATTTCACTGTGAAGGTCGAAGAAGTACTTCTATGGCTTAGAAAGAATATTATGTAATATGAATAATTTAGAAAATCTCAAGTCAGTACATTTAAATTTTGTAGAAAGATCCATTCAGAGATCTTTATATTATCGAATACAATTCTTTACTAGTATATTTCTGTTCCATAAAAATTATTAAGTGAAAATATTATAGAGATACGAATTAAAATATTATAGTAACATGAATCCAGAAATTTATTCGAATAGAATCTATTTTGTTTTGAAAGACTTTTTATTATTTAAAATTCAAGTAAAAATTACAAGTCATCCCTGATTAGAAATTGTGTGTAATGAAAACAAATTCCCTGGGTGTATATTTCAGAAGCCTAAACTCTATTATTTTATTTTTGGCAAATATTTTTGAGGACACAAATGGTGTCCATGTTGTACCTTTGTTTGTTCACAGGTCGAGCTGAGACATCTGTATAACATCTGGTGGTTGACGTTTTGGTAAGTGTGTTTAAAAGAGTAAAATTCAGGTTTTATGGCTATGTTAGTGGTGTCCGATCTCTACCCCAAGACGATGCCAACTTAATTCGCTTTGAAACGTTTAAATGTCTCCGAAAGGCCAAAACTCCTAACAAAAATGTGACAAAGCAAGAAATGACGGCCTTAAAACACCTACGAACAAACGAGAAAATTGTTATATTCCCTGCAGACAAAGGTAATGCGACTGTAATTCTAAACCACACAGAATACAAAGAAAAGATTCAACAATTATTACAAGACGGTTCCTACACTCCTATAACAAAAGACCCCACTTTAAAACTTGAACGGGATTTTCAGCACTCATCAAATCCTCCAATATTTCCAAAACTATCCAAAAACGCATAATACCTCGCGAGTCTAAACCACCTCGCCTGTACGGCCTTCCTAAAGTCCATAAACCTGATGTCCCTCTCCGTCCGATAGTTAGCACAATTGACTCACCAACATACCATCTGGCAAAATACCTAGCAAATTTCTTAAAACCTTATTCCGGTAACACCCCTACTAATGTTTTAAATTCCACTCATTTCATAGAACTGATTGCAAATATTGAGCTAGGCCCTAATGATATACTAGTCAGTTTTGATGTAACATCCCTATTTACAAACGTACCTATAATAGACACTGTCTCCATTATTAAACAACTCCTACCTCAAGAAAACGAATTTGAGCACCTGGCCATGCTCATAGAAAAATGTTTAACCTTTACCTATTTTGTTTTCGACGGACAATTTTACAAACAAACTTTGGGCACACCAATGGGCTCACCTCTGTCCCCTATTGTGGTCAATATATTCATGGAGTCTTTGAAATCCATGGCCCTAGAATCCACAGACCTTAAACCAAAAACTTGGCTCCGTTATGTAGACGACACTTTTGTAATCTGGCCCCATGGACATCAAACGCTTAATAATTTTCTAGATCACATAAACAATCAACATAAAGACATTAAGTTCACTATAGAAATTGAAAAGAACGGAACTCTGCCATTCCTTGACGTTCTGGTAGAGCGCAAACCTAACGGACGACTAGGTCATTCCGTATATCGAAAACCCCACACACAGACAGATACCTACATGCGTCGTCACATCATCACCCCTCACAAAAATTATCAGTAATCAACTCTCTAGTCCACCGTGCAATGAAGATTTCACAACCGGAAAACTTATCTAATGAACTGGCCCATCTTAAAACTAGTCTTATAAAAAACGGCTATCGCAACTCAGATATCGGCAGAGTAATAAACCGACATGTGCATCCTACACGAACCCCTAAACCACGCTGTAATCTTGATACACGGTCTTTAGCAATCCTGCCATATATACACAGAGTAACAGACCGAATTGGCAAAATTCTACGTAAATACAACATCAAAACAATCTATAAACCCACTAATAAAATTTCACAAATATTACCAACCCCAAAAGATTCCGAAAATAGTCTTAAAGCCCCAGGCGTATATAGTATACCCTGCAGTTGCGGTCTAGTATACATAGGAGAAACAGGACGGTCAGTACAGACAAGACTAAACGAGCATAGGCGATGCTTAAGAACAAGCCAGTACAATCGCTCAGCGGTGGTCGAACACCAACATGAAACAGGCCATACCATCAACTTCGACAAGACGAAACTGATTGCCAGAATTCCATTTTTCTACAATAGAAAAATTACAGAATCCATAGAAATCAATAAAAATTCTAATAATCTAAACAAAGACGATGGCTACTACCTTTCCCCTATTTGGAAAACAAGCCAATGCTCACAACAGCGGAACCGTGACGTTCACTGATTCACTACGACACTCCTCTCTATGCATGATCACTCATGCATCAAGTTCTCGCCCTATATAAACCACCACTTTCGCTAATTTCACCAGTTACTTCGCCACGAGACACCTTTTGGCTATGAATGGGCTAGTGAGTCTGCTAGTTCAGGAGTAACTCTTCTCTTTACACTGTGACTTGTCTATTTAATATTATCATTCTTAACTTTAATATATTTATTGTCCTGATGAAGCCCCTTACAAAAGTGGGCGAAACGTCGACCTTAATTTATAAAATGACACGGTCCCAACCCGGAACCATAAATAATTATAATGACTCCGGCCGTGAAAGCCTCCTACAATGATCATACACAATTTCAATTTTTGTTAAACGTTCATTCAAATTTTGATGATCTGATTCTGATAAATTAGATTCATCTAATGATTGAATATATTTTGCAAATAAGGTTTAATTGACCTGAAAAACCACCACTTTTATTTCTCAATAACTTAAGTTCACTCATCTTTATGAAAGCAAAAGAATGAGTCAATACCTGTCCGTAGGAAAGGGATGGAATTTCTAAGGTATGGGTTCACGGTAACACAGAAGATTACTAACTCCAATCAAGTGAGATGCAGATATTTTGTTAGTGCATTCCAACTAGCATCCTTCTCTTTCTTGCTTTGTGGAACTAAATCAATGCGTTGTTGAACAGGTAAGATTATTTCTATATCTTCTCTGTCCTTTCCTTTCCTGGTAGAATAGCCGCCAATTTGTGAATGTATTGGAATTTTACCTTGATGTTGAAAATATAATCTTGCTGTATTTTGGATTGAATAATTTAGCAAATTTCTTCTCCAAATTATAATCCTCCTAAAATGATTAAGTATGCTATTGTAGCATTGATAATTACCCTAATGTGCTTGATGTAGTAAAAAGGGTTGGCCTTGCTGGTGCAATACTTCAAACTTCTTGAAAAAATTTTAATAATTAACCAATATTAATTGTTCTTCGATAATCCGGCTCGAAGGACCATTTTATGATGAGTAAACTTCTCGATTGTAGTGCAGCTTGAATGTGTAGTTACAGTAAATAATAATTGAGAGCAGAGAAAACGTCTACTTTATTTGAAAGCTAACACGACAATGAATCCAGTGTCTGTCTGGTTAGTAAAATTAGTACAGAGGCGCTACTAGGCGATATAGCGGTAAAAATTCAAATTTAAAATTAAATAGAAGGCGTTAACAGGTTGATTTTTCTTTGGCCTGGTTTTCCCCAAAACGAATTCAGTATAAGTTTAGGTAGTGATCGCAAACCAGGGTTGTTTAGAATTTCAGCATACTCCATCCGAATACCTTCGTTGTTTAAGAAATCGTTAATTATATTTATCCCTCTCTGGCTGCGAAGAACAACTTGCTGGCCAATCCGAAGCCTGCTGCTTTTATTTTTAGAAATTTGTCCATCATTTCTCGAAAAAGACCGCCAACTGTTTTAGATCTATCAAATTGATCTACCTGATAAGACCAAACCTCGTAAACCTTTATTATCTTGTAACCTTTTTCGATTCCTTTTAACACCTCGTCGATTACCCACATACCGGTTAGTGCACGTTCTTGTTTGCTGTGATTGCAAGTCTCCTGATTCATTTCTTCACCACATGTACGACACAATACAAACATAAGTTTGTTATGCATTCTTTTTGCAGGAAGTACAGGGTGATAAATGTCTTGTGGTGGAAGGATTGTGCATTTAACTAATCCATTTAGTTTTTGTAACAGCAGCTGTTCACATTCTTGACCTACGTAAACTTCAGGATGTTTTATGGAAAATTTTAAATATTTGCATTCCCAAGGGTGGAGGTAGCATATATCCACGTATTTAATTTTTTCTCCTGGTCTAGTTTTATAATATTCAAAAGTATTTCCATTGCGACGTCTATAAAATGCGTCACGGGGATTTAACACCGTTTGAGTTATCGAGGGATGCATTTAGTGTAAATACGTTGTTCCGTCTTTTGTCACACCTTGTCATGTTCAATTTTAAGTCGTAAATTTGTTGTTCACGCCTAAGTGGAACTGCTGGTTCACAATAACAAAAAATGCGTAATAAAATGTTTAATAAAATGTGGTTGCATAAAAACTTACCCCGTGTTCAATTATCACTTTACACTCGCCACTAATACATAATTGGTTAACCAGGAGAGGGTGCTGAAGGAAGGAATAGAGGTACCCACGTTGTTATTTAATTAATTAACTAATGCCGACAAACCGGCGCGAGTGTGACATTTAATAATGGACTGTGTACTACGAGAGAGCTGTGTCGACTCACTTATCTCATTGTAACCAGCGCTTACCTTGGCGATGCGCGAATAACAAATCGTAGTCGAGAGATAAGAGGAGCATGCTTTTAATATATATTAGGCAAAGCCTGAACATAACCGCCCATCTAAAACTGAATAAGTTTTATACCAAAGCAAAATAAATCATTTAAAAATACACCCTAGAAATGTTAAGGTTGCTAGGCAAATTAAAACAAAACTTTAATACAACCTTAAAATTTTCAAAATTAAACGGAACATAAATAAGAGAGAAAATAACTAAAATAAAATTTATTCATTCAAAGGGAGGATAATAAGCTTACTTATTGGACGTGTAACTAAACCTGCAGCGGTTTTTACAGAAGCTACTCGTGGTATACCGTCACTACCAAAAAATAACTTTTCAACACGGCCAAGAGGCCAACACAAGGGGGCAGTATTTAAATTTTTAATTATGACCACATCATTTACCTTGGGCAATATGGTGCGGCAGTGCCATTTGTTACGTTGGGTGAGTTGGTGGAGATACTCGTTCGACCACCGACGCCAAATGGATTGAGTAACCTGACACAATCGCTGCCAAAGGGAACGCAAAGTTATTTCCTCCGGAATAGTAATTTCAGGTAGAGATAAAAGGGGACCGCCTATTAAAAAATGACCGGGCGACAGATAATCCGTACCGTCATTAGGATCGGAAGACTGGCAAAGAGGGCGACTATTGAGTATTGCTTCAACCCTAGAAAAAATTGTACATAGTTCCTCAAAAGTTTGAGGGCGTGTACCTAAAGTACGAACTAATAAGGCTTTTGCCGATTTCACTCCAGACTCCCAAATTCCGCCAAAATTTGGGGCGTATGGAGGATTAAATTGCCACTTGATATGGCGGGAGGCTAAAGCGGCGAAAATTTTATCGTTGTTAGATTTAAGGAATATGATAGCTTCCTTGAGGAACCGCGATGCACCAAGAAAGTTTCTACCCTGATCTGAATAAATAACGTCAGGAACTCCTCTACGAGCTGTAAACCTTGTCAGACAAGCTAAAAACGCTTCGGTAGATAACTCTGACACTACCTCGAGGTGCACCGCTCTGGTGCACATACAAATGAATATGCATAAATAAGTTTTAGACACCGGGGCATTACGACGATTAGAAGACTTGATCATAAATGGGCCGGCGAAATCTACTCCCACATGAGTAAATGTTCTGGACAGTTGAACACGGAAAGGGGGTAAATCGGCCATGAACGGTTGAGCAGTTGTCGCACGGAAGCGCGAACAAACAACGCATTTATGGATCCTCTGACGAACTAAGGAACGTATTCCAATAATCCAGAATTTTCGCTGAATAAGTGATTGCGTCATGAATGCACCTGAATGCATAGATAAAAGGTGATAATTATCACACAATAATCGCGATAAAGTGGCTTGTTTCGGTAATAGAAAGGGATGTCTGTTATCATAAGACAACAGGGAGTGACGCAAACGTCCGCCCACCCTAACAAGACCTAGCGAATCAATAAAGGGGACAATTTTGGAGTTGTTTAGAACAACCCTTGTTTAAATTTAGTTGATTTATTTCTTCGGCGTAGAACTGCTGTTGCGTAACTCTTATGATAGTTATCAATGAGATATGCAATTCATCAGAAGAAAGAGAACCTGATAATTTTTTATCAGAGTTCTTGCAATTGTAAATAAAACGGTTTACATATGCCACAGTACGCTGGAGCAAGGTGAGAGAAGAAAATTTATCCAAAAATTGAGTGCAACTTTTTTGTGTAGAAGTAACTAATATATTGGGGGGGGGGAGATTCCAAATTCCTGGAAGCCGTAATTAGATCGCTACAGTTAGATGGGCCATGCCACCAGATATCGTTGTCAATCAACTGGTGCGCAATAAGACCACGAGAAGCCATATCGGCGGGGTTGTTTTCACCACAAATATGGTACCACTGTTGAATGGCAGTGTATTCTAAAATAATTTCCACGCGGTTAGCAACAAATGTTTTTAATAAATAAGAAGGAGTGTTAATCCACGCTAGTACCACTTGAGAATCGGTGAATAATCTTATTTCCTTTAAGGGATAAGGAAATTTATTAGAGATTATAGAATATACTAGACGAGATAACAAAACAGCACCTAATAATTCCATGCGGGGCATTGAAAGAAATTTTAAGGGTGAAATTTTACTTTTAGCTTGTAGGAGATGGCAATTCGTGTTATGTGAAGTCGTGCCATGTAGAAAAACACATGCAGCATAACCTTTCTCACTGGCATCGCAAAACCCTAACAGACGGTACTGTCCCGAGTCTAAAAACAAACAGCGAGGAATTTTCAAATTTGATAATTCAGTAAGGCGGGAACGAATTTTCTCCCACTTCAAACACCAGTCGGTGTCCGGCGTGTCGTCCCAACCTAAACGTTGTACCCATAATTGTTGTAAAAAATGTTTTATTAAAAACACCACCGGAGTCAACCAGCCGAGGGGGTCGAAAATTTTAGCCATATATGAAAGAACGGAACGTTTTGAAATATTCGCTTCGAAAAGAACAACATAGTAAGTGAAATTATCAGAATTCGGGTTCCAAACTAGTCCCAATATTTTGATACCAGAGATTTCATCAGAAAATGCTACGGAGGGTTCTAATTCAGATTCCTGGAATTGATTTAAAAGAGAGTTGTCATTGCTGGGCCACTTTCTTAACTGAAATTGGCCAAGAGACAGCAATTTTATTAATTCAGATTGCAGCTGCTGAGCTGCCGCAACGGACTTGGCTCCTGAAATCACATCGTCCATATACGTGTGATTCAGCAAGGCCACAGATGCTAGAGGAAATTGTTGTCCTTCGTCGATCACCAATTGTTTTAACACGCGTTGCGCAATAAAAGAGGATGGTGTAAGTCCATAAGTAAGCGTGTTCAATTCGTACTCTTGAACTCCGCTGTCGAGGGAGGATCGCCAGAATATATGTTGGTATATTCTATCTTGTGTACGTACTAAAATTTGGCGGTACATCATTTGTATGTCAGCACAAAGTGCTATTTGGTGGGAACGAAATAAAAATATTATTTCGGGAAAACCTGATTGCAGTTTCGGACCAGCGTAAAGACGTTGATAGATGGACTTACCGGTCGAATCATTAGCAGATCCGTTAAACACCACTCGTAGTTTAGTAGTACTGCTTGTGGTTTTATGAATGCCGTGGTGTGGTAAAATATAATCGGAGGGTTGCAGAGCAACATTCATGTGATTTAGAGATAGATATTCCTTGAGAAATGAATTATAAACCTTTTGATTTTCGGTTGAATTCCGAAGTCGCCGTTCTAAATTTAGATAACTGTTATAAGCGATTTCACGATTGCGCCCTAGAGGTTCGGCATTATCCTTGAAGGGTAGGGCTACAATGTAACGACCAGTTTCATCACGAGTGTGGGTACTAACAAAATGTGCTTCACAATAGTTGTCGTCAATATTCACAGCAGGAGGTTGCGAGACTTCTTCGAGCGCCCAAAAATTTTTTACTTCGCTTTCAAGAGGTTGCGACATTATACAAAGCGAAGTAGCGGTTGACGGTCCTTGCAGAGAAGGCACCTGTCCCATTAACACGTATCCAAAAATAGTGTCAATCACTAGAGGTTTACCAAGACGGTTATTTGCGTTATCCGAAAATAATATTCTACAACATATGTCCGCTCCTAATAATATTTCTACTGGAGAGGATACATGGAAATTAGGGTCAGCCAAGGGTAAATGTTTAAATCGTTCATAAATTCCACGTGGTAAAGAACAACCAGGAATATTACCTGTAAGTTTTGGAAGAATAGAGGCACAAAAATTTATTCGTTGATCTGCATAATTGGAAAGTAGAAAACAATCGACTAGCCCTTTAGAATTAACAGCGGCATTGGCTAGACCACACACCTTACTGTTATTGCGAACATATTTAAGACCCAAACGTTGCACGCAAGCAGAAGTGATCGCATTGATCTGGGACCCTGAATCAAGCACGCACCTTACAGGTTGAAAATCGCCATTGATGTCCCGAATCTTAGCTTGAATCGTTCCTAAAAGCACTGTATAATTTTTAGGATTACTAGACACATTGCATGTAGAAACTGTTTCTTTCTTATCGGATGTGGAAGGGGTCACAGGGGTTATCGGTCCCGAAGTCGAGACAGGCGATGCATTATGCAAAAAGGTGCGATGATATCTGGAGCTGCATAACCTGCATCTTCCTTTAGAGTTGCAGCCCTTAATATGATTGCCTAAGCATTTGAAACAACGCAACATTCTTTTTACCGCGGTGTATCTATCGGAAACATTTAATTTTTGAAAGTTTTTGCACGCGTAAATTGTATGCCCTTCATTACAATAGGGACACGAATTACGATCGCATTTTACTTGCGCATCGTTAGTGGATTCTTTTACAAAAAAAGACTTATTTAGATTATATTTGGAGCGCGGTGGCATATTTACGTTGGCGGGTTTTAAAGATTGAACATCTTCGTGCATTTCTGAGGTTTTATTCTGCGCGGTTAAAAATTCGAACAACTTAGCACAAGTCGGCACATTAGAATCCGCGCGTGCATCAAATGCATGTTGTAATTTAGGATCCAAATTACGATAACATAGAGAAAATAAAATAAAGTCCGATAAATCTTCAACGTCGGGGGCAGATTTCAAAGTGCTTACTGCGTTGAAATGTGTATTTATGAAATTTGATAAGGAACCAGTAGATTTAAATGCAAGAATATTATTCAAATAAAAATTAACAATTCTGCGTGGGAAGTCGTACCGATCTACCAGTTTTTTAAATGCTTGCTCATACAAATTGGGATCTAACGCTAGATCAGAGACGACACTTAATGCTTCGTTATCGAGATACGATCTAAAATATAAATATTTTAATGAGACTGGAATAGATTTGTTTTCGTGTACAACACTGCGATAAGTAGTAATAAAATTATTCCACTTATCAATAGAACCATCAAAAACAGGAATTTCTAGGGGTTTTAAACATTCAACGGATGGGCCCTTAAATGCCAGAGCATCCGCAGAAACCGATTTTGTAGAATTTTCTTTCAATTCTAAATATTGTGCACGAACTACGTCAAATAAGTCGTCGAAAGATGCTAGATTTAATTTTACATGTAGTTTAGGGTCAGTTTTAGTAGCGTTGAATTCTATTATTGCTACCTGTAGTTTTTCGAGAGCATTTTCAATAATCGGAAGCCTTTGCATTTTTGCTTCTAATAAGTTTAATTTACTTACATTTGCGGAAACAGCATAATCCCATATGCCTTGCAAGCGACCAAATAAGGCTTCTTGCTGAGCTTGCAAAGAAATGCTGTCGAAAGACATTTTCAGAATCGCTTAAACTACACGCAAATATGTAATTGAATTAAAGTGTATTTTATAATTAAAACTGAATGCAAATATAAACAAACACACCTGTGCTGATAACCGTTTATCAACATGCAGGTTTCGATAAAAGTGAATTTATTTCAAAATACTATTAAGAGCAACTTTGTAATAATTTAACTCAAAGCAAGCTCCTCCACAACTACGACGACAATTATATCACGCATACCGGGTCGAAGCGGCCAAAGAAAATAAAGTATGTTCACGCCTAAGTGGAACTGCTGGTTCACAATAACAAAAAATGCGTAATAAAATGTTTAATAAAATGTGGTTGCATAAAAACTTAACCCGTGTTCAATTATCACTCTACACTCACCACTAATACATAATTGGTTAAGCAGGAGAGGGTGCTGAAGGAAGGAATAGAGGTACCCACGTTGTTATTTAATTAATTAACTAATGCCGACAAACCGGCGCGAGTGTGACATTTAATAATGGACTGTGTACTACGAGAGAGCTGTGTCGACTCACTTATCTCATTGTAACCAGCGCTTACCTTGGCGATGCGCGAATAACAAATCGTAGTCGAGAGGTAAGAGGAGCATGCTTTTAATATACATTAGGCAAGGCCTGAACATTTGTAGTTGTAAATCTAATAGTAAAACTGTCATCCCTTGTTCCCTTATATCCTGCCGTAAAAATTCCTTGTGCATGTGTAAATAAGTGGGACTAAGGGTAGCAGTGAACAAACACTCTTTTATGGATATCGAAGCAGAACAGTCGGTTTTTCGTTCGGTCACGTAAGTTAGTCATAGTGCAGCGGAATGTGAATTTATTTGTTAAACCCCTAAAAAACACAGTGCAAGTGCAACGTAACATGGACTAAATCTCGCATACAGTCCACTTAATTGAAGGAATAGGAACTGCAGCTTAGAACAACAAAAACCGCGGAGGTAAGTCGATATATAAATTTATAAGACCTCCCACGCGTGAACAAATGGGCCTTCATCACCGGATTATTAATTAATTAATTAGTTCCTTTTCTTTTTCGCTCCTTACACTTTAATTTAAAAATTGTTGTAGTTTTGATTATGGTTTAAACGTGTTACAAAGAGAATAACATCCTGCTTACACATTTAATGATAGAAACATCTGGTTATAACGGTAGATTTTACAATATATCCCTTATCCTTTGTTGCAAAGATTAGTGGTCGAATAGTTTACTTTAGGTAAACTAAATTTTATGAAAGGTTATTGTATTGTAAAGCTTTACCTTATTTGTCGTTTCAAGTTGGAGGAACCATTCGGGTTCATGCAACTTGTATAACAAAAGGGTTGAAATTTATTTGAAACGTTAAACACTTTGTCGGGCGAGCACTGTAATTAGTTGCATTTCTCCATTAATAATTTAATTTCGTAGGTTAATTATTTGTAGCGTATTCGAGTTACGCATTGTTTTTATATTAATTTTATTGTCGTTCATTAATCATTAATTAAATATGGTTATATCAATTGATAAAGCTATTCTTGAAGCTAAATTTGTAATTAAAAGGTTGGATCATATATATAGTAAAATTAACCAACCGGAAAACGTATCGATTGCTTTAATTAGAGCATCGATTAGAAGTGTCGAGCAAATTGAAACCCATTTCAAATCTTTTTGCAAGGATATTTTCTTTGATGAAGAAAGTGAACAATTGGATGAATTTTCGGCTCTTAGGGTGAAAATCGATGATTATCTATTAGATATTCGTATTATCGCTGAACAATGCGAATTAGATTGGGTAGAAAATAAGCCAAAGGTAGAAAATATGAATAATTCTTTTTCGCCAAATTGTGGGATAAGCTTGAAACATCTTTCGGTCCCACGGTTCTCGGACGCATTTCAGATTTTCAGAGTTACAATGCAATTTATAAGCGGTTAATTCATGATAATGTCAGTTTGTCACCCGTTGAAAAATTTTGCCATCTCGTTGATACATTAGATAAGTTGTCGCGTGCATTGATAAAACACTTGCCATTAAATGATCATGCATACGAAAAAGCATATAAAATCATTACTAATCGTTTTCAGTCCAAGAGGTTATTACTTTCAACATATTTTAATGCTCCCGAAAAATGCCCTAAGGTCAGTTCCTCAGACTCGCATGCGGAACTCCGGCAATTAACTAGTTGTTTTGATGAAAATATATTCGCGTTAAGGCAGATGGAAATAGATGTATTAGATTTAATATTGTTTAATCTGTTATCAAAAAAATTAGATGCACACATTTTAAAGTGTTTTGAATTAGGAAATAGTGACGAGATTCCCTCGTTCAAAGATTTAAGTTCGTACATTGAAAAACAATGTAAAGTGTTGGAAATAAATGACATTGCTTCAGGAACATGCTTGAAATCTCGAGATTCCGTGAAACAAAGGGAAAGGCTCGTTAGCATTTTGGCTAAAACTTCTTTAGTTGGTACCACCAATGATGGTAAAAATTGTAGTTTATGTCAAACTGTGCATCCTATTTATAGATGTAAGCAGTTTCTCGATAAAACCCCTCAAGAAAGATTTGAGGTGGTAAAGCTTAAAAATCTTTGTATTAAATGTTTAAATACTTCACATTCGATGAAAAATTGTACGTTAGATTGGTCGTGTAGAAAATGTCATCAGTCGCACAATTCGTTGCTTCACTTCGATAAACAAGAAAAATCAGTGTCGCCACGCCGACAAACCCATCGTCAAAGGTCAGCGTCTCCTCGGAGAGCGGCGCCTAGACTTACTTCTACTAGTGGACTTAGTGAAGACAATCTGTCGTCGTCGGTTGTGCATGAACAACCTGCCACTAGCTCGTTGATTTCGACGTCATTAAAACACACAACCACGCTGTTAGCTACGGCAATGGTGTCGGTGCTTGATTATACAGGAACATTGCAATCTGTTCGTGTAATATTAGATAACGGATGGAAAGTTTTATGACAGAAAGGTGCCGTCAAAAATTAGGTTTAAGGAAACGGAGAGCCAATGTTACTGTTCAAGGACTTGGCTTGAATTCGTCGTTGGTGTCTGGTGCACTATCGTGTGTAGTCAGCCCCTCGGGAGCACGGTCTCCAGCATATGGAATTGAGTGTTATATTTTACCTAACATTTGTAACCAATTACCTTCGTCGTCGATAGGGGTCAAGGAATGGTCGCATACTCGAGGTTTAGTCTTAGCTGACCCTAATTTTAATATTCCTGGTAAAATTGACATGCTGCTCGGAGCGGAAATCTTTGCTCAGGTTATGTTGAACGAATCTCGTTGGGGTGTAGCTATCGAGCCAGTTGCTATTAAAACAACCTTTGGTTGGGTTTTAACGGGAAAGGTCGTTTCCCCGAATAGTTCTATTACGTCGTTGTGTGCTTTCGTTGAGCCTTTAGACAGCGACATTCGTCGATTTTGGGAATTAGAAAATATTCCCTTCAAAAAACACATTTCTCCTGAAGAAGAAAGGTGTGAAAATCAATTTGAGGAAAATTATAGACGTAACAAGGATGGTCGTTTTGTAGTGTCCTAGCCCTTTAAAATTTCGGAACTCTCATTTGTGGGTACGAGATCGATTTGTATTAAAAGATTTTTGTCGCTAAAACGTCGTTTGCTAAAAAATCCTGAATTGTATTCGGATTATAAAAAATTTATGGAGGATTATTTGGAAAGCGGTCACATGGTTCAAGTGAAATCGCCTATAAATTCGTCGGTTCATGAGAAAATGTATTACATTCCCCATCATGCTGTACATAAGCGTGATAGCACTACCACCAAAGTGCGTGTGGTTTTCGATGCTTCGTGTCCGGATCAATCTGGAAATTCGTTAAATGATAGCTTCACTATTGGCCCTGCTCTGTATAAGGACATTGCAGTTTTGTTATTGCACTTTCGAGTACATCCTATCGTAATTACAGCTGACATCAAACAAATGTATCGGCAGATTTTGGTTGAAGATACTCATCGTGATTATCAACGTATCGTCTGGAGATTTTCTCCGTCAGATCCTATTATGGACTTTAAATTAAATACTGTGACTTATGGAGTTTCGTCGTCGCCTTTTTGGCCTTGCGTACTGTCCAAGAATTGGCAAGGTTAGAATCAATTAATTTTCCTTTCGCGTCATCGGTATTGGCGAACGATACCTATGTTGATGACTTAGTCACTGGATGCAATTCGATTGAAGCTGCTAATCAATTAATTGGTGAATTGAATAGTATTTGCACTAGTGGTGGTTTTCAATTAAGAAAATGGGGTAGTAATTACCCGGAAGTGATGTCCAACTTGAGGGAGTCTCTGTCCAGTTCGGACGCAATTACATTTCAAGATAAAGATAGTGGTTCAATAAAAATTTTGGCCTTTCGTGGCGTGCTCTTACAGATGCATTTTTGTACAACTTAGACATTGAAGAGCGCACTTGCACTAAGCGTAATATTTTGTCGGCTATCGCAAAAATTTTTGATCCTCTCAGTTTGATAGCACCTTTAGTACTGTTCGCTAAACGTTTAGTTCAAGATCTTTGGCTTTTAGGTCTCCGTTGGGACCGAGAGCCTCCATTGCAAGTCATACAAAAATGGAAACATTTTTTGGGTTAATTGCCAGCAGTTTCGAATTTTGAGATTTCGCGTCGCATCGTATGTCATAATTTTAAACAGGTGGAGTTGCATGAGTTCTGCGATGCTTCTGAAGCCGGGTATGCAGCTGTCATCTATTTTCGTTCGTTCGATTTAGCAGGTAATATTACCATGTCCTTAGTATGCGCAAAATCGAAGGTTGCTCCTACTAATCGCCTTTCATTGCCCCGTCTCGAATTGTGTGCTGCCGTACTCTTGGCAGATTTAGTAGATTTCGTCAAAAATACTTATACAGATATTTTATCATTTAGTAATATTTTCGCGTGGTCAGATTCTACTGTTGTTTTGTCTTGGATTCGGTCTTCCTCGCATAAGTGGAAGACATTCGTTAGCAATCGCATTTCGCAGATTCAAGAACGTATTCCTCCATCTTCGTGGTTTTATGTTAAGTCCCAGGATAACTCTGCGGATTGTGTCTGACGTGAACTTTTGGCTTCCGAGTTGGTTCATCATCCATTATGGTGGACAGGACCTTTCTGGTTAGTGCGTTGTAGCGAAGAATGGCCAGTAACGTCGCTGCCAAACCTTATCAACTCATTTCAGATGGACGTCGAATATCGTACTTTGTCGTTAACAGTCGTTATGTCTGAGAATTTTTTAGATTTGTTGTTGGATAAATTTTCAAAACTGCAAAAAATTTGTAGGATTATTACATGTATTCGTCATTTCATTCGTAATGTTCAATGTCCGGCAGATTTGCGTTCAAAATATTCTGATGGTTTGTCTCTAGCTCATCAGCAAGAGGCTATACATTTATTGATTAAAAGAGTTCAAACAAATGTTTTTGCCCAAGACATCGCAAATATTAAAACTGGCAAACATGTTAGTAAACAACTTCGTAGCCTTAGTCCGTTTCTAGATAGTCGTGATGTGTTGAGGGTGGGCGGTCGCCTACGTAATTCTGACTTGTCGCATGATGCAAAATTTCCAATTTTGCTTCCTCGGTCGCATCGGTTGACTGAAATTATTATATTAGATTGTCATGAAAGACATTTACATTCTGGAAATCGAACAACTCAATTTTTACTCAAAACTATTGGATCTTGTCCGCCAAGAGGGCTATTCGGCAATGTTTGAAATCCTGCATTCGTTGTTTTCGTGTAAACCCTGTAGCTTTATGCCCCCCTATGGGGGATTTACCAGCTTCTAGGTTAACTCCAGGTAAGGCGTTTTTACATACGGGAGTCGACTTTGATGGACCTTTCTCTGTCACGATGAACGGATGTCGTGGCGCAAAATCATTGAAAGCGTACATTTGCTTATTTATTGTTTCAGCACTAAAGCCATCCATTTGGAACTAGTATCTAACTTGTCGACAGACGCTTTCTTGGGTGCTTTACGTCAATTTATTGCTCGAAGAGGCAAATGTATTCAAATCCATTGTGATAATGGTACTAATTTCGTTGGGGCCTCTCCTGAAATCTCTCAATTGATGCGTCATTCGGCAGGCATTGAGGGAATCGAATTTGTGTTTAATCCTCCTGCTGCTCCTCATTTTGGTGGGTTGTGGGAGGCCGGAATTAAATCAGTAAAATCCCATTTAAAGAGAATTATCGGTAAACAAATTTTGTCGTTTGAAGAATTCTGGACGGTATTGATTCAAATCGAAGCGATTCTCAACTCACGTCCACTATGCGCACTGAGTTGCGAACCGCATGATTTCTCGTATTTGACTCCGGGTCATTTTCTTAATGTTGAAACAGTTTCGTTGTTACCAGATCCAGATTTGGTGTCCATAAACCCCTCTCGTTTGAATCGCTGGCAATTGTTGCAGCAAGTGCAACAAGGGTTTTGGAAGAAATTGAGTGCTGAATACCTGCACACGTTGCAGCAGAAAGGTAAGTGGTTGAGGAATTCCACTACTCTACCTATTGATTCGCTTGTCCTCTTAAAGGAAGAAAATAACCCCCCTCTACAGTGGCGTTTAGGAAGAGTAGTAGATGTTCATCCTGGTAGGGACGGTATCGTTCGGGTAGCTACCGTCAAGACAGCTCAATGGTTAGTTAAGCGCCCCCTAGTGAAACTATGTTTACTGCCAGTTAGTTAATAGTTAATAGTATGTATACATATATTCACTTATTTAAGTTTGTCGGTTTAGGTTTCTTAGTTAATAGTTATTACTATTTTTAAATATAAAATAAGTTAGTTCATACTTATTTTGGTGGGCGGGATGTTCGGTCTCTTTGTCGCACGTTGTCGTGTTTAATTTTAAGTCGTAAATTTGTAGTTGTAAATCTAATAGTAAAACTGTCATCCTTTGTTCACTTGTATCCTCCGTAAAAATTTCTTGTCCATGTGTGAATAAGTGGGACTAAGGGTAGCAGTGAACAAACACTCTCTTATGGATATCGAAGCAGAACAGTTGGTTTTCGTTCGGTCACGTAAGTTAGTCATAGTGCAGCGGAATGTGAATTTATTTGTTAAACCCCTAAAAAACACAGTGCAAGTGCCAAGTAACACGGACTAAATTTCGCATACAGTCCACTTAGTTGAAGGAATAGGAACTGCAGCTTAGAACAACAAAAGCCGCGGAGGTAAGTCGATATATAAATTTATAAGACCCCCCGCGCGTGAACATACGTAATTCTTTGTTTTCATTTATATACTTACGAAACGTACATTCCCACATCTCGATAAGTACGTATCCTAATTTTTTTAACCTTTCTGCTTTAGCTACTGTAGCATCATGCCTCGAGTTTAATGTCTCGTTTGGATCATCATGTAGGGGATCGTCTCTGCCATATCTAAAACAACTAAAACAACCATGGTAGTAACACCCATAAAACTCAAACACCTGCTTGGATTCGGAACAAAAGCCGTCTACTTTGACCCATGAAGCCTAACTTCTTGTTGCTTAGCGGCATGCATAATGTTTATTTGACGTTTCTTTTTTTCCGACACAAGCCATTGAATTGCTATTTTGGATTGATTGTCGCGTCATCTATAACCAAGCTTCGGAATAATTCCTATAGTGTTTGGTTCGAGAAAATTGCGTCTGTATATCTTGTTACAAGCCGAAGCAATTGTGCACGCTTCCGTAAAGGGACATACCCCGCCTGTTTCCAGCATTTGTTGTCTGAATTTTAAACAAGCAGCCGTTAATATTTTGACATCTGAAATGCAGTAATCAACCAGCTCGCGCTGCATAACTAACTTATCTTGCTTATATTCCTGATAAAACTTTAAAAACATTTCTCTATCGCGCTCTTTTATACTGTCAGCATCATAAAACTTAACCTATGTATTTGGCGTTGGCGGTTGTGTTAAAGAAATGTCGAAAATATTCCTTTTTTAAAGCCATCGTCTAGCCCGAATGCCTTGGGATGCTTGGAAAGAGCCATGGGGAAATAACTAATTCAATCCAAGAATTGTACATTTCCCACTACCATTAATATTATTTTTGTCCCCCTCATAATCAGTTCCGATTTCAAATCGGTTTCGGTTAATATGTAGTTTAGACAAAACTGATGATCAAATGCCTGTCCAGTATGAACTATTACCACCACTCGTTTGAATTTTTGTCTTGCGGCCAAAATATATTTCATGAAGTTACTTATAACATTTTCTTTGTAAACCACTTGTCTGTATCCGCATATAGGTTGTCTTCATAGATACATACGTAACACCTACTTGCTAATACGCATAAGTTGGGTTCGTGTAGATAATCGCCGTTTTCCAGAATCTTTTCTTGCATTGTCTCAAAGTCGTAGAAAATAAAACTAACATCCGTAATTTTTGGCTTTCCAGTATCGGGTTGCATATAACAGAAATGATCTTGAGGAACGTGAAGTCTGCATATTTTACAATATACTTCAGTCTTCCACTTTTCACCGTTTATAAGCATTTCGTACAAAAGCTTAATTTCCTGGCAAATACCGTTGTCCTTATGACTTTTAAAACAAAATGGTCCTCTAAATTTCCGACTGCAATCATTACAGACATTAGGCTCCCGCTGACACGGAGGAATTTGTTAACAACAGGGGCATTTAGCTTTGCACCTATAATCGCCGTTAGTGTTGTAGGGTATATGGCATCCTTCGCAAAAGTAACCACAAGAAAAAGCTGCCATAAGTGATGTTATTACCTTATAATGTCCTTCATGGTAAAGCAAATTTATTGAGGAGCCTTCTGTAGACCCATCGAAAATAATGTCTCGGCCTTTAGATCCGTATTTGTAAACCACGATTCTATATCGCGTTAAGTGCTCTTGAAATTGTCTTCATTCGGGTACACTACATCCTGCTTTCGGGAATTACAATTGTAGAATCGATGCATACTTGATGAGCTCTCTGTGTTTGTAACTTTCCATTGTCTCTTCGCACTTTAGTTAGATGTGGATCTTTGCTTGCGTATGCAATAGCCATCACTAGACCTCGAGATAAACACATATTGTCTTTATTATTGATAGTGATAATGCCCTGTTTCATACTGCATTCGTGAGCAAAGCTGTTATAATTGTTACGATTTCCTTTTCCTGACGGCATTCTCACAGACGTTACACTCAGACAGAAAGTAGATTTGTTAGGTCCCATGCTGTTGGACTGATAGATGCTGAAAATAACATCCCATACGCTGTCGTATGTTATTTCCTCAACAGGACAGAAACGAATCCAACCTTCTCCCCTCTTTAGATCTTTAGAGCAAAAACTAAATCCCACTTGATCACCTGTTGCGAGGTCTTCAGTAGCTCTTCGTATCACCTGATTAACATCCTACGGGTTCTTCGTCATCGGGTATTCGTTTAATTTCGAATTCAAGAGTACGCCCTACCAGATTGAAGCGACGTACCTTTTTTTTCTTACAAAATCTTTGGTTATAATATACTTTTGCATTTTTAATTACACTCGGAGTAAATATTTACAATGTACAACAAAGCTGTTTCGTACCAAAATTATTTTTGAGGAACAAATTAATAGTCCTACACCTTCGAAAGACAAGCAGATACTGAAAAAATTTAACTCCAACGTACAATTGGAATGGTACACCGGATTATATCCGACGAAACTTGTTTGTTAGAACTAACAAATTAAAAGATTACGTCATGCTTTAAATATTTCACATTCATTTGTAATTTATCAAATTTGGCTGCTCGATCCGTATATTAGTGAAATTTCTTATTGGCTTTTACATATGAAAGTCAAGTGTATGCGTTTCCAAGAATTGAACTAGGTCAGTTCGTAACAAATAATGCCATATATATTTAACACCAATGTGATGACTAACGCATCTTTATGAGATATTAATAAAATAACTGATTTAGAATTTAATCACATATAGCAAATCGAACAAGGCGTGTTTTAGAATAATTCAAGCCATCATTTTATTAAAATTGGGGAAAATATTTACACGCAAGGTCGCTTCAATCAGACATGAATTCCGGAGCCTCAAAAGAGTAGTGAGCAGCAATTTACATCTGGCCTCCTATGAAAAAGCAGGGCGTTGGTGCAATTACAACAAACACACGGGTGATGATTCACATTATTGTATAGGTGTAATTAATTAACTAGAATAATGTGCTGGCGTGTCTTATTAGTTTTTGTGGACTGTATGGCGAAGGTATAACAAAACGCGAGCTTTAAATGCGAAAATTGTATGCATGTAAAATTAAACAGAAGCGATAAATTCACTCACCAATATTGTCCTTGGTGTGTGGTCCTCTTCAATGTTGCTGCAATGCTCCCGGGGGAGTCAGTTGAATGCACTGTTACAAGCACTATACTTTATTGTTTGCATAGCTTGTTCCGCACAACCGTCCCGGTGCTAGGTCGAAATAAGAGTCCTCGATTTTCGCAAGCGCACTGCACAACTTTATTTCACTATAGTTTGTTTACTAATACGAAACATTCTGCCCACCAAAATAGCTTTGGGCTATTTTTTTTTAAACTTAACACGAAAAATTTAACTTTGACCGAGTCTTGTATGTATGTAGAACTAAATGACTATAATAATGCTTACGAAACTATAATAAAGAACACTAAAATAATTAATATTTATTATTGAGACGGCAATGGGCATAGTTTGACCATTGGTCTTTTCAAATTGCCTCGTAAAGTTTTTACGGTGGCTACACGAGGTACCCCATCGCTTCCAGGATGAAGCTCTATGATTCTGGCGAGTTTCCAATCTAAAGGAGGAACACCCTCTTCTTTGATGAGCACCAAAGTACCCATGTCAACGCCGTCGAGTCTCTTGGACTTGTACCACCGACCACGTTGATACCAAATACCTCCGAAGTGAGGGGTAGACGGGGGAGTTAAAATGCCACGAAATGGCTAACGATTCTGCACAGTGTTGAAATTGGTTCTGAAGGATTCCATCGCCATTGTATCAATTGATAAGAACGAACCGTTTCTGATATCAATATTTGCCTGTACATTTGTTTTATGTTACAGACAAAAACGAACTTGGGAATACGAAATGCCAAAAGTATTTTTACAATATCATTCTGGAGCTTGGGTCCAGTGAGTAAGGTATCATTCAATGAAATACCATTCGAAGCTCGAGCCGAAGCATCAAAAACAATTCTCAATTTAGGTTTATTATTTTCTAGTTTGAACACGGCATGGTGTGGAATAAAATACGCATTATTTTCAGCTGGAGGCGTTGATAAAATCGACATGTGACCAGATGCTTCGTAATCACGCATGAAATCTACATACAAATTTCGCAAAGCTGGATTAGTTTCGAGACGACGCTCTAGTGACAATAGACGTTTAATGGCAATAGATTTTGAGTCCGGAAACTCACGAACATTTTCTCTAAATGGGAAGCTCACGCCGAACCTACCATTGGGTAACCAATACAACGAGTTATCAAAAGATTGTTGAGCAAGGTCATCTTTCGGGGACGACAAACTCTTCGATGGAATGTCGTCAAGCTCCCAAAAATGTTTAAGATTAATATCCATACAAGGATCGATAAATACAAACAACGAATGAATAACATTGGTTGAGATGGGATCGACATTACCAAATATCATGTAACCAAATATGGTGTTGACAGCAACAGGCGAAATTTCTTTGCCATCAATTTTCCCATTGAGCAAAATACGACTGGCAATATCAGAGCCCAATAACATTTGTACTGGAGAGGGATGTCTCCAGTTTTCATCTACGAGTTTTATGTTTTCCAAATGAGACCAATACGATTGAATATGCTTGTTTGGAAAATTACCGCAAATAGACGGCAAAACCATTAAGTTTATTTTCAAATTGTTGTCCGTGGGCACTGAATCATATTCCTGAATGGGACGAATTGTTCCAGATATCACATTTAACGTTTGGTGAGAAGTCTGGCCTAAACCAGAAATAGGAATCGAAGAAGGACGAGACGATATACCAATAGACTTACGACAAGACTGTAACATTTTTATTTTCAGTCATAATTTAATTGCATTGAATTACAAAAATGTTGCGCTAAGCGTGCATTGTTCCATACGGATCTACTTATATTAATATATCTGTGTCGTATAAAGCTATTTCCAAGCACATCTCTATTTGTTTGTTTCGTGTTCCCTGCCTCTGACAGCGCGACCACTCGGCTTTTGTTTCGACAAGTGAGTCGGCCGCCGGCAACAGTGTTGTTAAGATGTATTTTCGGCTGGAGGCTGGCAACCTTCGCATCAACTATTAATCGTTGGGATATCTTCTAATAACGCGCGACAACGTAAAATGCGACAACGTAGAATGCGACCTGTAGAATGCAATACGTAGAATGAAACATGCAGAATTCGTCAACTAGAATCAAGAAAAAGTTAAGAATTACCATTATGTAGAAACAGTCGATTTGAAGTTTGCCTAATAAGACATTTGTCTGATAAGAAATTATGGATGTTAATTTGGATGCAGTCGTATCAAATTAGAATGGCTGGTAACCTTGTTTGAAGAACGGAAATCCCGTCATAATTTTTCGTGAAGCAACAAATAGCAGTTGGGTTCGTTATTAGTTGTAAGATATTTCTTGCATGTGTTTTAAAGGTTAGAACACGTAAACTTGATATTATGTTTATAACACGTAAATTGTGTAAATTTCAATTAATTGTTGAGCTGGTTTTATAAGCCGTAAAACGAAATTTTGTCGGATTAGCTTTCTATAAAAACATGCTTTGTTCCATATGAACCTTCAATAAGTTCAATGTATGTTTTCGACGTCATATTTTTCTGTTTTGCACAGTTGACAGATGTTGTCCTGAAAGCAGATGCTTTGTGCAGCTGTAATAGAATTTAAACAAACATTCCTATTTTTGTGATCAGCTTTTATCTATACATAAATATTAAACGTAAATATGAAAGTTCAAATTCTCATTATGTTAGGTTCTAGTAATTTGTAATCTACCTGAAAAGATCTGCCCAGGTTAGAACGTAATTCACTGTGTTATGCTTACAAATCATTATCACTTTAATATGTATAACAAGTTCATATTTAAAGTACAGTTGGTCGTTTAATGAAAAAAAAAAGGAAAGCCAAAACTTTAACTTTGATGTAGTTGATTATGACAATTTTTTGTTACAAGTTCCGATATTTTAAAGAGTTTTTTTTTAGTAAACAATTAGTTCAAAATTTAAGGCTTTTATTTTGGTCAAATGCGATCAAATCTAATTACATAAAGATAAAATTTTTCTGAGTAATAATTTGATGCCAATATTATATTGGAAATACTTTTTTTTATTATTTCTTTATATACTTTTATAGGACACAAATGGTGTTCTACTTTTTTATTTATTTAACCTTTGCAATTTCTTACAGGCGCTGCGTCTTATTTTAATAAGACAGGTTTTTGTTAACGAAGGCGATCATTTTATCTTTGGGTTTCCACGTCCGCCCTTAGAACTGTGCTTTGCAATTATTATAATTATCTCAGGACATGGTGGCGCCTATTTGATTTAGCTTAACTTTGGTTTGCAAACAGAATTCGACTCCCCCGCCACTTCTCATTGCTCTATCCAGGAATAGACCCCTAGCTATGTCGAAAGATTTTTGTTCACTAGCGCCTTAATGCAGAAAAAAGACGTTTCAGTTTTTTGTAAAACAGAAGTCGTTTCAGTGGCGCCCATCCAACGTGGGTCTAGCAAAAATAGTTACAAGACTCCGTAATAAATAAAATTTGACTTCCAGTTTCTACTAGAGCACGAATAATTTGAGGTTGATTTCTCTTGTCGAGAATTTCCAAACAAACCGTGGGTAGCAGAGCTAGACAAGTTGTCGCCTCAGACCCAACTGTTGTAGTACAAGTAGCATTATTAGACGAACTGGTTTGCAAATTTTCTTCACGAGTTGGAGTTGAAGAAGGTGGTGACGTAGCCATCGACTGCACAAAATGTAACAATGTATAATGATTTTTATTGCAAGTTTTGCACGAAACTTTTGACGGACAAAACGACATGTTATGATTTGGTCGAAGACAGTTCAAACATAACCGAAGATGTTTGGCTTGCTCGTGACGCTTGTTTGGAGACAATTTAAGAAATTGCTCGCACGAATACAATACATGATTTCCCTTGCAAAGGATGCAGGAGAACGAATTGTTCTTAGGAGAAGTGTTAGTCCCAGCTAAGAATGTCCTAGGCTTCAAGTCAGAATTTGAACGAGTGAGACCTTGTTTATTAATAGTACCTTTAGGCACTTTCGTCTGTTTGCTTGAGACAAGATTCTCTAAGGCTACACATTGTTTTGGCAAAAAGTCTTTGACGTAATTGAATGTAGGCACATCAGTATAATTGAAATGCAATTCGAATCCTTTACGAGTTTCCTCATCGAGTTTACATAATAAAAGATCTACAAGAACGAAATCCCAACTTTCAACATCAAATTGTAACGATCCCAAAATCGATAAGTTTTCTGTGAAACAGTCAATTAAATTTCAAAGTTGTTTTACGTTTTCCGCATGCATAGGCGAGTAGTTTTTTATTAAACCCCAATGATGATTAGCCAAAAGACGTTTATTATTATATCTAGAACATAAAGTGTCATATGCTAATTTGTAATTTTCATGACAAAGAGGAATAGACCGCAACAATGTCAATGATTCACCCGACAAGCTTGAAAGAAGGTAGGAATGCTTTTCGATGTCCGTTAAATGCGGTTGTTTATCTATCAAAACATCAAACATATCCTTGAAAGTCTTAAAGTTTTTTGGGTCATTATCAAAACGTGGTAGAGTAATTTTTGGTAATTTTACTCTAGGTGTAAAATTATTGTCTTGTCGACTTGTGAGATTCGCAGACGGAGTTTTCACTTTAGCAGAAAATATCTCTTGCTCTATCAAAAGGATAGAATAATATTCGTCATCTACGTTTCGACACAAATTCTCTAAAGCCGGTTGCAATTTTGATTCTGTGTTTACGAATACAGTAACATATTTTTCAGTAAAATCCTTGTAGATAGATTCAACTATTCGACATTACAACTTAAATAATTTATGTACTGAATCATTGTATTGTGCCTTTTCAGAAAGTTCGAAAATTTCATGAATCCTAGCAGCGTAGAGCTTTAATAAAGTTACAGACGTATTTGTGTCAGACATTTTGTATGAAAGTAACAAACGACAATTATTTCAATTAACAACGACCCACAATAATCTTATTGTAAATTCAATTACCGAAATTGATCCAATAAAGTCATTACCCAATTTGTAATGTAAAATGCGAAACGAGTAGTTAGATACCTAAAGCTTCCTATTGTATTTTAGAAAGCTTATTTTAAACGAAATGACAACCCTTAACAAGAAGGTTTATAGAATGCCCCAAGGGTTTAGTCATTCAAACAAGAAATATAGCTAAAATATCTAGTGGTTAGAAACCCTTAAGAATGCAGGTACGTATTTCGATAAAACAGGAATGTTGTTTCCAGCTGTACATAAGCCAAAGGGAGTGACCTACTAGACAAGTATACGATATTTTGCAATAGAACAACTTTGAAGCCTAAATACAAATATGATGCTAATATTTGCTAATCGAAGTTTTACATACATACAAGCTAAAACAAAATGAATTAATTTATTAACTATGGACAGTTCTATCACGCGAAGAAGGACCAAAATGTAATTAATTAACTAGAATAATGTGCTGGCGCGTCTTATTAGTTTTTGTGGACTGTATTGCGAAGGTATAACAAAACGCGAGCTTTAAATGCGAAAATTGTATGCATGTAAAATTAAACAGAAGCGATAAATTCACTCACCAATATTGTCCTTGGTGTGTGGTCCTCTTCAATGTTGCTGGAATGCCACCGGGGGAGTCAATTGAATGTACTGTTACAAGCACTATACTTTATTGTTTGCATAGCTTGTTCCGCACAACCGTCCCGGTGCTAGGTCGAAAGAAGAGTCATCGATTTTCGTAACAAAACCACTTTCGCACGCGTTTATTCTATAAGAGGCGCAACCGCATTGCACAACTTTATTCCACTATAGTTTGTTTTAACTAATACGAAACAATAGGTTTGAAATTCTACAGTACAATAATAATTGTTACAAGAAATAGATTTTTGAAAAAGCTGTTCGTACATATTAATTTATTGCCATGATCTTATTAAGCAGTGTGGAAACATTTGTACGCAATGACGTTGATGCTATAACAATGCCTTTGTATGTAGTAACTATTTTTATAGCATTGTTAAATAACGTGTTAAATACATAGGATACACGCGAGCAGCTTAAGAAATATATTTACGTCCTTTATTCTCATAAGTTTGATGGTGGAGTGGATACCGATTTAGGCTACGAATCGGACGGTCCCGGGGTTCGATGCCGGCGCGGGGGTCAGACTTTTTCCCCCCAACCAGACTTCTGTGACGTTAACAATAAAATCCATTAAATAACAATCAATTATTGATTATTGATTAATATCGATAATTATCCCAAAATATTTTCGGCAGAGGTGGGTCCGCGTGGACCACGCCCCACTCAGGAATTTTCCCACGATACCCCCAAAATTTTCACAAGCATGTCCCACACGGAAGTCGGCTACCCCACCCCCAAAATTCTCCAAAAAATTTGGTATATGACCCTCCTCCAAAAAAAAAATTATTTGAGGCATACCTCACTTAAAAAGTTTGGGAAATGGCCCAGCCTAATCCCCAAATATTACTAGGACCCCCCAAAAAAATTTGGTGTATGGCCCGCCTCCAAAAAAAATCGGGGTATACCCCACCCCCAAAATTTGGGAGTATGGCCCACCCTAACCCCCAAAAATTGCTAGGACCCCCAAAAATTTGGTGTTTGACCCACCTCCAAAAGAATTTGGTGTATCCCCACCCCCAAAATGGGGGGGAGTATAGCCCACCCTATATGATCCCCAAAAGTTTGGTGTATGGCCCGCCTCCAAAAAAAATTTGGGATATACCCCATCCCCAAAATTTAGAAGTATGGCCCACCCTAGCCCCCAAAAATTACTAAGACCCCAAACAAATTGGTGTATGGCCCGCCTCCAAAAGAATTTGGTGTATACCCCACACCCCAAAATTTGAGCGTATTGCCCCCTCTAACCCCCAAAAATTACTAGGACCCCCAAAAAAATTTGGGAGTATGGCCCACCCGGAAGCGGCAAACATCAAAGGGCCACGCCCCTCAAAGGAATGTTTCCACGGTACCGGAAGCGGCAAACATTAACGGATCACGCCCTTCAAAGGAATTTTCCCACGGTCTTCAATATTTTCCCAGGCTCAAGTGACCCCATACTTACTAACAACTTACTAACAATTTATACCTACATAATTACAGAAAAAAGTATTTAAAATTAAGTCAAATGAATCCTTTATATGCAACTCTTTTGACAATCTCCTGTGAACGACACGACTGGTACCCAATATTAAAGTAAAAGGTTTCTAAAAGAATTTATCGTTTAGTGCGAGATGATGTCTCGTATTAAGAGGAAATGCCTTTATAAACATTGAACCAACTCGCCTCCAAATGTGGAATATTATTGGAATACGCTATTTGTTTAGACAGGAATTTGTGTGTATTGTACTTTACCAATAATTGACCCGTTAGGAAGTGTGTGTTCTCACCCCAAAAAAACTGTCTATTGCAATGTTATTTGAACAGAAAAAAAGTAACTTACCGATATATAGCACGGTCTCATGCTAAGGAACGTTTGTTGTAATACAATTTATTTAATTATTGTTCCTTCTATAAATGATTCATTAAAGTTCGTCTGTGCTCACATACTAACGAACGACTACTAGCAAACTTTTTATGTGCACATTCTGCATGTTGTAAGAGCTAGTTAAGAAGTCATATGTGTTTTCGTTTTGACGAACATACATTTGTATACAATTTTAGTGATAGTGCAACATCACAAAAGTATTTCATATTTACTTATTCAGTTGCATACTAACGAACGTGAATATATATGATTTGTAGGATTATACGGCATCTAAGAAAAGCACTCTAGAGTACACAGTTGCATACCAACTATTTATGTAACTATGCTGCATCACTGAAAAGTTATTACAAAGACACATGATGCCGCATACTAACAAACGTCCATTTGCATGCAATTTGTGTAATTATGCTACAGCAAAAAAAAGTAATTTATTAAGACATATGAAGTTGCACACTAACGAACGTTCATTCCCATGCAATTTATGTAATTATACCGCATCAAGGAAAGATAATTTACAAAGACATATGAAGTTGCACACTAACGAACGTTCATTCCCATGCAATTTATGTAATTATACCGCATCAAGGAAAGATAATTTACAAAGACATATGAAGTCGCACATTAACGAACGTCCATTCGCATGCAATTTGTGTAATTACACCTCATCAAGTAAAGGCAGTTTAAAAATACACATGAGGTCGCACACGAACGAACGTCCATTCGCATGCAATTTGTGTAATTATGCCGCATCAAGCAAAAGTCATTTATTAACACATATGAAGTCACACACCAACGAACGTCCATTCGCTTGCAGTTTATGTAACTATGCCGCATTACATAAGAGCAACTTAAACTTACATTTGAAGTCGCACACAAACGAACGTCCATTCGCCTGCAATTTGTGTAATTATGCTACACTACAGAAAGGTAGTTTAAAAGTACATATGATGTTGCATACTAACCAACGTCCATTTGCATGCAATTTGTGTAATTATGCCGCACCAAGCAAAAGTCATTTATTAACGCACATGAAGTCACACACTAACGAACGTCCATTTGCTTGCAATTTGTGCAATTATGCCTCATCAAGGATAAATAGTTTACAAACACATATGAAGTCGCACACAAACGAACGTCCATTCGCCTGCAATTTGTGTAATTATGCTACACGACAGAAAGGTAATTTAAAAGTACATATGATGTCGCATACTAACCAACGTCCATTTGCATGCAATTTGTGTAATTATGCCTCATCAAGGAGAAATAGTTTACAAAGACATATGAAGTCGCACACTAACGAACGTTCATTCGCATGTAATAATTGTGATTATTGTGCAACAAGCAAAAGTCTTTTACAGAAACATGTGCCGTCCCATATTGATGAACGGCCATTTATTCGTAATATGTGATTTTTACGTATCAGAAAAAATAATCTACAAAGCATATGTGTTATCCGTCACTAACGATGACGTTGTGAATGCTTTTTACGTAATTAGATTGTATCAAAAGAAAATTAGGAAAACACATGCGAACGCATACTAACGAATGTTCATTTACATGCAGTGCACTTGCATACAAAGGAATGCCTATTTGCAAAAATGCATTCTTATAATTATGCCAATTTGTGTTGACGTTCAATAACTTATTAGAAAAGAGACTCAATACGGGAATTTGTTTAAGTGTTGATCCTTATTCGTTAAATTGGGAAGAAGGTTCAAATTTAGTATGTGCTCATATGAACAATCGCTAAGTATTTAAATTAACGTTTACCGTTACTTTACATCACTGAAATGTTCAAAATTTTAAATTAAAGTTCGTAGATAGACATGAATTAAGGTTTTTTGAAAAATGCAATGTAGTTACCCCATCATACTGTTAGCTCCCGTGAAGGAATAAATACCTCTGTTAACGCAAAGCAGGATATATTTATTAAGAACATATAAATATAATATTTTAATAATAATGTCGCGTCATTCCCTCAACGAAGCCACGTCTACACTTGACACGCGCCCTCTACTTCCACAATATATATTTAAGTGTAGCCAACATCCAGGATGCGTTCCCAAACAGTACTAAGCTCACACTCGGCCATACTGACAGGATCATCGACCCCGATGATCTTAACCTATCTGAACAATTCTAAATAAATTGAAAAAAACAAAATACAATTATTTTCCTTAATAACATAACCTAATAAGTATAACAATCATCTAAATATTTCGGTTTTCGTACTTTTCGTCGTCTCGTACTACAATCGTTTAAATTCACTTCACTAATCCCATTTTCACTTTCACTGCTGCTTTTACAATTTTCATTTTGACTATTCCTGTTTTCACTTTCATTTATCTTGTCAGTTGTTTCTGCAGGTTCATCGTCAGTGCTTGATGATTCTTCATCATCTTCTTCTGGAACTCGATATTTTTTCATTCTACTTACATGTACAGTTGTAGCAAATCTTTGTCCATCAATACCTTGTATGCTCGACACTCGATATATATCTGCTGGTAATACCTCTGTAACTGTTAATGGACCACGGTATCGCACTTGTGTTTTTGTACTCTCACCTGTGTGTGAAGGCAATTTTCTGATGAAAACAATATCGCCCACATTATACTTGATAGCACTACAAAGTTTTAAATCATGTCGCTTCTTCATTAACTGTTGTTCACGAACTAATTTCTGATGAATTTCATTTTGAATTTCTTGCGGTGGTTTCTATTCGACATCTTTACCATCTCGTACCGTACTGGCTAACAGACCATCTGAAAAACGTGGTGTAACCCATATAATGACTCAAATGCAGATTTTTGCGTTGATTTATGTATCGCTGTATTTAAGTTTCGTTCCACAGTTAGTAAGTTTGCATCCCATGCAGTTTCAGTTTCCATACATGCCATAACTACCGGAATTAAAGTTCTATTTACGCGCTCTACTTGCCCATTTGCACGAGCCCACTGTGAAGAATTTAAAGTACGATGAATGCCATTTTTCCTAATAAATTCTTTAAATAAATTGGACGTAAAACATGTTGCACGATCGGATATTATCCGATTTGGAATACCAAACTCTGTTATAAATTTTTCCATTACGACCACAGTCACTATTGCTTCTGTACTTTCTACAGCATACAATTTAACAAACTTTGTTAAAGCATCGATTATAAGTAAAACATATGAATTTCCACTTTCACTACGAACGAAGGGACCTGTTTGGTCAACATGAATTCGCGAAAATGGTCGTTCTGGTACTGGAATTGGGTTTAAAAATCCAGGTTGTTTTCCTGCAGGGATTTTTGATAACATACATTCAGCACATGCACTTATGTGCCGACGCACATAACATTTTAGACGCGCAAACCAATATAACTCTCGAATTTTCGCAACCGTTTTATCAACACTAAAATGTCCCATCAAGTCGTGAAATTTCACTACAATAGCTTTACGCATTGTTTTGGGTATCACATACAATTCTATTATTTCGTTATTTACTTTCACTTCACGGAATAATTTTCCATTTCTTAATACATACCCATTTACACATTCAGTTTCTTCACGTGTACGTTCTCTTGGATTTTTGTTTAACATCAATTATTTCACACAATTGTGTATCACTGCGCTGGATCGTTAAAATGTAATCATCTTCACTCATTAGTTGTAAAACATCAAGTTTTTCAATCACATTACTTATCGGCAATTTTGAAGAATCGATCAGTGATCTCGACAATGCATCTACATGACTCATTTTCACGCCAGGTCGATACTTTATGTCCATATCATACTCAGCAAGAATTCCATACCATCGCGCAATTTGTGGACTCTGAGTTTTCTGCGTATTGAGGTATACTGAAGACTGGCAATCTGTGAAAACTGAAAATTTTAAACCAATTAAAAAATTTCTAAGTTTTTCCACACAATAAACAATTGCCATCAATTCTAATTTTGACGAATGATAATTTCGTTCTACATCACTGGTCTTTTTGCTGATATAATAAATTGGGTGTTGTTGCCCATCGTCGTCTTGGGTTTGCATTAAAATCCCACAAATGCCATCAGCACTAGCGTCTGTATATAACACAGTTTTTTGCGCCTTTGGGTTATATAATTTTAGCACTGGCTCGTTAATTAACGCATCACGAAGATCAATAAAAGCATTATCTTGTGCTTCTGTCCAAATAAATTTAACATTCTTACGTGTTAAGTCACTCAAGCTACGAGCTCTAGTCGCATATCGCGGTATAAATCTACGAAAATAAGATGTAAGCCCTAAAAATCGACGCACTTCGTGAATATTTTGAGGCCTTTTAAAATTGTGAATAGCACTAGTTTTCTCTTGACCTGGAGAAATGCCACCAGCGGATATTTTGAATCCTAAAAATTCAACCTTTTGTAATCCAAATTGACATTTTCGTAATTTTAATGTTAATTTTGCCTTTCGCAATGCTTCAAAAACTTGTCGCAGTTTATCAAACATTTCGTCCCAATTCTTTGCAGGTATAATCAAATCGTCAATATACGACATAGTCACTTTATGTTTTAACGGACCTAATACAATGGACATTAATCGACTAAACTCATATGGTCCATTTGTTAAACCAAAAATTAATCGTTCGAATTGTCCTGTCGTATCCGGAGTAATCCATTTCGAATGGACCTGCACCTTGCCGAAGTTCTAAATTACTAGAACAGGTGAAATGGCTTGCGTGTTCTAATGAGCTAAAGAGCCAAACTACAGGTCCAACCAAAGTAGTAGGGTCGTTAGTGAGGAACCAGACTAAGACAGGTCCCCGAAAGAGGGCAGCGGCTCTTTCGGTACTTAGATTGGCAGAGACCATAGGGGTCGGTATGGCAGTCTAAGACACACTACCGCGATGTGGAAGGCAACGGGAAACCACCACATTATCTCCCAAGTACACAGCGTACCTAAATTATAATAAAATGATGGCATTCTCTGGGGAAAAGATTCCGAGTTAAAATAGTCCCCATTCGGATCTCCGGGAGGGACTACTTCGGAGGATGCGATCGGAAAGTTAAAAATAAGAGTCGGAAACATTCTGCGAGTCGGAGCGTGGAATGTTAGAAGTATGAAGCAAGTAGGTAAGCTAGAGAACTTAAAAATCGAAATGAATAGGTTATCACTAGACATAGTAGGGATTAGCGAAGTTCGGTGACCAGAGGCGGGGAATTTTTGGAGTGGAGACTTCAGGGTAATTCATACAGGAGCAGAGGACGGAAATTTGGGTGTGGGGATAGTTATGCGGAAAAAGATAGGACACTGTGTGGAAAATTACTTACAAAAGAACGAAAGAGTACTCATGGTTAGATTAGAATCTAAACCGGTAAACACAGTAATAATACAAGTATACATGCCCACCTTTAGCTACAGTGACGAAGAGGTAGAAACCATCTACAAAGATATCAAAGACATATTAAGATACGTAAAAGGACATGAAAATTTAATAATTACGGGGGATTTTAATGCTGTGGTAGGTGAGGGTAGGGAAGGAGCGGTAGTCGGTTTATTTGGTTTAGGCACGAGAAACGACAGGGGAAATAGGCTGGTAGAATTTTGCGACAAGAACAATTTAATCATCACAAACACATTATTTCAACATCATGCTAGAAGACGATATACATGGAAGATGCCAGGAGATATAGGACGATATCAAATAGATTACATTCTTGTTAGACAACGGTTTAGGAATCAAGTAAAAGACTGTAGAAGCTACCCAGAAGCAGATATAGATACTGACCACAACATCGTAATTATGAAGGCCGCACTTAAATTTAAAAATCTGAAAAGAGGAACGGAAAAAGGCACTTGGACTTAGAGAAACTAAAGACAAAGATATTCAAGTAAGATTCGAAAAAAGTCAAATGAATTGCTGAATGATATCGCGAAAATATCTGAAACTAAGGAAGTAGAAACAGAATGGAATAACATTAAATCCAGCCTAGACATGGCGGCCAGAGATATTTTGGGGTATACACAAAAAGAAAATAAGAAACCATGGATAACAAAGGATATCGTGAATTTAATAGAAGAAAGACGAAAATACAAAAATAAATCAGACGAAACAGGAAAACAGAGATACAAAGCCATAAAATGGGAAATTATTCGAAAATGCAGGAAAGCTAAAGAACAATGTATTGATGAAAAGTGCAAAGAAGTACAAACTAAGATGAAAATAGGAAAGACAGACGAAGCATACAAATTAATTAGAATGAATTTTAGGGATATAAAACCGTATAGCAAAAATATAAGGGACGCACAAGGAAACGTCATTATAGAAAACGTAAGAAAGTGAGTAGATGGCAAGAATATATAGGGAATTTATATGCAGGAAGGAACTAACTGCATTAGAACAGGAATCAGACATTGAAAATGATGACTTGGGATATCCTATACTTAGAGATGAGTTTGAATTAGCATTAAAAAGTCTGAAAAATGGTAAGGCGCCGGGTACAGATAAGGTGCAAGCAGAAACTCTAAAAGCCGCTGGACAAGCAGTAACAGAACGTCTCTTCCAACTTGTAAGCTATATGTATGAGACAGGCGAGATACCCAAAGATTTCAAACGTAGCAACATAGTAACTATACCAAAAAGAAAGGCGCGGATAGATGTGAAAATTTTCGAACAATAAGTTTGACAGCACACGTGTCAAAAATATTAACTAGAATTGTGCAAAGACGAATGGAAAAACGAGCTGAAGATATACTAGGAGAAGACCAATTTGGGTTTAGGCGAAACAGAGGAACACGGGAGGCTATTTTAGCTCTGGAGTGATAATGGAAAACAATAGAAAAAGGGAAAGCATGTATATAGGGTTTGTAGATCTGGAAAAAGCATTCGACAATGTAAATTGGAAAAAATGTTTGAAATACTCAAAAGGATTGGAATGAGTTATAGGGATAGACGAATAGTACATAGCTTATACAAAGAGCAAACAGCAGTTATAGAATTAGAGCAGGAACGTAGAGAAGTAAACATTAGGAAAGGGGTGAGACAGGGATGTGCCCTATCCCCATTGATTTTTAACTTGTACATAGAAGAGGCAATGAATACTGTCAAATGCAGAAAGACATTTGGAATTACTATGCAGGGACAAAAAATTGATATGCTTAGATTTGCAGATGATATAGCGGTATTAGCGTCTAGCAAGGAAGAGTTAGAAGCAGCTCTTAATGAAATGGAAACGGTTCTAACAGAGAGAACGGTATGAAAATTAACAAAACTAAAACTAAAGTTCTAGTTTGCAAAGGTGGGGAAAATAAATCAAAAACAAGAATACAAGTATGTAACACGAACTTACAAGAGGTTAAGGATTTCTGCTACCTAGGAAGCCAAATAACGCAAGATGGGAAAAGCACAAAAGATATAAAACAAAGATTAGCACAAGGTCGTGCTACATTTAACAAGAAAAAGCAACTATTGTGCTCAAAGACCACAAACATAGAAACAAGGAAAAGATTGCTTAAAACATATGTGTGGAGCACAGCACTGTACGACTGTGAAGTCTGGACAGTAGGAGAAGCGGACAAGAAAAAGGTAGAAGCCTTTGAAATGTGGTGTTACAGGCGTATGATGAAGATATCATGGACAGACAAAGTTAAGAACGAAAAGGTACTAAAATGGTAGGGAAGAAAGAAATATGTGGAAAACGGTAAAAATAGGGAGATAGGATGATAGGCCACATACTACGGCATGAGGGAATAGTGAGGAATATTTTATAAGAAGAGATAGGAAAAAAGAGAAGAAGAGGCAGACCTAGATTAGACTACTGCACACAGATAGTAAAAGATGTAGGCTGTAGAGGTTTCAGGGAGATGTGTAGGCTAGCCCAGAATAGAAATCAATGGAGGTACGCATCCAACCAATCCGAAGATGGATAAACTAATGACGAAAAGATAACTGTGCGTAAACATTATGATTATTATAAGTAACTACAAGAATTGGTTGGGCAATATTCTCGAATAATGTTAAGTGTGTGAAAGGATTTACTAAAAACCATTATTTCGGCAAATGTCTAAGTGTTGGGGATCTTGGTAGCCACAGGTTGCTTAACCTCCTTCACTGAATCTCGGTAAAATAGGGTATTAAATTAGAAAACAATAGAAGGGGAACGAGCTGAATACACATACTCCTCTGAAAAGAAGAAAAGAAGAAAAAAAGAAAACCACCAAAAACGCAAAATCAAAGAAGCTGCCTATATAACCCTACATAAAAATAACTGCGTTGCAAACGAATCCGGGACTTTCAGTAAACAATGGATTCCATTACTAAAAGAAATAACAAATGAAAATCAAATGCCCACAATATCTAGGTAGCATTGCAAGTTTTTCCTGGATTTTCCTTGCAATATTAACATGAAATACAGCCTACATACATTATTTCTATTTATGCATAAAATAACTAATTACATAAAAATAAGCATATTAACAATCCTTGTAAAACAGCACTGGTATCTGACAAGTATAAATCCACAATAAGGTTACCTCAAAACCATATACAATCTCCGTTGAACAGTATTGGTATCTGACAAGTGTAAACCCGCCATAGGGTCGCCTCAGATCCATATACAATCTTCATAGAACAACATTGGTATCTGACAAGTGTAAACCCGCCATAGGGTTGCCTCAGATCCATATACAATCTTCATAGAACAACATTGGTATCTGACAAGTGTAAACCCGCCATAGGGTCGCCTCAGATCCATATACAATCTTCATAGAACAACATTGGTATCTGACAAGTGTAAACCCGCCATAGGGTCGCCTCAGATCCATATACAATCTTCATAGAACAACATTGGTATCTGACAAGTGTAAACCCGCCATAGGGTTGCCTCAGATCCATATACAATCTTCATAGAACAACATTGGTATCTGACAAGTGTAAACCCCATAGGGTTGCCTCAGATCCATATACAATCTTCATAGAACAACATTGGTATCTGACAAGTGTAAACCCGCCATAGGGTTGCCTCAGATCCATATACAATCTTCATAGAACAACATTGGTATCTGACAAGTGTAAACCCGCCATAGGGTTGCCTCAGATCCATATACAATCTTCATAGAACAACATTGGTATCTGACAAGTGTAAACCCGCCATAGGGTTGCCTCAGATCCATATACAATCTTCATAGAACAACATTGGTATCTGACAAGTGTAAACCCGCCATAGGGTCGCCTCAGATCCATATACAATCTTCATAGAACAACATTGGTATCTGACAAGTGTAAACCCGCCATAGGGTTGCCTCAGATCCATATACAATCTTCATAGAACAACATTGGTATCTGACAAGTGTAAACCCGCCATAGGGTTGCCTCAGATCCATATACAATCTTCATAGAACAACATTGGTATCTGACAAGTGTAAACCCGCCATAGGGTCGCCTCAGATCCATATACAATCTTCATAGAACAACATTGGTATCTGACAAGTGTAAACCCGCCATAGGGTCGCCTCAGATCCATATACAATCTTCATAGAACAACATTGGTATCTGACAAGTGTAAACTCGCCATATGGTCGCCTCAGATCCATATACAATCTTCATAGAACAACATTGGTATCTGACAAGTGTAAACCCGCCATAGGGTTGCCTCAGATCCATATACAATCTTCATAGAACAACATTGGTATCTGACAAGTGTAAACCCGCCATAGGGTCGCCTCAGATCCATATACAATCTTCATAGAACAACATTGGTATCTGACAAGTGTAAACCCGCCATAGGGTCGCCTCAGATCCATATACAATCTTCATAGAACAACATTGGTATCTGACAAGTGTAAACCCGCCATAGGGTCGCCTCAGATAAATATACAATCTTCATAGAACAACATTGGTATCTGACAAGTGTAAACCCGCCATAGGGTCGCCTCAGATCCATATACAATCTTCATAGAACAACATTGGTATCTGACAAGTGTAAACCCGCCATAGGGTCGCCTCAGATCCATATACAATCTTCATAGAACAACATTGGTATCTGACAAGTGTAAACCCCCATAGGGTCGCCTCAGATCCATATACAATCTTCATAGAACAACATTGGTATCTGACAAGTGTAAACTCGCCATATGGTCGCCTCAGATCCATATACAATCTTCATAGAACAACATTGGTATCTGACAAGTGTAAACTCGCCATATGGTCGCCTCAGATCCATATACAATCTTCATAGAACAACATTGGTATCTGACAAGTGTAAACCCGCCATAGGGTCGCCTCAGATCCATATACAATCTTCATAGAACAACATTGGTATCTGACAAGTGTAAACCCGCCATAGGGTCGCCTCAGATCCATATACAATCTTCATAGAACAACATTGGTATCTGACAAGTGTAAACCCGCCATAGGGTCGCCTCAGATCCATATACAATCTTCATAGAACAACATTGGTATCTGACAAGTGTAAACCCGCCATAGGGTCGCCTCAGATCCATATACAATCTTCATAGAACAACATTGGTATCTGACAAGTGTAAACCCGCCATAGGGTCGCCTCAGATCCATATACAATCTTCATAGAACAACATTGGTATCTGACAAGTGTAAACCCGCCATAGGGTTGCCTCAGATCCATATACAATCTTCATAGAACAACATTGGTATCTGACAAGTGTAAACCCGCCATAGGGTCGCCTCAGATCCATATACAATCTTCATAGAACAACATTGGTATCTGACAAGTGTAAACCCGCCATAGGGTCGCCTCAGATCCATATACAATCTTCATAGAACAACATTGGTATCTGACAAGTGTAAACCCGCCATAGGGTTGCCTCAGATCCATATACAATCTTCATAGAACAACATTGGTATCTGACAAGTGTAAACCCGCCATAGGGTTGCCTCAGATCCATATACAATCTTCATAGAACAACATTGGTATCTGACAAGTGTAAACCCGCCATAGGGTTGCCTCAGATCCATATACAATCTTCATAGAACAACATTGGTATCTGACAAGTGTAAACCCGCCATAGGGTTGCCTCAGATCCATATACAATCTTCATAGAACAACATTGGTATCTGACAAGTGTAAACCCGCCATAGGGTCGCCTCAGATCCATATACAATCTTCATAGAACAACATTGGTATCTGACAAGTGTAAACCCGCCATAGGGTCGCCTCAGATCCATATACAATCTTCATAGAACAACATTGGTATCTGACAAGTGTAAACCCGCCATAGGGTCGCCTCAGATCCATATACAATCTTCATAGAACAACATTGGTATCTGACAAGTGTAAACCCGCCATAGGGTTGCCTCAGATCCATATACAATCTTCATAGAACAACATTGGTATCTGACAAGTGTAAACCCGCCATAGGGTTGCCTCAGATCCATATACAATCTTCATAGAACAACATTGGTATCTGACAAGTGTAAACCCGCCATAGGGTTGCCTCAGATCCATATACAATCTTCATAGAACAACATTGGTATCTGACAAGTGTAAACCCGCCATAGGGTCGCCTCAGATCCATATACAATCTTCATAGAACAACATTGGTATCTGACAAGTGTAAACCCGCCATAGGGTCGCCTCAGATCCATATACAATCTTCATAGAACAACATTGGTATCTGACAAGTGTAAACCCGCCATAGGGTTGCCTCAGATCCATATACAATCTTCATAGAACAACATTGGTATCTGACAAGTGTAAACCCGCCATAGGGTTGCCTCAGATCCATATACAATCTTCATAGAACAACATTGGTATCTGACAAGTGTAAACCCGCCATAGGGTTGCCTCAGATCCATATACAATCTTCATAGAACAACATTGGTATCTGACAAGTGTAAACCCGCCATAGGGTCGCCTCAGATCCATATACAATCTTCATAGAACAACATTGGTATCTGACAAGTGTAAACCCGCCATAGGGTCGCCTCAGATCCATATACAATCTTCATAGAACAACATTGGTATCTGACAAGTGTAAACCCGCCATAGGGTCGCCTCAGATCCATATACAATCTTCATAGAACAACATTGGTATCTGACAAGTGTAAACCCGCCATAGGGTTGCCTCAGATCCATATACAATCTTCATAGAACAACATTGGTATCTGACAAGTGTAAACCCGCCATAGGGTCGCCTCAGATCCATATACAATCTTCATAGAACAACATTGGTATCTGACAAGTGTAAACCCGCCATAGGGTTCGCCTCAGATCCATATACAATCTTCATAGAACAACATTGGTATCTGACAAGTGTAAACCCGCCATAGGGTTGCCTCAGATCCATATACAATCTTCATAGAACAACATTGGTATCTGACAAGTGTAAACCCGCCATAGGGTCGCCTCAGATCCATATACAATCTTCATAGAACAACATTGGTATCTGACAAGTGTAAACCCGCCATAGGGTTGCCTCAGATCCATATACAATCTTCATAGAACAACATTGGTATCTGACAAGTGTAAACCCGCCATAGGGTTGTCAGATCCATATACAATCTTCATAGAACAACATTGGTATCTGACAAGTGTAAACCCGCCATAGGGTTGCCTCAGATCCATATACAATCTTCATAGAACAACATTGGTATCTGACAAGTGTAAACCCGCCATAGGGTCGCCTCAGATCCATATACAATCTTCATAGAACAACATTGGTATCTGACAAGTGTAAACCCGCCATAGGGTTGCCTCAGATCCATATACAATCTTCATAGAACAACATTGGTATCTGACAAGTGTAAACCCGCCATAGGGTTGCCTCAGATCCATATACAATCTTCATAGAACAACATTGGTATCTGACAAGTGTAAACCCGCCATAGGGTCGCCTCAGATCCATATACAATCTTCATAGAACAACATTGGTATCTGACAAGTGTAAACCCGCCATAGGGTCGCCTCAGATCCATATACAATCTTCATAGAACAACATTGGTATCTGACAAGTGTAAACCCCCATAGGGTCGCCTCAGATCCATATACAATCTTCATAGAACAACATTGGTATCTGACAAGTGTAAACCCGCCATAGGGTTGCCTCAGATCCATATACAATCTTCATAGAACAACATTGGTATCTGACAAGTGTAAACCCGCCATAGGGTCGCCTCAGATCCATATACAATCTTCATAGAACAACATTGGTATCTGACAAGTGTAAACCCGCCATAGGGTCGCCTCAGATCCATATACAATCTTCATAGAACAACATTGGTATCTGACAAGTGTAAACCCGCCATAGGGTCGCCTCAGATCCATATACAATCTTCATAGAACAACATTGGTATCTGACAAGTGTAAACCCGCCATAGGGTCGCCTCAGATCCATATACAATCTTCATAGAACAACATTGGTATCTGACAAGTGTAAACCCGCCATAGGGTCGCCTCAGATCCATATACAATCTTCATAGAACAACATTGGTATCTGACAAGTGTAAACCCGCCATAGGGTCGCCTCAGATCCATATACAATCTTCATAGAACAACATTGGTATCTGACAAGTGTAAACCCGCCATAGGGTCGCCTCAGATCCATATACAATCTTCATAGAACAACATTGGTATCTGACAAGTGTAAACCCGCCATAGGGTCGCCTCAGATCCATATACAATCTTCATAGAACAACATTGGTATCTGACAAGTGTAAACCCGCCATAGGGTCGCCTCAGATCCATATACAATCTTCATAGAACAACATTGGTATCTGACAAGTGTAAACCCGCCATAGGGTCGCCTCAGATCCATATACAATCTTCATAGAACAACATTGGTATCTGACAAGTGTAAACCCGCCATAGGGTCGCCTCAGATCCAAATACAATCTTCATAGAACAACATTGGTATCTGACAAGTGTAAACCCGCCATAGGGTCGCCTCAGATCCATATACAATCTTCATAGAACAACATTGGTATCTGACAAGTGTAAACCCGCCATAGGGTCGCCTCAGATCCATATACAATCTTCATAGAACAACATTGGTATCTGACAAGTGTAAACCCGCCATAGGGTTGCCTCAGATCCATATACAATCTTCATAGAACAACATTGGTATCTGACAAGTGTAAACCCGCCATAGGGTTGCCTCAGATCCATATACAATCTTCATAGAACAACATTGGTATCTGACAAGTGTAAACTCGCCATATGGTCGCCTCAGATCCATATACAATCTTCTTAGAACAACATTGGTATCTGACAAGTGTAAACCCGCCATAGGGTTGCCTCAGATCCATATACAATCTTCATAGAACAACATTGGTATCTGACAAGTGTAAACCCGCCATAGGGTCGCCTCAGATCCATATACAATCTTCATAGAACAACATTGGTATCTGACAAGTGTAAACCCGCCATAGGGTCGCCTCAGATCCATATACAATCTTCATTAAACAACATTGGTATCTGACAAGTGTAAACCCGCCATAGGGTTGCCTCAGATCCATATACAATCTTCATAGAACAACATTGGTATCTGACAAGTGTAAACCCGCCATAGGGTCGCCTCAGATCCATATACAATCTTCATAGAACAACATTGGTATCTGACAAGTGTAAACCCGCCATAGGGTCGCCTCAGATCCATATACAATCTTCATAGAACAACATTGGTATCTGACAAGTGTAAACCCGCCATAGGGTTGCCTCAGATCCATATACAATCTTCATAGAACAACATTGGTATCTGACAAGTGTAAACCCGCCATAGGGTCGCCTCAGATCCATATACAATCTTCATAGAACAACATTGGTATCTGACAAGTGTAAACCCGCCATAGGGTCGCCTCAGATCCATATACAATCTTCATAGAACAACATTGGTATCTGACAAGTGTAAACCCGCCATAGGGTTGCCTCAGATCCATATACAATCTTCATAGAACAACATTGGTATCTGACAAGTGTAAACCCGCCATAGGGTTGCCTCAGATCCATATACAATCTTCATAGAACAACATTGGTATCTGACAAGTGTAAACCCGCCATAGGGTTGCCTCAGATCCATATACAATCTTCATAGAACAACATTGGTATCTGACAAGTGTAAACCCGCCATAGGGTCGCCTCAGATCCATATACAATCTTCATAGAACAACATTGGTATCTGACAAGTGTAAACCCGCCATAGGGTTGCCTCAGATCCATATACAATCTTCATAGAACAACATTGGTATCTGACAAGTGTAAACCCGCCATAGGGTTGCCTCAGATCCATATACAATCTTCATAGAACAACATTGGTATCTGACAAGTGTAAACCCGCCATAGGGTCGCCTCAGATCCATATACAATCTTCATAGAACAACATTGGTATCTGACAAGTGTAAACCCGCCATAGGGTCGCCTCAGATCCATATACAATCTTCATAGAACAACATTGGTATCTGACAAGTGTAAACCCGCCATAGGGTCGCCTCAGATCCATATACAATCTTCATAGAACAACATTGGTATCTGACAAGTGTAAACCCGCCATAGGGTCGCCTCAGATCCATATACAATCTTCATAGAACAACATTGGTATCTGACAAGTGTAAACCCGCCATAGGGTTGCCTCAGATCCATATACAATCTTCATAGAACAACATTGGTATCTGACAAGTGTAAACCCGCCATAGGGTTGCCTCAGATCCATATACAATCTTCATAGAACAACATTGGTATCTGACAAGTGTAAACTCGCCATAGGGTCGCCTCAGATCCATATACAATCTTCATAGAACAACATTGGTATCTGACAAGTGTAAACCCGCCATAGGGTCGCCTCAGATCCATATACAATCTTCATAGAACAACATTGGTATCTGACAAGTGTAAACCCGCCATAGGGTCGCCTCAGATCCATATACAATCTTCATAGAACAACATTGGTATCTGACAAGTGTAAACCCGCCATAGGGTCGCCTCAGATCCATATACAATCTTCATAGAACAACATTGGTATCTGACAAGTGTAAACCCGCCATAGGGTCGCCTCAGATCCATATACAATCTTCATAGAACAACATTGGTATCTGACAAGTGTAAACCCGCCATAGGGTTGCCTCAGATCCATATACAATCTTCATAGAACAACATTGGTATCTGACAAGTGTAAACCCGCCATAGGGTTGCCTCAGATCCATATACAATCTTCATAGAACAACATTGGTATCTGACAAGTGTAAACCCGCCATAGGGTTGCCTCAGATCCATATACAATCTTCATAGAACAACATTGGTATCTGACAAGTGTAAACCCGCCATAGGGTTGCCTCAGATCCATATACAATCTTCATAGAACAACATTGGTATCTGACAAGTGTAAACCCGCCATAGGGTCGCCTCAGATCCATATACAATCTTCATAGAACAACATTGGTATCTGACAAGTGTAAACCCGCCATAGGGTTGCCTCAGATCCATATACAATCTTCATAGAACAACATTGGTATCTGACAAGTGTAAACCCGCCATAGGGTCGCCTCAGATCCATATACAATCTTCATAGAACAACATTGGTATCTGACAAGTGTAAACCCGCCATAGGGTCGCCTCAGATCCATATACAATCTTCATAGAACAACATTGGTATCTGACAAGTGTAAACCCGCCATAGGGTTGCCTCAGATCCATATACAATCTTCATAGAACAACATTGGTATCTGACAAGTGTAAACCCGCCATAGGGTCGCCTCAGATCCATATACAATCTTCATAGAACAACATTGGTATCTGACAAGTGTAAACCCGCCATAGGGTTGCCTCAGATCCATATACAATCTTCATAGAACAACATTGGTATCTGACAAGTGTAAACCCGCCATAGGGTTGCCTCAGATCCATATACAATCTTCATAGAACAACATTGGTATCTGACAAGTGTAAACCCGCCATAGGGTTGCCTCAGATCCATATACAATCTTCATAGAACAACATTGGTATCTGACAAGTGTAAACCCGCCATAGGGTTGCCTCAGATCCATATACAATCTTCATAGAACAACATTGGTATCTGACAAGTGTAAACCCGCCATAGGGTTGCCTCAGATCCATATACAATCTTCATAGAACAAATTGGTATCTGACAAGTGTAAACCCGCCATAGGGTCGCCTCAGATCCATATACAATCTTCATAGAACAACATTGGTATCTGACAAGTGTAAACCCGCCATAGGGTCGCCTCAGATCCATATACAATCTTCATAGAACAACATTGGTATCTGACAAGTGTAAACCCGCCATAGGGTTGCCTCAGATCCATATACAATCTTCATAGAACAACATTGGTATCTGACAAGTGTAAACCCGCCATAGGGTTGCCTCAGATCCATATACAATCTTCATAGAACAACATTGGTATCTGACAAGTGTAAACCCGCCATAGGGTTGCCTCAGATCCATATACAATCTTCATAGAACAACATTGGTATCTGACAAGTGTAAACCCGCCATAGGGTCGCCTCAGATCCATATACAATCTTCATAGAACAACATTGGTATCTGACAAGTGTAAACCCGCCATAGGGTCGCCTCAGATCCATATACAATCTTCATAGAACAACATTGGTATCTGACAAGTGTAAACCCGCCATAGGGTTGCCTCAGATCCATATACAATCTTCATAGAACAACATTGGTATCTGACAAGTGTAAACCCGCCATAGGGTTGCCTCAGATCCATATACAATCTTCATAGAACAACATTGGTATCTGACAAGTGTAAACCCGCCATAGGGTCGCCTCAGATCCATATACAATCTTCATAGAACAACATTGGTATCTGACAAGTGTAAACCCGCCATAGGGTCGCCTCAGATCCATATACAATCTTCATAGAACAACATTGGTATCTGACAAGTGTAAACCCGCCATAGGGTCGCCTCAGATCCATATACAATCTTCATAGAACAACATTGGTATCTGACAAGTGTAAACCCGCCATAGGGTCGCCTCAGATCCATATACAATCTTCATAGAACAACATTGGTATCTGACAAGTGTAAACCCGCCATAGGGTCGCCTCAGATCCATATACAATCTTCATAGAACAACATTGGTATCTGACAAGTGTAAACCCGCCATAGGGTTGCCTCAGATCCATATACAATCTTCATAGAACAACATTGGTATCTGACAAGTGTAAACCCGCCATAGGGTTGCCTCAGATCCATATACAATCTTCATAGAACAACATTGGTATCTGACAAGTGTAAACCCGCCATAGGGTCGCCTCAGATCCATATACAATCTTCATAGAACAACATTGGTATCTGACAAGTGTAAACCCGCCATAGGGTTGCCTCAGATCCATATACAATCTTCATAGAACAACATTGGTATCTGACAAGTGTAAACTCGCCATAGGGTCGCCTCAGATCCATATACAATCTTCATAGAACAACATTGGTATCTGACAAGTGTAAACCCGCCATAGGGTTGCCTCAGATCCATATACAATCTTCATAGAACAACATTGGTATCTGACAAGTGTAAACCCGCCATAGGGTCGCCTCAGATCCATATACAATCTTCATAGAACAACATTGGTATCTGACAAGTGTAAACCCGCCATAGGGTCGCCTCAGATCCATATACAATCTTCATAGAACAACATTGGTATCTGACAAGTGTAAACCCGCCATAGGGTTCAGATCCATATACAATCTTCATAGAACAACATTGGTATCTGACAAGTGTAAACCCGCCATAGGGTTGCCTCAGATCCATATACAATCTTCATAGAACAACATTGGTATCTGACAAGTGTAAACCCGCCATGGGTCGCCTCAGATCCATATACAATCTTCATAGAACAACATTGGTATCTGACAAGTGTAAACCCGCCATAGGGTTGCCTCAGATCCATATACAATCTTCATAGAACAACATTGGTATCTGACAAGTGTAAACCCGCCATAGGGTCGCCTCAGATCCATATACAATCTTCATAGAACAACATTGGTATCTGACAAGTGTAAACCCGCCATAGGGTCGCCTCAGATCCATATACAATCTTCATAGAACAACATTGGTATCTGACAAGTGTAAACCCGCCATAGGGTCGCCTCAGATCCATATACAATCTTCATAGAACAACATTGGTATCTGACAAGTGTAAACCCGCCATAGGGTCGCCTCAGATCCATATACAATCTTCATAGAACAACATTGGTATCTGACAAGTGTAAACCCGCCATAGGGTCGCCTCAGATCCATATACAATCTTCATAGAACAACATTGGTATCTGACAAGTGTAAACCCGCCATAGGGTCGCCTCAGATCCATATACAATCTTCATAGAACAACATTGGTATCTGACAAGTGTAAACCCGCCATAGGGTTGCCTCAGATCCATATACAATCTTCATAGAACAACATTGGTATCTGACAAGTGTAAACCCGCCATAGGGTCGCCTCAGATCCATATACAATCTTCATAGAACAAATTGGTATCTGACAAGTGTAAACCCGCCATAGGGTCGCCTCAGATCCATATACAATCTTCATAGAACAAATTGGTATCTGACAAGTGTAAACCCGCCATAGGGTTGCCTCAGATCCATATACAATCTTCATAGAACAACATTGGTATCTGACAAGTGTAAACCCGCCATAGGGTTGCCTCAGATCCATATACAATCTTCATAGAACAACATTGGTATCTGACAAGTGTAAACCCGCCATAGGGTCGCCTCAGATCCATATACAATCTTCATAGAACAACATTGGTATCTGACAAGTGTAAACCCGCCATAGGGTTGCCTCAGATCCATATACAATCTTCATAGAACAACATTGGTATCTGACAAGTGTAAACCCGCCATAGGGTTGCCTCAGATCCATATACAATCTTCATAGAACAACATTGGTATCTGACAAGTGTAAACCCGCCATAGGGTCGCCTCAGATCCATATACAATCTTCATAGAACAACATTGGTATCTGACAAGTGTAAACCCGCCATAGGGTTGCCTCAGATCCATATACAATCTTCATAGAACAAATTGGTATCTGACAAGTGTAAACCCGCCATAGGGTTGCCTCAGATCCATATACAATCTTCATAGAACAACATTGGTATCTGACAAGTGTAAACCCGCCATAGGGTCGCCTCAGATCCATATACAATCTTCATAGAACAACATTGGTATCTGACAAGTGTAAACCCGCCATAGGGTTCGCCTCAGATCCATATACAATCTTCATAGAACAACATTGGTATCTGACAAGTGTAAACCCGCCATAGGGTTGCCTCAGATCCATATACAATCTTCATAGAACAAATTGGTATCTGACAAGTGTAAACCCGCCATAGGGTTGCCTCAGATCCATATACAATCTTCATAGAACAAATTGGTATCTGACAAGTGTAAACCCGCCATAGGGTCGCCTCAGATCCATATACAATCTTCATAGAACAACATTGGTATCTGACAAGTGTAAACCCGCCATAGGGTTGCCTCAGATCCATATACAATCTTCATAGAACAACATTGGTATCTGACAAGTGTAAACCCGCCATAGGGTCGCCTCAGATCCATATACAATCTTCATAGAACAACATTGGTATCTGACAAGTGTAAACCCGCCATAGGGTCGCCTCAGATCCATATACAATCTTCATAGAACAACATTGGTATCTGACAAGTGTAAACCCGCCATAGGGTCGCCTCAGATCCATATACAATCTTCATAGAACAACATTGGTATCTGACAAGTGTAAACCCGCCATAGGGTTGCCTCAGATCCATATACAATCTTCATAGAACAAATTGGTATCTGACAAGTGTAAACCCGCCATAGGGTTGCCTCAGATCCATATACAATCTTCATAGAACAAATTGGTATCTGACAAGTGTAAACCCGCCATAGGGTCGCCTCAGATCCATATACAATCTTCATAGAACAAATTGGTATCTGACAAGTGTAAACCCGCCATAGGGTTGCCTCAGATCCATATACAATCTTCATAGAACAACATTGGTATCTGACAAGTGTAAACCCGCCATAGGGTTGCCTCAGATCCATATACAATCTTCATAGAACAACCTTTTTGGGGCCCCCCCCCTTTTTTAAAAGGGGGTTTTTGGGTTTTAAAAAAAAAGGCCCAAAAAAACCTTTGGGGGGGGGGCCCCCCCAAAAGGGGGCCCCCGGGGGGCCCCCGGGGGGCTTAAAAAAGGGGAAAAAGGGGCCCCAAATTTCCCCCAAAAAACCCAAATTTAAAAAAAACCCCTTTTTTTCCCCTTAAAAAAAAATTTTTGGGGGGGAAAATTTTTTTTAAAAAAAAAAAGGATTTTGGGGGGGGGGAAAGTTAAAAAAAAGTGGGGAAAAAAAATTTAAAAATTTTAAAAAAAGGGGGGAAAAAAGGGGGGGGGAAAAAAGGGAAAAAGGGTTTTTAAAAAGGGGAAAGGGGGTTTGGGGGGAAAGGGGAAAAAAAAAAAAAACAAAAAAAGGGGGGGGGTTTTTTTTAAAAAAAAAAAAGGTTAAAATTTTTCCCAAAAAAAAAAAAATTTGGAAAAATTTTAAAAAAGGGAAAAAATTTAAAATTTAAAAATTTTCCCCCAAAAGGGGGCGGAAAGGGTTTTGGGGGAAAAAAAAGGGAAAAAAATTTTAAAAAATTTCCCAAAAAACCATTTTTTTGGTTTAAAAGGGGTAAAAGGGTGGGGGGCGGGGTTTAATTTTTTAGGGGGAAAAAAAAAAGGGAAAAACCCCTTTTTTAAAAACAATTTAAAAAAAAAAATTTTAAAAAAAAAATTGGAAAAAAATAAAAAAAAAAGGGGGATTAAAAAAAAAAATTTAATTTTTAAAAAGGTTTAAAAAAAAAGGGAAAAAAAAAAATTAAAACCCAAAAATTTTTTAAAAAAAAAAAATTTAAAAATTTAAAAATTTTAAAAAAAAAAACAAAAAAAAAAAAAGGAAAAAGAAAAAAGGGAAAAAAAATTTAAAAAAAAATTTTGAAAAAAAAAATTTAAAAAAAAAAGGGCCGGAAAAAATTTTTTTAAAAAAAAAAAAAAAAAAAACCCAAAAAAGCCTTTTTTTTTTTTTCAAAAAAAAAAAAAAAAAAAAAAAATTTTATTTAAAATTTAAAAAAAAAAAAAAATTAAAAAAAAAGGGCCAAAAAAAAAAAACCCCCAAAAAAAAAATTTTAACAAAAAGGGAAAAAAAACCCAAAATTTTAAAAATAAAAAAAAAAAGGGGAAAAAAGTGAAAAAAAAAAGGAAACAAAAAAAAAAAAAATTTTGGAAAAAAAAAAAAAAGGGGAAAACCCAAAAAATTTTTTAGGGAAAAAGGGAAAAAGGGTTGGGGAAAAGAAAAAATAGGGAAAAAAAAAAAATTTTTTTAAAAACCCTTTAAAAAAAAAAAAAAATTTTTTTTGGGGAAAAAGGTTTAAAAACCAAAAAAAAAAAAATTAAGGCGGCCGGGAAAAAAAAGGGGGGGGGGGCCCCCAAAAAAAAAAAGGGAAAACCCCCAAAAAATTTTTAAAAAGGGGGGGGGGGAAAAAAATTTAAAAAGGTTAAAGAACTTTAAAAAAAAAACCCGGAAAATTTAAAATTTTAAAAAAAAAAGTTTGGGGGAAAAAAAAAAAAAAAAAAAAAAAAGGGAAAGGGGAAAAAAAAAAAAAAAAAAAAAAAAAAGGGAAAAAGGGGGGTTTTTTAAAAGGAAAAGGGTTTTTCCAAAAAAAAAAGGGAAAAATTTTTTGGGTTTTCCCGGGGAAAAAGGGGGGCCCCAAAAAAAATTTTGGGGGGTTTGGAAAAAAAGGAAAAATTAAAAAAAAATTAAAAAAAAATTTGGGAAAAAAAATTAAGAAAGGGAAGGCCCAAAAAGGGGAGGGAAAAAATTTTGGAAAGGGGGGAAAAAAAAAGGGGGGGTTTTAAAAGGATTTTAAAAATTTTTAAAAAGGGGAAAAACCCCAAAAAAAAAAAAAAATTTGAAAGGGAAAAAAAGGAAAAAAAATTTAATTTTTAAAGGGGTTTTAAAAAGGTTAAAAAAAATTTAAAAAAAAATTTTTTTTGGGGGGGGGGAAAATTCCCCTTTAAAAAAAAAAATTTAAAAAAGGGGGGGAAAAAAAAATTAAAAAAAAAAAAAAAAAAAACCAAAAAAAAAAAAAAACCCCCCAAAAAAAAAAAAGGGGAAAAAAAAAAATTTATTTAAAAAAAAAAAAAAAAAATTTCCCAAAAAAGGAAATTGGTTTTTTCCCCCAAAAAAAAAAAAAAATTTTAAAATTTAGGGAAAAAAATTTAAAAATTTTAAAAAATTTTAAAAAAAAAGGGGGGGAAAAAAAAAACCTTTAAAAAAATTTTTTTTTTTTTTCCCCCCTTAAAAAAAATTTTAAAAAAAAGGGGGGGGGTTTTAAAAAAAAAAAAAAAAGGGGGTTTTAAAAAAGGGGGGGTTTTTAAAAAAAAAAAAAAAAAAGGGGGGGGGGCCCCCAAAAAAAATTTTTAAAAAAAAGGGGGGTTCCCCCCCCAAAAAAATTTTTTTTTCCCCCCCAAAAAAACAATTTAAAAAAAAAAAACCCCCCCAAAATTATTTTTTAAAAAAAAAGGTTTAAAAAAAAAGGGGGGGGAAAAAAATTTTTTGGGGGGCCCCAAAAAAAAAAAACCCCCCCCGGGGGGTTTTCCCCCGGGGAACCCCCCAAAAAAACCGGGGGGGGAAAAAAAAAAAAAAAAAAAAAAAGGGGCCCCCCCCCCCAAAAAAAAAAAAAGGGGGAAAAAAAAAAAACCCCCCAAAAAAAAACCCCCCCCCCCCCCCAAAAAAAAAAACCGGGGGGGGGCCCCCAAAAAAAAAAAAAAAAAAAAACCCCCCCCCAAAAAAAAAACCCCAAAAACCCCGGGGCCCCAAAAAAACCCCCCCTTTTTTAAAAAATTCCCCCAAAAAATTTCCATAAAAAACCAAAAACTTTAAAAATTCCCCATAAAAATTTTAAAAACCCAAAAACAAATTTAAATTAAATTTTAAAAAAAACCCCTTTTAAAAATTTTTGAAAAATTTTTTTAAAAACCCCCCCCCAAAAATTTTTTAAAAAAAATTTTTTAAAAAACCCCCCCCCAAAAATTTTTTAAAAAAAATTTTTTAAAAACCCCCCCCCAAAAATTTTTTAAAAAAAATTTTTTAAAAACCCCCCCCCAAAAATTTTTTAAAAAAAATTTTTTAAAAACCCCCCCCCAAAAATTTTTTAAAAAAAATTTTTTAAAAACCCCCCCCCAAAAATTTTTTAAAAAAAATTTTTTAAAAACCCCCCCCCAAAAATTTTTTAAAAAAAATTTTTTAAAAACCCCCCCCCAAAAATTTTTTAAAAAAAATTTTTTAAAAACCCCCCCCCAAAAATTTTTTAAAAAAAATTTTTTAAAAACCCCCCCCCAAAAATTTTTTAAAAAAAATTTTTTAAAAACCCCCCCCCAAAAATTTTTTAAAAAAAATTTTTTAAAAACCCCCCCCCAAAAATTTTTTAAAAAAAATTTTTTAAAAACCCCCCCCCAAAAATTTTTTAAAAAAAATTTTTTTAAAAACCCCCTTTTTTCCCCCAAAAATTTTTTAAAAAAAATTTTTTTAAAAACCCCCTTTTTTCCCCCAAAAATTTTTTAAAAAAAATTTTTTAAAAACCCCCTTTTTTCCCCCAAAAATTTTTTAAAAAAAATTTTTTAAAAACCCCCCCCCAAAAATTTTTTAAAAAAAATTTTTTAAAAACCCCCCCCCAAAAATTTTTTAAAAAAAATTTTTTAAAAAAAAAAAAACCCCCCCCAAAAATTTTTTAAAAAAAATTTTTTAAAAACCCCCTTTTTTCCCCCAAAAATTTTTTAAAAAAAATTTTTTAAAAACCCCCCCCCAAAAATTTTTTAAAAAAAATTTTTTTAAAAACCCCCCCCCAAAAATTTTTTAAAAAAAATTTTTTAAAAACCCCCCCCCAAAAATTTTTTAAAAAAAATTTTTGGGTTAAACCCCAATAAATCCCCAAGAACCAAATTTTTAAAAAAAGGGGGTTAAACCCCAATAAATTTCCCAAGAACCAAATTTTTAAAAAAAGGGGGTTAAACCCCAATAAATCCCCAAGAACCAAATTTTTAAAAAAAGGGGGTTAAACCCCAATAAATCCCCAAGAACCAAATTTTTAAAAAAAGGGGGTTAAACCCCAATAAATCCCCAAGAACCAAATTTTTAAAAAAAGGGGGTTAAACCCCAATAAATCCCCAAGAACCAAATTTTTAAAAAAAGGGGGTTAAACCCCAATAAATCCCCAAGAACCAAATTTTTAAAAAAAGGGGGTTAAACCCCAATAAATCCCCAAGAACCAAATTTTTAAAAAAAGGGGGTTAAACCCCAATAAATCCCCAAGAACCAAATTTTTAAAAAAAGGGGGTTAAACCCCAATAAATCCCCAAGAACCAAATTTTTAAAAAAAGGGGGTTAAACCCCAATAAATTTCCCAAGAACCAAATTTTTAAAAAAAGGGGGTTAAACCCCAATAAATCCCCAAGAACCAAATTTTTAAAAAAAGGGGGTTAAACCCCAATAAATCCCCAAGAACCAAATTTTTAAAAAAAGGGGGTTAAACCCCAATAAATTTCAAAAAAAATTTTCAAAAAAAACCCCAAAGGGGGCCCCCATAAAAAACCCCCCAAAAATTTTTTAAAAAAAATTTTTTAAAAACCCCCCCCCAAAAATTTTTTAAAAAAAATTTTTTAAAAACCCCCCCCCAAAAATTTTTTAAAAAAAATTTTTTAAAAACCCCCTTTTTTCCCCCAAAAATTTTTTAAAAAAAATTTTTTAAAAACCCCCCCCCAAAAATTTTTTAAAAAAAATTTTTTAAAAACCCCCCCCCAAAAATTTTTTAAAAAAAATTTTTTAAAAAACCCCCCCCCAAAAATTTTTTAAAAAAAATTGGGGAAAAACCCCCCCTAAAAAATTTAAATCTTTAAAGGAAAAAGGATTGGGGAAAAACCCCCCCTAAAAAATTTAAATCTTTAAAGGAAAAAGGATTGGGGAAAAACCCCCCCTAAAAAATTTAAATCTTTAAAGGAAAAAGGATTGGGGAAAAACCCCCCCTAAAAAATTTAAATCTTTAAAGGAAAAAGGATTGGGGAAAAACCCCAATAAATCCCCAAGAACCAAATTTTTAAAAAAAGGGGGTTAAACCCCAATAAATCCCCAAGAACCAAATTTTTAAAAAAAGGGGGTTAAACCCCAATAAATCCCCAAGAACCAAATTTTTAAAAAAAGGGGGTTAAACCCCAATAAATCCCCAAGAACCAAATTTTTAAAAAAAGGGGGTTAAACCCCAATAAATCCCCAAGAACCAAATTTTTAAAAAAAGGGGGTTAAACCCCAATAAATCCCCAAGAACCAAATTTTTAAAAAAAGGGGGTTAAACCCCAATAAATCCCCAAGAACCAAATTTTTAAAAAAAGGGGGTTAAACCCCAATAAATCCCCAAGAACCAAATTTTTAAAAAAAGGGGGTTAAACCCCAATAAATCCCCAAGAACCAAATTTTTAAAAAAAGGGGGTTAAACCCCAATAAATCCCCAAGAACCAAATTTTTAAAAAAAGGGGGTTAAACCCCAATAAATCCCCAAGAACCAAATTTTTAAAAAAAGGGGGTTAAACCCCAATAAATTTCCCAAGAACCAAATTTTTAAAAAAAGGGGGTTTAAACCCCAAAATTTTAAAAACCATTTAAAACCAAAAAACCCCGGGGCCCTTAAACCCCAAAATTTTAAAAACCATTTAAAACCAAAAAAAAGGGCCCTTAAACCCCAAAATTTTAAAAACCATTTAAAACCAAAAAAAAGGGCCCTTAAACCCCAAAATTTTAAAAACCATTTAAAACCAAAAAACCCCGGGGGTTTAAACCCCAAAATTTTAAAAACCATTTAAAACCAAAAAACCCCGGGGCCCTTAAACCCCAAAATTTTAAAAACCATTTAAAACCAAAAAACCCCGGGGCCCTTAAACCCCAAAATTTTAAAAACCATTTAAAACCAAAAAACCCCGGGGCCCTTAAACCCCAAAATTTTAAAAACCATTTAAAACCAAAAAACCCCGGGGCCCTTAAACCCCAAAATTTTAAAAACCATTTAAAACCAAAAAACCCCGGGGCCCTTAAACCCCAAAACCCTAAAAAATTTAAATCTTTAAAGGAAAAAGGATTGGGAAAAACCCCCCCTAAAAAATTTAAATCTTTAAAGGAAAAAGGATTGGGGTTAAACCCCAATAAATCCCCAAGAACCAAATTTTTAAAAAAAGGGGGTTAAACCCCAATAAATCCCCAAGAACCAAATTTTTAAAAAAAGGGGGTTAAACCCCAATAAATCCCCAAGAACCAAATTTTTAAAAAAAGGGGGTTAAACCCCAATAAATTTCCCAAGAACCAAATTTTTAAAAAAAAACCCCCCGGGCCCCCAAAAAAAATTTAAAATTTTAAAAACCCCCTTTTCCCGGGCCCCCAAAAAAAATTTAAAATTTTAAAAACCCCCTTTTCCCGGGCCCCCAAAAAAAATTTAAAATTTTAAAAACCCCCTTTTTCCCGGGCCCCCAAAAAAAATTTAAAATTTTAAAAACCCCCTTTTTCCCGGGCCCCCAAAAAAAATTTAAAATTTTAAAAACCCCCTTTTCCCGGGAAAAAATTTCCCAAAACCTTTTTAAAGGAAAACCCCTTTAAAAAACCCCCAAAATTTTAAAAACCTTTTTAAAGGAAAACCCCTTTAAAAAACCCCAAAATTTCCCAAAAACCTTTTTAAAGGAAAACCCCTTTAAAAAACCCCCAAAATTTCCCAAAAACCTTTTTAAAGGAAAACCCCTTTAAAAAACCCCCAAAATTTCCCAAAAACCTTTTTAAAGGAAAACCCTTTAAAAAACCCCCAAAATTTCCCAAAAACCTTTTTAAAGGAAAACCCCTTTAAAAAACCCCCAAAATTTCCCAAAAACCTTTTTAAAGGAAAACCCCTTTAAAAAACCCCCAAAATTTCCCAAAAACCTTTTTAAAGGAAAACCCCTTTAAAAAACCCCCAAAATTTTAAAAACCTTTTTAAAGGAAAACCCCTTTAAAAAACCCCCAAAATTTTAAAAACCTTTTTAAAGGAAAACCCCTTTAAAAAACCCCCAAAATTTCCCAAAAACCTTTTTAAAGGAAAACCCCTTTAAAAAACCCCCAAAATTTCCCAAAAACCTTTTTAAAGGAAAACCCCTTTAAAAAACCCCCAAAATTTTAAAAACCTTTTTAAAGGAAAACCCCTTTAAAAAACCCCCAAAATTTCCCAAAAACCTTTTTAAAGGAAAACCCCTTTAAAAAACCCCCAAAATTTCCCAAAAACCTTTTTAAAGGAAAACCCCTTGGGTTTAAAGGAAAAAAATTTTTGAAAATTTATTAAAATTTTAAACCCCTTGGGTTCCCCAAAGGAAAAAAATTTTTGAAAATTTATTAAAATTTTAAACCCCTTGGGGAAAGGAAAAAAATTTTTGAAAATTTATTAAAATTTTAAACCCCTTGGGTTCCCCAAAGGAAAAAAATTTTTGAAAAAAACAATTTAAAACCCCAAAGGGGCCCTAAATTAAACCCCCAAGGGGGAAAAAAACAATTTAAAACCCCAAAGGGTTCCTAAATTAAACCCCCAAGGGGGAAAAAAACAATTTAAAAAAATTGGAATTAAAAAACCCCAAAAAAATTAAAAAACCCCAAAAAAATTAAAAAACCCCAAAAAAATTAAAAAACCCCAAAAAAATTAAAAAACCCCAAAAAAATTAAAAAACCCCAAAAAAATTAAAAAACCCCAAAAAAATTAAAAAACCCCAAAAAAATTAAAAAACCCCAAAAAAATTAAAAAACCCCAAAAAAATTAAAAAACCCCAAAAAAATTAAAAAACCCCAAAAAAATTAAAAAACCCCAAAAAAATTAAAAAACCCCAAAAAAATTAAAAAACCCCAAAAAAATTAAAAAACCCCAAAAAAATTAAAAAACCCCAAAAAAATTAAAAAACCCCAAAAAAATTAAAAAACCCCAAAAAAATTAAAAAACCCCAAAAAAATTAAAAAACCCCAAAAAAATTAAAAAACCCCAAAAAAATTAAAAAACCCCAAAAAAATTAAAAAACCCCAAAAAAATTAAAAAACCCCAAAAAAATTAAAAAACCCCAAAAAAATTAAAAAACCCCAAAAAAATTAAAAAACCCCAAAAAAATTAAAAAACCCCAAAAAAATTAAAAAACCCCAAAAAAATTAAAAAACCCCAAAAAAATTAAAAAACCCCAAAAAAATTAAAAAACCCCAAAAAAATTAAAAAACCCCAAAAAAATTAAAAAACCCCAAAAAAATTAAAAAACCCCAAAAAAATTAAAAAACCCCAAAAAAATTAAAAAACCCCAAAAAAATTAAAAAATTTCCCAAAAAAATTAAAAAACCCCAAAAAAATTAAAAAACCCCAAAAATTTTAATTAAAAAACCCCAAAAAAATTAAAAAACCCCAAAAAAATTAAAAAACCCCAAAAAAATTAAAAAACCCCAAAAAAATTAAAAAACCCCAAAAAAATTAAAAAACCCCAAAAAAATTAAAAAACCCCAAAAAAATTAAAAAACCCCAAAAAAATTAAAAAACCCCAAAAAAATTAAAAAACCCCCCCTTGGCCAAAAAAAGGGAAAATTGGTTCGAAATTTAAACCCCATAGGGCCCTTGGCCAAAAAAAGGGAAAATTGGTTCGAAATTTAAACCCCATAGGGCCCTTGGCCAAAAAAAGGGAAAATTTTTCCCAATTAAACCCCAAAAACCCCCAAAAAAAACCCCCAAAAATTGGGCCCCAAAAACCCCATAGGGCCCTTGGCCAAAAAAAGGGAAAATTGGTTCGAAATTTAAACCCCATAGGGCCCTTGGCCAAAAAAAGGGAAAATTGGTTCGAAATTTAAACCCCATAGGGCCCTTGGCCAAAAAAAGGGAAAATTGGTTCGAAATTTAAACCCCATAGGGCCCTTGGCCAAAAAAAACCCCCAAAAAAAAAAAAGGGCCCCGGTTTAAAATTTAAAACCCCAAAAAAAAAAAAGGGCCCCGGTTTAAAATTTAAAACCCCAAAAAAAAAAAAGGGCCCCGGTTTAAAATTTAAAACCCCAAAAAAAAAAAAGGGCCCCGGTTTAAAATTTAAAACCCCAAAAAAAAAAAAGGGCCCCGGTTTAAAATTTAAAACCCCAAAAAAAAAAAAGGGCCCCGGTTTAAAATTTAAAACCCAAAAAAAAAAAAGGGCCCCGGTTTAAAATTTAAAACCCCAAAAAAAAAAAAGGGCCCCGGTTTAAAATTTAAAACCCCAAAAAAAAAAAAGGGCCCCGGTTTAAAATTTAAAACCCCAAAAAAAAAAAAGGGCCCCGGTTTAAAATTTAAAACCCCAAAAAAAAAAAAGGGCCCCGGTTTAAAATTTAAAACCCCAAAAAAAAAAAAGGGCCCCGGTTTAAAATTTAAAACCCCAAAAAAAAAAAAGGGCCCCGGTTTAAAATTTAAAACCCAAAAAAAAAACCCCAAGGGGGAAAAAAACAATTTAAAACCCCAAAGGGGCCCTAAATTAAACCCCCAAGGGGGAAAAAAACAATTTAAAACCCCAAAGGGGCCCTAAATTAAACCCCCAAGGGGGAAAAAAACAATTTAAAACCCCAAAGGGGCCCTAAATTAAACCCCCAAGGGGGAAAAAAACAATTTAAAACCCCAAAAAAAAAAAAGGGCCCCGGTTTAAAATTTAAAACCCCAAAAAAAAAAAAGGGCCCCGGTTTAAAATTTAAAACCCCAAAAAAAAAAAAGGGCCCCGGTTTAAAATTTAAAACCCCAAAAAAAAAAAAGGGCCCCGGTTTAAAATTTAAAACCCCAAAAAAAAAAAAGGGCCCGGTTTAAAATTTAAAACCCCAAAAAAAAAAAAGGGCCCGGTTTAAAATTTAAAACCCCAAAAAAAAAAAAGGGCCCCGGTTTAAAATTTAAAACCCAAAAAAAAAAAAGGGCCCCGGTTTAAAATTTTCTCCAAGTGGGTCAACATTCAACATTGTTTGTGTAATTCTAACCTTGTTGTCGACGCTGTCTTTGGACTCGTCGATTGTGACTAAAGGGGTGGTAGGTACACGTCCCACTCCAATCACGTCACCAGCATTAAGTTTAGTGTCTACTCCAAAAACATTCGCTATTGGCACCGTTATAATCTCTGCTTTCACAAAATTTATGTGGTTTGCTAGTAGCACACGACCTTCAACAGATTTTATTTTTGTTCGGCGAGAAATTTCCTCTATTTGAATATCACTGAAGGGCAACTGATCATTATAACCAAACACTAGTTTCTCGTTTACACGCATGTATGCAATATTTGGATGTTCTGTAAATGATCGTCCTATTATCAACTCCGTTGTTTGTGCGGTATTTGGCACTACATAAAATTTTATCTTGTCTATTTTGACGTTATTTATCTCAAGATCAGCTTCTATAAATGCATTTGTTTCTACCACGGGTTGTTGTGAACCAAATCCATATAATTCCTGTTTCGTTTCGCATACCGTCGGGAAATGCATAGAAACATCTTGGCGTATTGTACATATTGAACTACCCATATCAATCATTGCATTTATTTGGCGTTTATTTACATAAACTTCGCGCAAAAATTTGTTTACGGAATCATTAACCTCTTGCAGCTGTTCCACGGCCAACACTGTTGTGGGGTTTCGATTTACGTTTATTTTACGGCTGTGCTCAACTGATACATTACGTTCGGGACAATCTTTAGAGAAATGTCCGCTTCTTTTACAACGAAAACAAGCATTCATTTTACTCACTTGTGTACACTTTGCCGAAATGTGTCCTGTTTCAGCACAATTAAAACAACGAACACTTGCATCGCTCCTAATTTTCGATTGTGTCTCATTCGTTGCACTATTAGCTTGTTTAATGTCTACAGAATGAGGTTTATAATTTGTACGCACACGATTATCCTGTTGCAATCCAGCCACGCGATATAACTGTATTATATCATGCAACAACTCATTACCGTCTGTATGTGCTTTAATTATTAATCCTGGTATAACTTTGAAGTGAGCGGACGTGTTTCACGTAGCTCTCGGATACAAGGCTACAAAGTGTTTATATAAGGTTTTCATTATTTTATTATATTTTAAGCTTCGCTTTTTTTTGTATTTTATTTTTATTATGGTGCGCTATTAATTTTTAAACAGGGCAGTGAAATAAAATTAAAAATAATTATTAAATCCGTTAAATAATAAATAAATTGTGTTATTCTTTGAATTTAAACTAAAATCCGCGTTTAAAAAATAAACTACATTGAATTTCGGTCTAATAAAATAAAAACTAACTAACAAACACCCCAAAATAATTTCAAAATAATTTAAAAGGCGTTTTAAATAAATTCAAAACAAAAACCGCTTAAATCGTGTAAAAGACCTCCTAAAACCATCAAAAAATTGTGTAAAATTTTATAGTGCGCGTATAATAAAATAACAACCTAAAAACTAAAATCTAGGCCCTTTTAAATTAAATAAATAGCTCAAAAACTGTAAATTTTGAAATAAATTAAATATAAATATTCCATATTTTAAGTACACGCGTACTTAAATGTACTTATAGTCGAGTTTTAGTGAAATTAGTGGTGTAATACACTTGAACCTTGAGTAAACACGGGGTAAGTGCAGTTCCGGCACCGCATTCCAATAGCACATGTTTTTACTTGTTTGTTTCCACAGTTAAATTTAAACTACATTATTTTATAAATAATATTTTCATGTAATTAGCCTATTTAAATTTGATTTAAGGGTTTAAAATTAAAAATAAATAAATAGTGTTGTTTAGGATGCATTTTTTTAATCGAGATATTTTTATTGGGATAACGATTTTATTTGGTTCTAGCTGTTATTTTGACGTTTAGTGTTTGTTATATTTTTGATAAAGTTTAAATAAATACAGGCTTGTTTACGGTTTATCTTTAACAAAATATTTTTATTGGACCAACGTTTTGCGTTTTTTTAGCGTCATAGAGGTCAGGTTGTTTCTTTTTTAGTTGCGTTTTCCGTTGATTATTTTTTGTCGTTAGCTCTGTTAGCATGGATGTCCACCGGGACGAGAAGCCGTTGCCACGAAAGAAGAGCGGTGATCGATCGGAGCTTGCTAGGCCGGAGGCTGAGGGCGCTGTTGTGAGGAAAAAGCTTAACATCGTCTTGAAGGAGGTTATGTTAGGGACTCAAAAGGGGGTTGAGGAGGTAGTGAATGAGTCTGTGTCTGCGGAGGTCGTGTGCCGACTAGCAGCAGCGGTAGCGTTGATGCTAGCGACCTCGATGAGCTAGAACTTTTGAAGTTCAAGGTAAGGAAGGCACACGCGGCCGTCTACGGGAAGATGCCGTAGGGGATAGGAAAATGGTTCGGCACGCCGTGGATGAAATCCGCGACGTGACGAACAAACTAATAGGTATGGTTAGAGTGCTGCGTCTTTGTTTAGATAACTCTGGGAGAGCTAGTGTTGTCGAGGGAACTCCAGCGGAAGCTTTGGTTGTTTCAAGTGCCTAGGGTTTGCGGAGTCAGGGAGCGTCGGTGCCGCGCTCTTCCTATGTAGCAGCTGCGGCAGGGGTTAAGCCGACGTTTGCCGTCAGGTTCGGCGCCAGGCCAGGCCAGAAGGATGACGTGATGAAGACTCTGAAGCAGAAGGTCGATCCAGCACGAGATGGATGTGTCATTGTCGGAGCTTGTAGGACGCACAGAGGCGGTGTTGTAGTGGAATGTGCCGGTCGCGATGACGCCAAGAAACTGCAGTTAAAGGTTGGCAGGACTGCAAAGAGCTTGTAGCGAAGACGATCGAGAGGAAGCGTCCACGGTCGTTTTTTCGGGGGTCGAAGCGGGGATGAAGGCGTAAGAGCTGGTGCGGTTGATCGCGAGCTGGAAGACCACCTGAGAGAGAAGTTTAAGTTTGGTGGAAAGTGCCCTAGAAATCCCTTCGCCAACGTAGTCTTCGAAGTGACCCCCACACTTCGAACGCGGTTATTAGCTGATGCTATCAACCTCAGGTGGCGAAGAGTATGGGCTCAAGACCACTTCTCGATGACGAAGTGATTCCGGTGCTACGAGTACGGCCATAGATCGATGGAGTGCAGGGAGTAGGTACAGTGGTGCGGTAGCTGTGCCGAAATCGGTTACGAGTTCAAGAATTGCCGGAAGGCAGTCCCCTGCTGTGTGGTTTGCGCTAGGGCAAACGACAGAACTGACAGTGGCACGTAGATTGATACGCGCCACGACGCCAGGTCGAGTAGATGCCCCACGATGCTGAGACTGAAGAACGCAATCACACGGAACATCGATTATGGACCGTGAAGAAAAAGAAAGATTTAAAAGAAGCAAGAAAATTAAATTCGCACAACTAAATCTCAGGAAATGCAAAGGGACAACAAATAACTTCGTCAAGTTATTCATCGAAAATATTGACACCGGGCTTATACAGGAACCGCACTTGTATAGCCACAAAATAACAGGTTTTGAGAGGGAGGTTACCGTCTTAAACGCAAATAGCGAACTACCGCGCAGCGGAATAATAATAAATAATGGGACGTGCGCCGGGATAATGTTAAACAATTTGCCCAACGAGTTTATAACCACCTCCAAAATAAAAACAGGAACAAACACGTTCTACGTGATAAGCGCGTACTCTCCACCAGTAGACTCCCGGCGGGAAAATCCTCAAATCGAGGACTTAATAAATCACATCGAAGGCATTTTTCGCCAAATCGGAAGGAATAAAAAACTAATAATTGGGGGAGACTTTAATGCTGTCACCATTATGGGGTAGCCCTATAGAAGATGATAGGGGTGCGCAGGTTGCTGATCTTTTAACGGAATGGGATCTTAGTGTGATAAACCTACGTTTGAGGGGCATAGAGGCAACAGTTTTATTGATATTACTGCCGCCTCGCACGAGATGTTAGAAATCATTTGTGATTGGAAATTAAGGTCGGACGAGAAAACGCTCTCTGACCATAGATTAATAAGATGGGACGTTGAAACCAAAACAAGCGTAAACGAGCAGCTAACTATATTTCCGCGGTTCTGTAATAAAAAAGCAAATTGGGAGCGGTTTAAACAAAAATTTGGCGAAAGTATTCCTACGCTCGAAAACGAGCTATTTAACTGCCGAGAGGCAGACGAAATAGAACCACTAGCGAAAAATTTAAACGACGCAGTGGTAGACGCATTGTCGCGGCATGGTGTACGACGACGCGTCTACCACTGCGTCGTATTCCATGTCGCAAAAGAAAACCTTTAAAGACAGCGTACCCTGGTGGACTCGGGAACTAACCACCAAGCGGACAGAAACGCGCAACCTAAAACGCCGCTATCAGCGCGCTTTGGGAGATATAAGAAAACAACGGAGAAAAGATTACAGTCAAAGTTACCGCGAATATAAGATATTAATAGAAGAAACGCGAACAAATAAATTAAAAGAATTCTGCACGCGAAACTCACAGAAAGAACCTCGGGGAACCGCATACCGCGTAATAAGAGGTAAACAACAGAAAATTGCGCTCGGTAACATAAGAAAGAGAAATGGCAAATATACGGAAGGTTTTAAAAACACGGCGTAATATTTATTAGAGAAATTTTTCCCTTCGGATACTCCCGAAGAGGATAAGGGGTCGCACATTTTAGTACGGCGGCAAGCTACAGATGCGCAAGGAACAGGTGCCGATAAGGCAATCCTACTTTACGAGGTCGTCAGGGCTCTCAGAAGGATGAACCCTAAGAAGGCATCGGGGCATGACGGAATCACTTCAGACGCAGCCCTGAAGGCGTCTCTGTTAACCCCGCGTGTGTTTACCGGGTTGTTTAATCTTTGCCTAGAAAGGGGCGTCTTTCCGCGTTGCTGGAAAGTCCAGAACGTGAAATTCATACCTATACGTAAAAAGGCGGATGCGTCAGATCCGGACAGCTATCGTCCAATTAGCTTACTATCGGTGCTAGGGAAAGCTTTGGATTGCGTTGTGACTACCCGAGTTGAGCACTTAGTGCGTGACAGCGGCGGTTTTAATAACCGACAGTTCGGTTTTGTGGAGGGAAAGTCGACTGTCGACGCATTAGAGTTCGTTGTCGTGGAAATTAAGCAGGCGAGAGATGCAAAGGAGTATTGTGTCGTTGTTGCTTTGGACATTTCAGAAACATTTGATGTTGCCTGGTGGCCATTGATTGTTTGCGAGTTGGAAAATAGGGGTTGTCTGCAAAACTTGATGTCTTTGGTCAAAAGTTATTTCGCGGGGCGATTGGCACAGGTTGAAATTCCAGTTTTGTCGCGCGAGGTGGAAAGGGGATGCCCGCAGGGGTCATGCTCTGGTCCCGCATTTTGGGAAGTTGTTGTATGAGCCCAGCAAACAGGAAGTTTTTAAAACGTTTTCTTTTGGATGAAATTCTACTAGCGCCTAGGAAACGAAAAAACTACGATTTTAAAACATTCTTTAGAAACTTTACAGAACTTAAATATTTTAAAAAATTAATTAAATAGTGTGGAATTGGTGAGGTGATTATTATATACGTATTTTGCACTGAGTATGAAATGATTTAATGCTGGCGCAAGTTTTGGTTACTCTAGGCACGTGTAAAATACGTTGAAAATTATGTGTTTGTAGTTATCTAGAACTAGTTTAATACATGTTTAAGTTACGTTGAAATACCCCAACAAATTTTTAAACCTATATCCATTAAGCATAGATCAATAATGTAAAACGAACTGATCTAAAAAATTATTGTAGGTGTAGTTATTATAATATAGATATAATATCTAAGTAAGTAATTTATTGTAAATGTATCATTCAGTTATAATATGCGCGCGCAAATTAGATGCGCACACTCGGACCTCGGAGTCGGACGTTACCTTCATCCAATTATTTCTTGACCCTGGCGTTCATTACAAAGCACAAAGCTCAATTTTTTGTATGTGCATATATGGAACTGCCAATATATTTAAATAGTACAATTGTGTGCTATAAAGCTAAGTTTATACAAGGATTAAATTCGCAATTTTTATCCGAATAAAATGGCGGCTGAAAATTTCGTAAAAATGTTGAAAAAAGTTCAACATTAAAAATGAATTGATTTACAAATTTTCGAATTATTGTATTTTGCGAATTCGGAAAAAAATTCGCATTCGTTGTATGAACTTACCTAAAAGCTTTATCCCGCCATTAAACAACTCTTAATATAATATATTACCTAACCTTACCATGCATTAAGAGTTGTTTAATGGAGGGCTATTTGGCAGTATATAGTTTGACATAAATTTTGTTTAAATACTTATAGTAGGTGAATTGTGTCATATGGACCGATTACTTACTTACGCTTTCTTTTGTTACCATTTTCAGCTACAATATATATGGCGTACATAATTGTTCAATTTGAAGAAATTGAAGGTGGCTCTGTTGCAGTTGTCCATCACAGTTGGTTGTCGCCTAGAAAGACTGAGGTTTATTGGCAGCCTTATAAAAACCAAACGCAATATAACAAAGCGCTATTAAAGGGCGAATCTGTAGATACGGACAGCTGGAAGTTATATAAAGTGTGGCGCACTTTTGGTGCATTTGGTGAGTACTCAACATTTAATAACGTGTTAATTGTAGTTGTGGTGTATAATGTTAATTTTATGAATCAAGACAAGTAAGTGATATAACCATTTATTGTGATACATCTAGTTAATTTTAATTGCTTTAGAGGGGTACTAAAGGATGACTTTTACAGAAAGTATCTCGCAATTTTAAGATTTTTAAATTAAAAAAATTTTACACCTAAATACATATCTGGGTTTCAATAAAGATTTGATTTATAATGGTAAATCATCACTGCAATTTTACTGTTCAATATTGACAAGAATATATCTTTACAGTTTGTTATGTAGGAAATAGTTTACTGTTTCAATCGGAACCAAAGTTAACTAAACTTGTAACCTGCTTAAACCATAAATCGTATTACTAGAAAATAAATGTTTACCATTTACATTACGACAGATTTAAAATTATAAAAGTAAAACATCACACAATAAAATCCAAATAAACAGATATCAAAAATTATTTTTTTCTACGATCGTGCAAAAAGTAAGTTAATTTTTGCATTAGTTGACGTGCCAAAAGTGTTACTTTGTTGAACTAGTGCAAAAGTAACTTACTTTTTGCACTAGTGCAACAGTGACACTTGGCACGCCAACTAATGCAAAAATTAACTTACTTTTTGCACTGATACATTGGGTTTTTGATATTCAAATACAGTCAACTCCGGCTATCGCGACCCTTGGATATAGCGAACCCTCGCTTATAATGAACTAAATATAAAGTCTCGGCAAATTCATCATAAGAAGCCCGGTTAAAATTATCGTTTATAGCGCCTCAGATATAATACGAATTTCCGGATATAACAGACTAAACAGACATCACGTTTTGTTATAGTAAATCGTCTATGGCGAACTTTTACTACTCGTTCATTTTTCTAGGAAAAACTAACTGTAAATTTTATAACGTATGGACGACTCGATTTCGTTTGCACAGGTATTGTTAATCTCAGATGTTGTCACGGTAATTTGATGAAAGCTACAGAGGTGGGTTCTTTAGGGTGGATACGGGGACTTTTTGCACCTCGGCTAATAAAGACTCTTTTGCAGGGGTGGATCTTGATTCCTGCAAATAGGTCGTTAAGAACCCGAACAGACCTACAAGTAAATACAGTATAAAAGGCGCCAGAGACTTGATTAAAATGCCGAAAGAACTACGAAACCCCAAGTCCCAATGGTTTCGGATAATATCACACCTAGAGAGCAAAATAAGTATAACAACGGTAGCCACTACAATCATATAACTATATTTCAAAATAACTGAATTAGAAGCACAAGCAATTTACCTGGAAGTAAATACACCACAGTGGCAATGCAAATAGAAACGTATTTTAATAACACACATAAAGGGTAATATATAAACCGGTATCCCACTAAAAGCAATGAATTTAAGGTATCTTTCGCCTGTTGGCGAGTACAAACTGACATTAAACTAGCCGCAAAATGTTTCTTGTTAGTAAGTAAGTAAACTTCAAAAACACATAGGAGAAAGGCCTTACAAAAATATACACAAATGGCTTTTCACCTACAGGTTAGCAATAAATATTAATTAATGTAAATGATTACTCACCAGAAAGCGGCATAAATTGAGCATACCTGGACGATGCAATCACTAGCTAGTGAATCGCTGTGCTCCAGTGCTGACCTGTAACATGAGTAAACACACGAACAGCTGGTGGTAGGATACCAAGAAATTGATATAGTTTACCAATAACAATGCAAAAATATAACCAGCATACGGCTAATTTCACGGATTCAATCAAGAACAAACAATAAATACGCCAATACTTGCGTAACGCAACACACAATAAATACAGTAATAGGTATCACTAACTTCTAAGTATACAACCTGGAGTCTGGATCTTAAATCAATGCTTTCCGCTTCCAACGAGTCTTCAGTACATAAGCCACAGAATGAAGTAATATTTAATATTGAATTTAAACGGAAATCCAAACGGATGATTAGTACAGAATTGAAGTGAGCTCACAAGGAGCATCCACGGGCTGAGATAAGGATCTGTTTACATGAAACAAGATTTAGTACCAAGATTATAACCAAAATTCAGGACCAGGCTTAATACCAAGATTAAGGACCCTGAAATAAATAATGTTAGTGCTGAAATTTCAGGAGGATATACTTTACCACAGAAGTGGGTTTCAATGAATCAGTAGCTAACAAAGAACATCTTTGATATTCGTACAATACAAGATTCTGAAAGATAAATAATTAATATCAGAAAACACAAAACAGGAAAAACGTGGCTCACCTAATATAAGTAAAAGCAGGAAATATCCGCAAGGCGGTATTGTGAGTAGAAAAATAAACGTATAAATCAATGTAATACCAAAATCTACTTCACAAATATATTATTTAATACATCTAAAACCGCTATAAGGCGAGATGAAGATAGATGCATTAAAAGACTGTTTGTCAAAGCGGCGTTCGTTGAAAGAAGAACAATGGCCTCGTCGACAGGTTTTTATCAACCACCTCCAAATTGAAGTTATCCATTTAGCCAACATAAAAGGTATTACAGACCATGAAGATCTGAGCACGGAAATAATATTAAATTACATGAATAATGGCAAATGTAGAAATTTACAAAACGAACCGTTTCAATGTACGTAACCTAATTGGACCCCGTTATGGAATAGCAGATTAAACGACATTTGCATGAAATTGAGTAAAATGGTGTTGAAGTTAAATTTATAATGTGAAGTGCTGTAAAGCTATTATTTAATATATTTAATTGAAAATTTAAACACATTTAGAACACTACGAGTAGTAAATTGTAGTCTAACGATATTATCAAAATATTCTGTTCATTATTGATTTAAAGGATATTTTCCGCTTGATACTTTAATACTAAAATGCCCTATTTAAAATTTTAGTTCGTAAATACGGATTAACTGTCATGGCATGGCGTTTAATTCTTAAATAAAGAACTAGTTGCATCGATACAGATCGGTACACATGCATATATGTTTATTCCTGTATTAGCATTATCGTATTAAGTACCGGAATTAGTGGTTGATACGTATATGCAATTTTATTGTGCTCAAGATAGGTATATGTATATAGTGTATCAAACGCCATTTACGGCGTTTAATTCGTTTTTGTACGGCATTCCAACAAGACTATACTTATATTTTGTATAAACGTATTTTGTGGTTGATTCCGTATTTCAGAACTTACGATTTTAATTTTTATAACAAATTTTGGATTGGCGCTTAGTTCATGTTCTGTTTTATGTAATATGAATCGTTTTAGGGTATTATCGACACATAGAGAGGTAGTTAATAAGCTCATAAATCAGATGGCACCACCAGTACAATATCTGTTAATTTGATGCTTAATTCGGTATTCCATAACGTGGTCCAATTTAGCCTACAGTATTTTACTAATAAATCCTTTTAACAAAATCAAATCGTCGTTTGGATTAATTAAGCCTTTTCTTGTTTTTAATTCTATTTGGGACAGATGTAACTGTAGAAAATTAAAAAAGGCTCTCACCAAGTATGATATCGTTCATTTATCGATTGCGCATGTCAGTTGTAAGCTGTATTTGATATCACGCCTGGAGTGCTTTCACTTCAATTGTCGGATAAATAACAAATGGGTAATTTTTATTGCACTTTAGACTTTGGTAAAAAGTTGTTTGTCTGACGTATTATGCAGCGATAGATGTGAACGTCCGTGGTATAAATCCAGTTGGTTTCTTTAACTGCCTTTTCCTTTAAGCAAACTCGATTTTCTTTGCATTTATTTTTATTTTATAGCTACCTATGGCTGGCATTTGACAGTGACAATTGCTGACAAAAATTTTAAGTAGTTTAAAATCTGAATTTTTGGTTGTAAAACCGTTTAAAATGTTGAGTTCTTATATTTTTCTATCGCATACACCGCATACTAACCTCGTTTTATGGCACAATTTTGATCCTATCCATCTCGAAGATAAGTTGCGTAGGAAAAAATGCGATTGTAGAAAAAATGTTGTGTGCAACATGTGCAAAAAGTATATTTGTTGTATTCAGCATGTTGCAGCCCTCGACTGCGTCTCGCGCTGCAAACTTCATGCTTTGTGTAATAAATATACACTTTTTACACTAGTTCCACAAATAACAATTTTTTTATTTTGAGCCAAATTTTAGGGATGTGTAAACTAATCAGTGTTATGTATGTATTTTTGCAGATGATTATACAGAAGCCAAAGAAAAAGAAAAGTTAGCGGAGGTGACTTCTGATTTAGATTCTCTCGAAGATAATGTTATAAGAACAAGGCGTATAAAGAGACCATCACGATTTCTTGAATCGGATGATGAGGAAGATGAAAATACTCATATTAATTCTAATTTGATTCGGCCACCTGCCATTAATTTTGGTCAAAATTTTTTAAAAGGTATATATTATGCAAAGAAATTGTTTGTACTCACTGTTTTATAAATTCTAGATATCACTGGTGTGTATAAGTTGACCTCAGAAAGCGCATTATGCACAAAATCTACTCAGAATTTACAATCTGACTGCAGTGGGAGTTCTCAACAAGATATATCACAATACAAGTCATCCGCCAGTTTTACAAATAGATGTAATACTCTAGATAACAATCCCATTTCAACAGATATAATCCAACAGGGGTTGCAATCACAATTCAGTACACCACCAAACTCATGCTCCAATACACCATTGCATTCCAATAATCCATCCCGCTCGGATACACCATTAACCTGCAATTCTTTAGTTACACCAGTTGAAACTGATAATGGCGATAAAGATATATTTGATTTTGTACATTAATTTTTAATAAATTTTAAAAAGTGGAGCAAAATAAAGAAATATTATCTTTGGTAAGAACCAAGCATTGTCAGATAAGTTTTATCACAATTTATCTGTACCTAACATCCCCATCCAAATGCCAGTGGATACTGTAGAGGATTTAGAAAGATTGGAAAATCATTTAAATGATACCAGCAATGAAAAAGAACTGGTTTGTATGGAATAAATTTTTAAGTAGAGTTTAGCTTATGTTTACTTTTTAGTACCTATATCTATCTTCTCTGGATAGAAGTAGTTTGGTTTCGGCAACTAAGCCTTCATTGCGTTATTGTATTACTTACAAATTAGCAAAACAGTTTAACTATTTGGGATCACGCAATAACAAAAAGGCTTTTAATTCATACAGGCTCAAGATAGTGATATTAGGTAAACCAATAAAATTAGTGAAAGAAGTGTCTTTTGTAAATACATTTTTTTAGCTGCAGTAAAAATTGCAGTGCCTATTGCAGATGAACGAAAAATAGAAGATCAGATAAAAATCTGGTTAAGACGGTCTACAAAATCATTTAAACTTGAACAACTAAAGTTACATAAGCATAATGGAGTATAAAACAACTGTGGGCAAGCGACAGTATTACAGGCGATTACTCAAATGCAAACGGCAGATTTTAAATACTTTTGCTGATGACACCTACTTAGATACAACAAATTCTAATTCAAAAAATAAATTTACTCATAATGATTATACTGGTTCTGAATCTAATCATAATTGTGACTCATCTGGTTCCTTAAATTAATTAAATATAAATTCAAATATTGAATCATCTCATGATGTGTTAAACACAAATTACGATAATTATTTGGACTGTAATAATTTTTATTTGTCAGATACTTTAGAAACAAGTACAAGTGATAATGAGAATGCACCAATATGCAATGATGAAAAATTTTCCAGTAATTTAAATACAGAATTAACATTAAAAGAAAAATTAAAACGTTGGATAATTTCCTCAGGTCCCACTCATTGTAGTGTTAGTAAACTTCTTCATATCCTTTCTTATTATCATCCTGAACTACCGCAGGATTGTCGAACTCTTTTAAGTACACCAGTAAAAATGAATGCATATACTTTAGAAAACGGCAATTTTTGTTATTTAGGTTTACAGAGGGCTCTTGAGAATTTTATAGTAACTCACGAACAGTTTTGTTTAGACACATTAGAGATAGCTTTTAATATAGATGGCATTCCATTATATAAAAGCACAAACAGTCAAATTTGGCCAATTTTGGGGCAAGTAAAAAATTTTCATTCCAAAGTCTTTCCTATTGGTATTTTTGTTGGTATCTCCAAACCTACGCCATTGGAACTGTTTTTGAAAGATTTTGTACATGAGCTTAAGTGCATTACTAAGGATGGTCTACGTTTTAGAAATAAAATGTATTCAGTGAAAATTTTTGGATTTATTTGTGATGCTCCATCAAGAGCTTTTTTGAAATGCATTAAATATCACAGTGGTTATTCATCTTGTGAAAAATGCATCGAGTCTGGTGAATATGTTGATGGTGATGATAAGAATTGTTAAAAAGTTGTTGAATACTTGGTTAGGTGGCCCTTTACATGTTAGATTGTTACGTGCCATTGCACTTCAACATGTTTTTATGTTAAGTTTTTTGATATACGGAAGTTTCCCGCCATAATTTTTAAATACGCGGTACGCGGGAATTTTTAAATGGACTAGGCGGTACTTCCGTACGTCATAGTAATGAGTTTGCGTAGTGTGCTTATCCCTAGAGGGTTAGAGCAATACTAGACAATGGGGAGTTCTCCGCTTCTCTCACGATAACGTGGCTTTTTACCGGGTATCGTGAAGTTAAGTGCTGGTGTCTTTTCTGGTAACGTATCGTTGGGGTTTACCTATGTAGATATCCCTATCTAATTATCTTTTGTTGTCTACCTCTACCTCCTTCCCGTCCAAACCCTACATAGGTAAGAATTTGCCGCCATCTAGGACTACCGAACTTCACATCTGTGGATGGAGTGACCTCATGTCTACCGTAGCTGGCCGGAGCTACTTCGTACGCATTTGAGAGCGTCGACGTTCATCTCTAATTCCTTCGGGAGGAGCCCCGACTGGAGTGGTTAGAGGCCTGCCCGAGTGCAATTTCAGGCAGAAGCAGGAGTTCTGATGTGAGTAATCCTTTACTTAATTTGTGCATGCCTTATTCTTGGTGTAAAAATGTAGTAAATTCACGTAGGATTGCGTAATATTGATGACATCATCGGTAGAAGACCACACCTAAATCCGTATAAGATTAAGTGCTGTCAACTGCCGATAGTGTCTCTTACACCACGCTACCGGTGTTGTAATTATCGAACTTTTAATTTTAACTACCGTTTTAAATGTAAGAAGATTGCATAGTAAAATTGTTAATAGTTTATCCAGTACTTTGCAATCGTTTCGCTTTTTTATACCAGTAGAATTTAATAGAAAACCCCGAGCTTTGTCCGATTTGCCAAGGTGGAAAGCCACTGAACTGCGAACTTTTTTGTTATATTTAGGGCCTGTGGTTCTTAGAAAACAAATAGATATTGCAATATATGAACATTTCTTATTACTATATTGTGGTATTTCAATGTTGCTTTCTGAAGAGCACCTCTCTGAAACTTGTTTAGATGTAGCTGACAAGTTCTTAAAAACATTTGTAACCCATTCTAAAATTATATATGAAGCATCATTTTTAATTTATAATGTCCATTATTTGTCTCATTTAAGTGATGATGTTAGGACCTACGGTAGTCTTGATAATTTCTCTGCATTTCCATTTGAAACCTATTTAAATAATATAAAACGTCTAGTAAAATCCACAACAAATCCATTGGCAGAAATATACAATAGATTGACTGAAAGTAATTCTATAGTGAATTTAGAAACTAGAAAAGATATTCAGTTTCAGTTGCAGCACTCTTTTGGTCCTCTTTTGAATATTTCTGAGCATCCTGTTGTTACTCAATATAAGAAGATAAAATTTAAACATAACTTTGGCAGTTTTTTCATATTCTGAGGCAAATTCGTACTGCATGATTGATAGGATAATCGTACAAATACATAATATTGTTCATACTAGAGAAAACAAAATAATGGTAGTGGGAAAGCATTTTTGTACTTATTCGTCTTTGTACAACTACCCATTAAATTCTGAAAAACTGAAAATTTTTATGGTATCAAATTTGTCTAGCAGTTTGAGTTCTTGGATAATTGATGAACAGAACATTGCTAAATGTTTAATATTACCTATAACTGATAATCACTTTGCATCATTGCCTATTAGGCATTCTTTAATACATTAAGTATCATACACACTGTCCTATAATGGTAGCTGTCAAAAACCTTTTCAACAAATGATTTTTCTGCTGTCCATATAGCAACTTTTGTAGGCTACTGCGTTTTGTTAGGTTATAATATTTAATAGAATTTTTTAAACATTGTGGTGCTACATTTTTATATGCATAGTATAATTATATAAATACATAGTATCGTTCGTACTATGGAAAACAGAATAATGGTAGTGGGAACTGGCAAATAAATCTTGAACTTTATTTGTCTTTCTTTAAATTCGGAAAAGCGGACAGTTTTTATAGTAACAAATTTGTCTATAGCAGTTTGAGTTCCTGGATATTTGATGAACAGGGCGTTGCTATAAATGTTTAATATTACCTACTACTGATAGTCAGTTTTCATCATTGCTTATTAGGCATTCTTTAATAAATTAGTTATTAGTCGCAGTCATGTAACAGTAACCAGTAAAAAAGTTTGCAACAAAGTTACTTTTCTGCTGACACTTAGTAACTTTTTAGTTTTTGCTTTATTTTGTTAAGGTTATATATTTACTAGGATTTTAAGCATTGTGGTGCTACATATTTTATATGCATATTATATGTAAGTTAAGTACGCTTGTATATTAATATGCTACTAGATTACAATAAAAAATAATATTATAGGTACTAAAATCCTGTTTCTTTTTTTTTAATTATCGAACTTAAAGGCAACATGCTTTAGCCAATATAAACAACTTATATAAGTACTTATTTACAGAATCTTACTAATGCTAGATATTCTTTAACATTAGCTAGAGTGGGGTAAAATCTGAAAAAGATGATGGTGTATTGGGTGGACCAAGTATGAGAATTACCTACGAATTGACATGTATTTTCAAAAACCACCCAGTTACGGAAAATTCTATATTAATAAGAGACTAAGAAGTCAACCTACATTTAATTTCTACTCTGTATGTTTGTTGTTGTTATTTAAATATGATCTTCTCTTTATTTGGTAAATAAACTACAAGTTTATTTCACAATAATAACTGTCTATTGACATTTCGATCTTTGCTAGGATCTTACGTCATAAAACGAAACATCACTAAATACTGTATTTTAAAGTAACCTGTTTCAATAGGAATTGAAGATTTTCATTAACATGAATTAATAAATTTGAAACAAAAGCTCAAAATCTTCTTGTGTATGATTTTATTTCTAAAAAGAGTTGTTTACCAGTTTTGTGCAATGCGACATGTTTTCGATGTAAACCGAAACATGTTGCATTGCACAACTGGCAAACATCCTTTTTTAGAAATAAAATCAGATGAGGGAGATTTTTAGCTTTTATTGCAATTTTATAAGTGGGAAATACTTGTTAAAAATTTACCTACATAACACGTCAAATTAACATTTAATAAACATAAAATTCTCGTTGAAAGGTTGTTGAAAAACACGTGTCATTCATATATACAAATTACATAAAAGATACGTTAAAAAGAGCTGTGAAAAAAATGTTTATAAAACACGTGTTGGAACTGTGACATTCCAACATAATAAACATGTGATTTTCTCGTTGAAATTTTATTTTCACATTGAAATTCAACTGAAATGCAACATGAATAAAACGTTATATTGTTTGCTGGGAGTGCATCTTTAGGGTCAAGTTGCCCACAGGATGCTCAATCGTTGGGTTTGCGGATGATACGCTTTTAATTGTCAGATCGCGATTGTTAATGGAAATGCGCACAAAACCGAACGAGGCGCTTAATAAACTACACGAATGGTCGCAGGCGGTAACATTAAAATTTAACACCGCGAAGTCAGAGGAGCTTTATTTCGGAAAGAAACCAGGACAGCGACCCCCTAGGCAAGAGCTGGGAGGGGAGAAAATACCGGTTAAGGAAGCAATTATATATCTCGGGGTAAAGATTAACAATAAGTTAAATAGGAAAGCTCACGTGCAGTACGTTAAAAGCAAAGGCAGCGAAATAACAAACAAAATGATGGCCGCGGCGAAAATCAACTGGGCTTTTAAGGGCGAATCGCTGAGGGTGATTTATGCCGGAGCAATTGAACCGGCAATGCTGTACGCAGCTTCTGTATAGGCGGAAGGTTGTAAAGTTCGGTAGATGCGTCAATTGACGAGCGTTCAACGCATAACCGTGGTGAAAGCGGCGAGGGCATACAGAACCACCTCCACGGAGGCGGTCCTGGTGATCAGTAGGTCTGTCCCTATCGAATATGTAGCAAAGGAGATTAGAGATAGAAGATTGATAAATATAGAGAAAAGGCGCAAAATTATCGAAGATATTTATCTTGGTAATAGGAAGGTAGAGAGAAAGATCGTTGTATCGGAGTTGGGGCACCCGGCCGATATTAGAGAAATCGAGTTTGTCGAAGGCGATGGGGACGTGACGGGTATCAGAATTTATACAGACGGTTCACGTATGGATGACGGACAAGCAGGCGCGGCTTTTGTTGTGATTAAGCAGGAAAGGGAGGTGTTTCGGTATCAAACCAAACTCGCAAACTGGAGCATTATCTTCCAGTGCGAATTGGTGGCCACACGAGAGGCAATCGATTACGTCATAAACCACACGGGCAGAGATGAATATTATATAATCAGCGACAGCAAATCAGCGCTGACGGCTTTGACAAACATGAACACCTTAACAAACCTCCAAGCGGACGTCTCGAGGATAACGCATACGGCGCTCGAGTTTCGACGTTTAAAGTTCTGTTGGGTTAGGTCGCACAATGGTAACGTAGGGAACAATAGGGCTGATGAATTAGCTAAAGAGGCCGCGACGGGCGACTTTCGGATATCACATTCGTCGATACCGAGGTCTTTAATTAAAAGAAAGTTGCGCGAAAAGTCAATCAGACAATGAGAAGAAAGGTGGAACAACGCTACCACGAGCAGGTTGACCCACAAATTCATACCGAGCTTAGAAGCTAGAGATAATACCAAGGTAAAACTCGATTATAAAATGGTACAACTGATAACAGCACGCGGCGCCCTAAAAGCGTATTTACAAAGATTTGGTTTAACCGACAACGACCGCTGCGAATGCGGTGAGGGCGCTGAAAGCGCAGAGCATGTGCTCTTCGACTGCCGCTTGAAACGGCAAATCGAGGGTTAGCTGATAGCAAATTAGCTATCCTAGGTCTAGCATGGCCAAAGAGCCTACAGGAAGTTGGCGAAGTGGCTAAAGAGTTCGCGGGAAAGGTTGCGAGATTAGACGGCGATAACCGCGCGTAAAACGGAAGGGAGGTGGGGAGAGGATTGGAAATTTTAGATTTTGACCTGGCGTTAAATGATATGAGTTTGGTAACCAAAACCTGTATTTAAATAAATAAAAAAAAGTAAAAAAAAATATAAAACAAAAACTAAAAAAAAACAAAAAAAAATTATCATAATATTTATAAAAGTTCATATGCACGACAACCCCCGCACCACTAATACAATCACTATAATCACTATCTAACCTTATACGCGTGGAAATCGATAATAAATAAAAAAACTAAAAACTTAATCCGGGCAAATAAATAAATAAGAACATATAAATCAAAACCCTCAATAAATTAAATCAGTGAAATAAAGAAAGAAATAAAATAATAAATAAAATAGAGTGAAACCGCGCATCTCTCCAGGACTTAAAAGTGAAGTGATAGTGATTGTGACGACCCCCCAGGACGATTAGTGCATACTCATCAGAACTTTAGCAATGCATCCATTTCCTCCTAGCAGTAAGTTTAAAGATATGCAGACGACCAGATCTTCGAATGCTGGAGAAATATATTAACGAGATAAGAACAAAATTGTGACGGTTGTGTTCGCATAAACATTGATTTATGATAATTAGTAGATTTAAAATAATTTAACGAGCACGTTTTGTGCGTAATGGCGCTAGCCGGTATAATGCTTATGCGAGTTCACCTGATAATTTAGGTTATGCTTTTTGCAATTTTATGCACTGCTCAACGCTTAATGCTTATAGATGTATATTTATATATTTACATAAATATTTATATTTATTTTTATATTTATATTTTTGCCTGCTTTTATTGTTTGTGGTTTGATATTATTTGTTTTTCGTTCTGCCGCCATTTTTCGTGGCAGCTTATATATAGGAAGGAAGATTGTCTGAGAAGATTGTAATTACAATATAAATCAGTTAGGGAATGATAGGGAAAGCTAGGGACGGACTTAGGCTAACAAATTACTTAGACCAGGGAAGACGAATTTGTAAATTTATAGAGCAGGTAAAATAGCTGATTCACTATTAATATATTTGGCGTGTTCTTAGAAAATTTGAATCCATTTTAAATTAGCTAGCTAGATTTGGATAGTTTTAAGTCGACCATCCAGGTTGCACCGGTAAGCAGAGCTGGCATCTGCTATCCGGCATTACGGATCCCTCCTCAGTCATTTTGTTTGTGTCTTGTTGATCGTGCACACTCCAAATCAACGCTAGGGATACCATCAATGAAACCCTATTTTTAGTTTTTGTTTCAGTTGTTAGATTTTTATTTAAAATTTGTTAATTTTGAAGAATAATTAGAAGCACGATTATTTTCGCGTTTAAACCCAGTGTAGTACCTTCGGGTGGAGCATTGGGGACGTGGCCGCAAGCATAGCGGCCCTTAATTAAATTATAGTGTATGCGTGTACTTACAGAATAATGACTGAAGGCTGAAAGTCAAGTAATTTATGAAATGCCATTTCTTTGTGAAACGTGTATTATTTTTCTATGATCTTGAGAACAGTCAAGATCTGATACGACGTGAGACACTCATTTTTAAAACAGGCCATTTTTTTAAATGAAAACGTAAAACCTCACTTGCAGTTCAATTTTTATTTTAAAAAATATAAACTAAGTGCCCCACGGACCTATAATAAAATGGACATGGCACGTATGTCGTAAAATTGAAGGCAAAGTAACTTTCGCGCATCTACCAATATAAGAATGAACTAAACGAAATCCTTCCCGAATTTACTCGAACGTATAAATCTGACATCCAAATAAGTTGATTCTTTGTAAGCAAAAGATCAGCTGTTCTTTGTTTGTGTTTTAGATAAGTAGCGTAAAATACTTAATTTCCTAAGCCCTTGTAATTAGTGTTTACATTTTTTTTTGTAGATTACACCTTGGAAGTGTTAACTGAATCCTTTCTTTACCAGTTTTAATGGCATAAATTTCTGTGAAATATGAATATTTTCAATTTACTTGCAAAAAAGCAAATTTGATAGTAAAGACCCTTCCATAACCGCACCGCGCTGCATACTGTTTGTGTTTGGTCTACTTTGCCGACAGTCATTTCTGCGCATTTGGATACGAGTACCATGTCCATTTTACTATAGGTCCGTTAGTATTTCATACTTTTTTTTATTTTATTGTTATTGCTATTTATCGACAATCCTCAAATATACCAAATCATCATTATTAGGTCTTCAGTCCTGAAACTGGTTAGACACGTACCATCATTGTTTCCTATTCTGACCTAATCTACAGATTTCCCTGAAATTTGTACAGTCTGCATCTATCACTATCTGATCTAGGTCTACATCCGCCTCTTTTTTCCTATCTCTGATTGTAATATATCCCATACTATTCCCCAAAAATGCCTTGAAAAATGTTCTGCCCTTCTATTTCTCCTATTTTTTTCCAAAGATATTCTTGTTGCCCTACTGTTTTTATAATCTATTTGTTATTAACTTTATCTGTCCATCCTCATATATCTGAAGCACGGCATTTCAAAGGCTGCTACCGTTCTTCTGTCTGCTTTTCAGACTGCCCGTATTTCATAGGCATACTGGTTGTGCTGTGCTCCACACATATGCTTTCAACAGCTTGAGCATTTACCGATTTAATATTTTTTCCAATATATCTTTTCGCACAGTCAACATTAGTTGCAGATATTTCACAACCAACATCTGTAATTGTTTATAATAATCATCAGATTTATCTGCGCTTATTTTTTCGTCATTAGGTTTTCCGTCTCAAAACTGGTTGGACACGTACCTGCAATTATTTATTTTCTGAACTAGTCTACATAGTTCTCTGAAATTCTCATACAGCATGTATACAGCTCGCATCCCCATCTATTGTTTTCTAATTTTATGTCCTATTTTACCGAGATACGGTGAAGGGGGTTAAGCAGCCTGTGGCTGCCAAGATCCCCGACACTTAGACATTTGCCGAAATAATAGTTTTCCAGTGAATCCCTTCACACAATTACCACTATTTGAGAATATTGCTCACCTAATACTTGTAGTTGCTTATAATAAACATCATGTTAAAGTGCAGTTACTTTCTTCGTCATTAATTTATCCATCTTGAGACTTGTTGGATGCGTACCTCCATTGATTTCTATTCTGAGCTGAGCTACACATTTCCCTGAAACTCCTACAGCCTACATCTTTCACTATCTGTGTGCAGTAGTCTATCCTTGGTCTACCTCTTCTTCTCTTTTTTGCTATCTCTGCTTCTAATATATTCCTCACTATTCCCTCATGTCGTAGTAGGTGGCCTATCGTCCTATCTCTCCTTTTTTTTTACCGTTTTTCACATATTTCTTTCTTCCCCTACCGTTTTTAGTATCTCTTCGTTCTTAACTTTGTCTGTCCATAATATCTTCACCATTCATCTGTAGCACCACATTTCAAAAGCTTCTACCTTTTTCTTGTCCGCTTCTCCCACTGTCCAGGCTTTACATCCGTACAGTGATGTGCTCCATACATATGTTTTAAGCAATCTTTTTCTTGTTTCTATGTTTGTTGTCTTTGAACATAGTAGTTGCTTTTTCTTGTTAAATGTAGCACGACCGTGTGCTAATCTTTGTTTTATATCGTTTCTGCTTTTTCCATCTTGCGTTATTTGACTTCCTGGGTAGCAGAAATTCTTAACCTCTTCTAATTTCGTGTTACATATTTGTATTCTTGTTTTTGATTTATTTTCCCTTCGTTTGCATACTAGTACTTTAGTTTTAGTTTTGTTAATTTTATACCGTATCTATCTGTTAGAACCGTTTCCATTTCATTAAGAGCAGCTTCTAACTCTTCCTTGCTAGACGCTAATACCGCTATATCATCTGCAAATCTAAGCATATCAATTTTTTGTCCCTGCATAGTAATTCCAAATGTGTTCCTGCATTTGACAGTATTCATTGCCTTTTCAATGTATATATATATATATATATATATATATATATATATATTTGTAATTAGAAATAACATGGACTTAATTAAAAGGATAAATTCCGTAAGCCAAATCGATAAGAAAAAAACTGTAAGAGTGAAGGATCTCGAATTACAGCGCCTTTATAAGGTGATAAACATCAAGTCTTTGCTATCGAAAAGAAATTCTCGACTCATTCTCGCCGAATTCGAAGAATGCGTTGTGTTCCTTCCGCAGAGAATTGTGTACGCAATTAGCGACAAGGATATTGAGGATCTGAACAAAGAGGAGTGCTTTTGCTTGCACTACCTAGGTACATTCGAAGTTGGTTAGTATTTAATTTTTTTAATTTTTATTTAAAAACTAATATGAAATTCGTTTATTTTAAAGGTAAACCTAATCCTGCGGCAAGTATTGCCTTCTGCTGCATGGGCGAAAAAAAAAAAATCAGCCCTCACGGATCCTCCCAAGGAACATCAAGAACAACAAGACCAAAAGCCATCCACATCGTCATCACACTAGAATATCTATACATGGTAATTCATTTTTATAATTTTAGTATTTCTCCATCTTGATTTTTTAAAGTTATGAATATTGAATATAAATGCAATATAATTTATAAAATTAGATCAGCAACTTTCTACAATCGTATGCTAATTGCGGATTATCCGCATAATTTTTATAGGATCGCATGCAAGGAATTGCCTGCGGATTTAAAAGAATTTAAATATAGGAGCGGGTTTTTGATTGGGGATCGAGCCCTTTTTCTATTTTGCACGCAGGTTAATTTGAACGACTATTTAACGTCTGTAAAATATTCGGATTCTAACATAATAGCGTTTTGCTTCACCGACGTGGAGCGTATGAAAGAAAAGCTCTTTGAATTATGTAATTACGACCGAAAAGTATTGTATAATATTAGCGAAAGCATCTCAGTCGGTATTAGGTCATTTAGATTTGCAGATCAATCTGCCGTAACACCATTAAGAACAGCGTTTAGTTTTCAGTATAAATGTGAAAGTGACATTTTCTTTTATGCAGTTCTAAGAACCGATTGCCTATACGTGGACTTAAAGAATAGAGAATTCGTGTTTTTAACTCAATTTATTAATTCTTTGCTGATTTGTAGAAACCAAAGCATGCGCTTGCATGAGTGGAGCAATTTAGTTGTCTATAGTAAATGTATTAGCAGGACAGTTATTTTTTCTATAAAATCATCTAAAAATTACAGATTCAGAAAAATATGCTATAGACTTGTTCTTTTGTATAAAATTTTTAAACACCTCCAAATTGTTAGAGCAAAACGGGAACTGCATGCCGAATTAGAAGCCATTTTATGGTCGTGCGATTCATCTCTCAAAGACGATACACCAAACGTATTAGTAAAATTGTGCGGATTTTAATACAAAAAGTTGGCATTGAAATACGAAAATGTTAACTAACAAAAAAATCAAAGCGGACGTGGGCGTTTCAATGTGTTGTAATCAAATGCTATAGCTGTATGGAAAAGTGCACGCAATTTTAATGAAATGTCGTAAAACTAAAGTATTTCGTATTTGGGTGCGAATATTAAAAGCACACATTCGCGACATTGAATCGATTTTAATAATGGGGAAACAAACTTCTTCGCTCTTGGTTGGTTATCTGAACCTATTCGAAAATCTTCTACGCCATATGAAAAGATATAAAATGCTATTTAAAAATCTATTTAAAAAACTACTGCAGCAGAATGTTCTTAAACAATGGATGTGTTCTCAGGGCGCGCCGCAACATCCTGAATTGGTTGGGAAGCCAATCATGTCTGCGTTTAAATCGAGAATTCAAACAGCTTAAATTATTAATGTTGCACATAAAGATCTTAATTTATTTATCGAAGATTGTAAAAAACTAATTTTATCCAAATTGTATACGATTTTTAAAAATCATTCGGTAAACCTTAAAATTAATGTGTTAGCGTACGATTTTTTCAAATTTTTTTTCGCGCGTAACGAAAATGAGTTTCAAACTAGGTATTTTTCAACGCCCAACTCTTTAATTTGTTTCGGCAATTTACAGAAGTTCAACGAGTGGTTTGCATGCAATGTTCCAACACGCTTATTGGATAAAATAGAGAACGACGCAACACACGGTTCAGGATTCACGCTATCCGAAATAATATTTCTAAACGTCAATATTAATAAATGCTATGATATGTTTCACGCGAGCTGTTTCATGCCGCTTCCAATCGCAATTCAAAACAAAAAAGCCTGTTTAAATATTAAAAACAATGACTTTTCCTGCTTTTATTGGAGCGTTTTAGCTGGAATAATTAAGCCTGCAGCAGGTAAACATGCTAGTCGCACAACTTCGTATCCGCATTTTGCAAAAATTTTTAATATGAAAAATTTGGTCAGTCCCATGCCTACATCAGATATATCGAAATTCGAAAAGCAGAATAATATTTCTGTAAATGTTTTTGCTTTTATTTTAAAACGCGCTCGATACATCGTAACGCCGGTACAATTAACTAGCCAAAAACGAGATAAACACGTTAATCTGTTAATTGTTGAAGATGTGTATGTCGACGAGTCATCAAAATTTAATTCTGACGACAGCGAAGACGTCAACGGCGACGACGACGACGGCGACGAGGCCGATAAAGTTGGAAAAAGTTTGGAAGAATTGAAAAAGAATATTAAAGATTATAAACGGGACGTTAGATATCATTATTGTCTTATAAAAAATTTAGCCTCACTTGTGAGAGGTCAATTAACTAAACATACGGGTCACTTTTACGTATGCGATAGATGTCTCTCCTATTTCTATGATCGCAAACGTCTTGATGCCCACGAGCAAGTATGCGAAAAACTTAACGAGTGTCGTGTTATTTTACCCGCCGAAAAAAACAAATATTTACAATTTAAAGATTTTAGGTATAAAATGCCTGTGCCGATGGTGGTTTATTCCGACATAAAATGCCTTATTAAAGAAACCGATCAAGCTTCCGAATCAGAACGCACTTTTAAATACCAGGAACATATTCTATTTTCAATAAGATATTATTTTTATTGTGGATATGACGAATCTCTTTCATATTACAATTCATACACAGGAACAGACTGCATTTCTTGGTTTGTACAGCAATTAAAACATATTGCCATATGTTATGGTAGCGCATTTTTTAAAAATGAGCCTGCTACGTCTTCTATAGATGTCTCGACGGCAAAAACGTGCTTTAGTTGCGAAGTGAATTTCTTGCCGGACGACGAAAAGGTTATCGATCACGATCACATGAATGGTTCTGTAAGGAGGATTTCAATCGGTATTTGGTGCTACATATCAGGGGATCCATCACCTGATCGTTATTGTAGACATGAATACCTGAGAAAACATTCGAACTATCTTCTGACGGTTGCGACGCTTGCGGCGGCGATCCTGATACTGCACACGTAAATGATGATGAAATTACGTCATCATCATCGTTATTTAAAAATACTTGACTGTCTTAACCACTATCGTTTGTATGATTATTTTCGTCTTGAATATACTCCACCATAATTGCTATTTAATTAAGTGTAAAATTTCACACGCACGCCCTGAACGAAGATACCGCCCGGTTAGAACTGAAAATTATTTTGCATGCGCAGGTCTGCGTTCGAGCGCAAACAATGTTGCATGCGCACAGTTTGTTTTTATATTTGTAATAGATGTAGTATACCCACGCTCCTATTAATTGCATAAGTACGATGTGCTCTAAATACGACCATACACCATCTGAACTATCAAATTCTCGATCTTTTTTTTCTCGCTCTCTCTTTTTCCTTCGAAGGCGATTCGTTTATGATTCCATGGCATAACGTACCATTCGGTCTCCGTAAAACTGCTATTGTATTTGAATTTTATTTTAAACATCAGAAAAGGATCAATGCCAACTCCGTCTCCGACACAGTCGCCCGCACATCCATTGTTCAACCATTCGTCGTTATTGTTGCTGTCCTCGCCGTCGCCGGCTCCGTCTACGTTTTCTATTTCTCGTCGTTGAAGGCGTCCTCCTCCTAGATAACTTTTATAAATTAAAAGGTCTCTCGATGCCGCAAACGACGACGACGATGTCTCTGGTGATTGCGATAAGGGAGCCTCTTACAAATGGTTCTCTTGCTGCTGCTGCTGCCATTGCTGTTGCAGCTGCATGGTAACTAATTCCATACGTTTCCAATCTTTAGAGCAAGAGTATCTTATTTGTTGTGACTACTCAGACTTCGTCAATGCCAAAACGTCTTTATTTTCAACAACCTCGAAACATACGAATGCATTCAGAAGATTTACGGGAACCGGATTTCTTTGCCAGGAGGGCACGCTCGGTTTAAATATGTATAGGTAATTATTACATATTAAAGAGTAGGCGAGATATGCTGCGACGGCTGCGGGCGGTCCTTTAGGAGTCATTTCAAACAATGAGCATTTTTAATTGCATTCATAGGTTTTTATTGCAGGGCTGCGATGTGTTGTTGTGCGCGCGTACATATGGGGTAGAACATGCGCATTCAGGACACGATTTTATTTGCAGAGGAGGTCCATCTATCTGATCTGCATGCGACGACGATTGTAAGCCATGCGCTAAACAATAGCGATGCGTCCATAATTGTTTTTGCAAATACTCCGGTAATTTATCGAAATTTCTGGCGACGTCTTTACTTGCATGCCTCTCGATATACTCGAGCGGTAATTTCGTAAGATCCTCGACCGTCAACATTTTTCTATATTACAAACCTATATGATTAAAAATAAACATATCATCTCGTAGACAATTTTCTTATCCCCCTTCCTTAAGAATGCATACTATATGATCCTGCATGATTTATATTGACGCCTAAATTTAATATTCTCGAAAGTGCTAACCCGCTTTGCTTTTCGGTATATTCGCCCAGTTTATTGTTCAATTCCTGAATGGCTTTGGGTTTAACTTGAGTTTGAAAATCTTCAATTTTTAAAATTTTATAATTTTTAGTAGTAAAATGTCTGAGCGATGACGATGATGACGATAATGATGTCTCCACGACTTCTGAAGATGATGATGATGATGTTGATCCGTTGGGCTTTACATATTCACCGTTAAACACGAAATTAATTTTAAGAGAGCCGAATTTTCTCAAGCATTTTCTCAAACGTCGCTCTATTAGGGCGAATGCATCTTCTAAAAATTGTACGGGATCTATGTGATATAAATTGACTACAGCACTCGAACGTATCCTGCGGGCGAAAACCGATTTCAAATCGATCCACACGATATTGTTCGACGTTCTACGTCTTTTGACATTCTTTTTTGATGTTATCTATCGAAATTTTTAGTAGGCTCGTCGACTTCGACGTCGTTCGCATAACCCTCGTCCTTTGAACTAGTATTATCGCCGGATCTATTCTTTTTACTAATACCTGTCCCTTTGATCATTTTATCACGCTTACTTTTTGCATTAGAAGCAATCTGATTACATTTCAGATTTAGCAGCATCGATTCATAGTGACGTTTTTGACCTACGTTGCAAGCACTTTCCAATTGTTATAAAATTGCACGCGTTGAGGTAGCGCGTCTGGAATTTTTAATTCGTTCGAAGCTTGAGACATTTTACACTTTCGACAACGATGTTTACCGTTCGAATAATTACACAATAATAAATAGAAAAATATTTTGGATCTTCTTTTTACCAAGACGACAAAATTATTATTCGTAGTAGGGAGAAAAAAAAATTTTCAGGTACAAACGCAGCACGCTATTTTCATTCATTGACACTTTATTAATCACACACACACACACACACACACACACACACACACACACCTGTAATAAAAAAACCTTGCGGTTATTCCCTGCCTTCTTCATAATTGCCTACGACATATCGAGCTCTACATTTTCAATTATTAAAAGATAACTCGAACGTCGTGCACGTGTCTGACCTTTTAAGATAATCATGACCCCGTATTTTTGTCGACAATCTGGAATCTCTGCGTTATTTAAATTATTACAAACTCACATACAAAGAAGTCGTCTCAAAACGATGCTGCCTTTCAAATACTAAAATAAATACCGACACATACTTAATCTTTATATTGAACTCCTAAAAATAAACGATTCCTATTACCAATACATCCTGCAGACAGACTTTCGTCGTCGTATATGCATTGATTCATACAATGTATACGAATTTACGAGGAGACTTTTTCTTTTCAGCAAAAATACACACGTCCTAAAACTCATCTCTCTACTGAACAATTCAATTTTACAACACACACACCTTTATATTTTTTCCTAATCTAATTACACGCGCGCACACACACGGCGACGACGATGAGAATACCAAAAAAAAAACGCATTCTTAAAACACATTCCCGCAACTTCCGCAGTCGCTCCAATATTCGCCCTTAGAATAAAACAATGCACACACAAACCACACGCATACACGTACATAATAATACATACCTTTATTTTCAAAAATAAACAACTACCTGATCAATATTTACACTTTTATTATAAGGGCGCAGCAGCTTTTCCATTGCCATACACTACATACTTACACAAATCACTTATTATCAGACCTACCAAGTCCAAAACACACACATACCTGCACATACATACCCTTAACACATACATACTTTTCTTTTCAATAATACACATGCTTTTTACAAGATATTTACACCTTTTTAAAAAGGGCTGTCGCAATTTTTCCATAAGACAACTACTCCTCTCGTAAAATATCGACTATTAATCTTCCTACTATCCCTATAAGTAACTCACTTACCTGTTGAAACTGTAAAAAAGGTGGACATAACTATAGCGTGTGCACATACTTTAAAAATATTTTTTGTTATAGTTGTGGTTGTAGCAATACCTATAAATCTACATGTACAAATTGTAACTCTAACTTATCGGAAAACTTTCGCAGAGATATTCTTACCCGGGACGTGAATATCTCAAGGAATCAAAATCGTCCTCAACACCAACCATTCAACGCACACAGACGTCAATAAATTTAAAGCATAAAATTACCTCTAACGTTAAATCTTTACCTAATATATCTAAGAATAATACCGCTACCTTAAATTTACAGAATAACTTACCTCCCTTATCAGAAATATGTCATACTATCCCGTCGGAATGGTCGAGTTGGCTGCAAACAGTTAATTCCTTTTACCATACAAAGTCTGCTGCCTTACAACTTTTTATAGATATTACTGCAGTCTCGCACGAAATGTTAGAAACGATTTGTAATTGGAAATTAATGTCGGACGAGGAAATGCTCTCTGACCATAAATTAATAACATGGGACGTTGAAATCAAAACAAGCGCAAACGAACAGCTAACTATATTTGCTCGGTTCTGTAATAAAAAGCAAAGTGGGAGCGATTTAAACAAAAATTTGGTGAAAGTAGCCCTGTGCTCGAAAATGAGCTATTTAACTGCCGAGAGACAGACGAAGTAAAAACACTCGCGAAAAAATTAAAAAACGCGGTGGTAGACGCGTCATCGTATTCCATGCCACAAAAGAGAACATTTAAAGACAGCGTACCCTGGTGGACCCGGGAACTAACTACCAAGCGGGCAGAAACGCGTAACCTAAGGCACCGCTTTCAACGCGGCTCGGGAGATATAAGAGAAAAGAATACAATCAAAGTTACCGCGAATATAAAATATTAATAGAAGAAACGCGAACGAATAAATTTAAAAAATTCTGCACGCGAAACTCAGAGAAAGAACCCTGGGGAACCGCATACCGCGAAATTAGAAGAAAACAACAAAAAATCACACTCAGTAATATAAAGAAAACAAATGGCGAATACACGGAAGGTTTTAAAACCACAGCGGAATATTTAGTAGAGAAATTTTTCCCATCGGATAATCCCGAGGAGGATGAAGGGTCGCACGATTTAGTACGTCGGGAAGCTGCAGAGGCGCAAGGGACAGGTGCCGATAAGGCAATCCTAGTTCACGAGGTCATCAGGGCTCTTAGGAGGATGAACCTTAAGAAGGCACCGGGGAATGATGGAATCACTTCAGACGCAGCACTGGAGGCGTGCCTGTTAGCCCCGTGTGTCTTTGTCGGGTTGTTTAATCTTTGTTTAGAAAGGGGCGTTTTTTCGCGTTGCTGGAAAATCCAGAACGTGAAATTTATACCTAAACCTAAAAAAACGGATGCGTCAGATCCAGGCAGCTATCGTTTAATTAGCTTGCTACCGGTGCTGGGTAAAGTTTTAGATCGCGTTATGACTACTCGTGTTGAGCACCTAGTGCGAGACAGCGGCGGTTTTAATAACCAACAGTTTGGTTTCATGGAGGGCAAGTCGACTATCGACGCGTTAAAGTTCGTTGTCGGGGAAATTAAGCAAGCGAGAGATGCTAAAGAATACTGTGTTGTTGTTGCTTTGGACATTTCAGGAGCATTTGATGCTGCCTGGTGGCCATTAATCGTTTGCGAGTTAGGTCGTAGGGGTTGTCCGCGAAACTTGATGTCTTTGGTCAACAGTTATTTTTCGGGGCGATTGGCACAGGTTGAAATTCCGGGTGAAGTTCTGTCGCGTGAGGTGGAAAGTGGATGCCCGCAGGGGTCATGTTCTGGTCCCACTTTTTGGAAGTTGTTGTATGAGAGCATCTTTAGGGTCAAGTTGCCCGCAGGATGCTCAATCGTTGGGTTTGCAAATGACACGCTTTTAATTGTAAGATCGAGATTGTTAATGGATATGCGTACAAAACCGAACGAGGCGCTTAATAAATTACACGAATAGTCGCATGCGGTAAAATTAAAATTTAACACGCCGAAGCTAGAGCTAGGAGGGGAGAAAATTCCGTTTAAAGATTGTATTACCTACCTCGACGATAAATTAAATTGGAAAGCGTACGTACAATACGTAAAAAGCAAAGGTGACGAAATATCAAATAAAATGATGGCGGCGGCTAAAATAAAGTGAGGTTTCAGGGGCGAATCGCTGAAGACGGTTTATGCCAGAGCAATTGAGTCGGCAATGCTGTACGCAGCTTCTGTATGGGCAGAAGGTTGTAAAGTCAGGGAGCAGATCCCGCTAAAGTCGACGCGATTACTAAATTTAAAACACCCAAAACTATTACCCAAAACGTTTAATTAGAATGGTTAGTTATTATCGCATTTTTCTACCAAATCTCTCAATCATATCTACACCCATTACCGCTCTAATTAAAAATAAAAAGAAATCCCAATCTATCGAATGAAATTTAGAAGCCCAGAAGGCTTTTGAATAAATTAAAACGTTAATCACTTCAGCGCCTATCTTAATCTCGCCCAATTTTGATGAAAGATTTTATATACAAACCGATGCCTCACTTACTGGTTTAGGTGCAATGTTGTTTCAGGTGAGCAATGGTTTAGAACACCCTATCGCTTATGCAAGTCGTGCTTTAACTTCTGCCGAACAAAAATATTCAGCTACCGAACGTGAACTATTAGGAGTTATCTTTGGTATTGAAAAATTTAGAGGATATGTTGAAGGTACACATTTCACGGTAATTACTGATTGTGCAGCCCTCACATGGTTAAATAACTCAAAACAACCCGCAGGTCGTTTGGCAAGATGGAACTTGCGTATCTCTCTATTTACCTTTTACGTTAGGCATAGGCCTGGCAAATTAAATATAGTACCTGATGCCTTATCCCGAGATGTCGCCTCTCTTAAGCTTCCAGATCTAATTCCTGATACCTGGTATCTTAATATGATTAAGAAAGCTTCTGAAAATCACGATAAATTTCCCACATTTCGTGTAACGAATAATAGATTATATGAATTTGCATCTTCCTCATCCCGCAAAATATCTAACATTCCTGAATGGAAACTTGTTGTCCCTACCGCTAACCGTAGTGAGGTTCTTAAATTGTGTCACGACGACCCTATAATTGCTCACCGTGGTGTTACGAAAACCCTAGCCAAAATATCTGAAGTATATTATTGGCCTACATTAAAACAATCTGTTTGTCGTTATATTAGGAACTGTAAAATTTGTGGATCTCAGAAGAGCTTTCAAGAAACTCGTTCTGGTTTAATGGGTAACTTTAAACGCGTATCTTATCCCTTTCAATTAATATCGCTTGACTTATTAGGACCTCTCTCCCGATCAAAAAAAGGTAACTAATATCTTTTAGTTGTCACCGATTGGTTTTCTAAATTTGCTATTGTGCAACCGTTACGTAAAGCCACATCTGCTGCTATAATTAAATTCCTAGAGCAAAATGTATTTCTTATTTTCGGTGTTCCTCAAATTATTCTTTGCGACAATGGAGACCAATTTATCTCAAAAAATTTTCAAAATTTCATTAAAAGCTACAAAGTACAAAAAATTTGGTTTAACGCAAAATACCATCCCCAGGTAAACCCTACCGAAAGAGTAAATAGAGTTTTAATTATTGCTATCTCTTCATATATCGATTCAGACCATACTAGATGGGATGAAAATATCTTTAAAATTGATCAAGCTTTGCGTACATCTAAAAACGAAGCAACCCAATTTACTCCGTCATTTCTTGTTCTTGGAAGATATGCCCCAATTGATGGTAGCTATTATGGTTCAGTTCCTGACGATACTAACGTAATTGAATTTGACGAAAAAGTACGCTGGGACAAAGACCAACAGTCATTACCTAATCTTTCGTGAGGTCATGCGGTGCCGCTGTCAGCGCACATGGCCGCTAACAGTGCATGTATGTATGAGTGTGTGAAAGTGTGAGTGTAAGAATATATATATATATATATATATATATATATATATATATTACTCATATTTAGACCAGGGTAGAAAATTAAATAATCACATCAAATAATTTTAATCACCGTGTAGAAGCTTTGGGAAAAGATACGCGTTATTAAATAAAAGCGTGAAGCATAAAAATTCAATCGTTTCATTAAAAATAAGAGATTTAAATCATGTACAAGACGCTTTATATCAAAAGAAGCAGTATTAAAAAGCTCTACGTGTAATTTAATTATTCCTAGTAAAGAAACAAAGAGAAATTACGTGCAAAATTTATATTAATTAACTCTATTTTAAGTAACCGGTATTAAACAAAATGTACTGATAATAATTGAATATTTAATTAGGAATCACTAAAAATTAAAGGGTATTATTTTAATTGGAGTTAAGTGAACCGTTAGTAACATATAATATCTATAAAAACTTGTAAAAACCCAATAAAATGCAAATCGTAGAGGGGTTATTTAGAAATATTATGTTTGAACACCTGCGTATTTTTAAAAAGCTCATTCTGCGTAAATTTTGCAGATATTTAATAGTTACAGAGAATGTTGGAGAAACCGTCGCATAATAGTTACAGGAAATGCTAAAGGTGGGTTATTTCACAGTCCACATGGACTGAAATAATCGATAATAAAGAATATCAATTTGCACCAATAAGAACAGGGTAGATAGAGACAGATAATATGCGCAAGACCGAGACACATATAGTAAAAGGCGTGAGAGGTAAAAATAACATTTCTGTATAAAATTCAGTTAGTTATTTCCAGACGTTCCGAGCCGTGTCGAAATTTCTGAGATTTAACTGGGGCGAGTGCAAATTTCGTAAAAATCGCATGCTGGGCTGCGGAATGGGAACCTAGCATGCGAAATTCTTTAGAATTGTCCGTTTTGGGGACTAGACCGACAGACAGGCTAACCTCTATATATACCCAGGTGAATATGAACAAGCTCTCTTACATCTGCGACTTGATTCAATGCGTTAAACAGTGCTTTTTAGTTTTCCGAGTTTGATAGAATAATTTAAAGTTTGCTCGTATATTTTGGTGATTTAAAACAGTTTGTTCTTTATGTGCTACAATGAATGTACTTTAGTGCACTTAGAAAAGAAGATACAAGGTAATAAAGTTTAGTATCACTGTACCAATTAGTAAAATTTACAACGACAAATGAATACACAAAAGTAGGCAGTTTTGGCGTATATTTGTGAAAGAAGTATGAATTTCTTTGCTATTTTTCGGGGGTGTTAATAATTAAATGGTTCATAAACGTGTCTGGATCCACAAAACAAGCTTCAGATATACACAAATGAGTTCCGGAAAAGCACTGAAACTACTTTAGATGAATGGTGGTGGAGAAAAGTTTAAAAGCGTTGAGAATCAGAAGCCGTAAATATAACCCAGTTGGAATGGTGTGATTAACAAAAGGGACGATGTACATTGAAGCTACGAGTGCAGTAACCTTCAGGTAAATTATACTATTTTGTTTGAACTTTGATGTTTTCGTGTGTGTTGAATAACTTTATAATTGATTTACTTAAAATGGACAGTAGTGAAATTGTACTAACAATAAAATTTTAATTTTAAGGGGAAATTTGCTTGTTTAAGTACAAAGGGGTATTTAGTATTGATGTTCTGGATTATGATGAAAATTTGGGTATGTCTTTGAGCTCAATTAGACGAACCTGGTTAATTAACGTAAAGGAGTGGTAGATGCTCCCTTTGTACTCTGCATATATTGTTATAGTAATTAGTAGGCATCCTACAAGGACTTTAATTCTGGATGCACTTGAAAATGATAATAAATTTAATCTTGAAATTTTCTGATACTGAAATTTATGCTGAATTTTAATTTTGAAATTTTAATGTATTGTGAATATTGATGTAAATAGAGTTAACGTTGATGTTTGTGATAGGAATGTGTTTGTTTTTTTTTATGATTGAGGATGTAAGTTATCTAGAGGAGCAGCCGAGGCGATTAACAGAAGAAAGTCAATGGACCAGTTAAGTTAATAGCTTTTTGTAGGTTTCACAGCAATATATATATATATATATATAATATATATATATATATATATATAAAATACTCAAATTTAGACCAGGGTAGAAAATTAATTAATTACATCAAATAATTTTAATCACCGTGTATAAGGAAGCTTTGGGAAAAAGTACGCGTTATTAAAACCGTGAAGCATAAAAATTTATTCGTTTCATTAAAAATAAGGGATTTAAATTATTCACTAGACGCTTTCTATAAAAAGAAGCAGAATTAAAATGCACAACTTGTATGTAATTTAATTGTTCCAAGTAAAGAATCAAATAAAAATTACGTGCAAAATTTATATTAATTAATTCAATTTTAAGTAACGAGTATTAAACAAAATGTACAAATAATAATTAATATTTAATTAGTATTCACTAAAAATTAAAGGGTAGAAGTCAATGCCATTCATTATTATTTTAATTGGAGTTAATTGAACGATTATTAAGATATAATAAGCATAAAAGCCTGTGAAAATCCAAGATTAAAATACCATGAAATAAAGCTCTGAGAATTATGTTACGATTGAACACCTGCGTATTTTAAATGTCAAATTCTAATAAATTCGAGCTGATAAACATGCAGATTCTGCGTATGTTGCAAACGGTCGGATAAACCGTAGCTTATATTAACATATGAATCCACGTGGACTGAAATAACCGATAGTAAGGAGTATCGATTTGCACCACTAAGGCCAAGTTAGAAAAAGACAGATAAAATGCGCAAGGCAGAGACAGATAATAAAAGGCGTGATTTGAGCAACGTCACGAGGAAACGATTGGTTGTAATAAGATACAGATATGAGAGGTGTAAACGTAACGATTTCTATACAAAATTAATTAGTTATTCTCGGACGCGTTGCGTGCCGGGTGAAAATTCCTTAGATTTTCAACTGGCGCGTGTGCAAATTTAATAAGAATCGCGTGCCGGACTATCGAAAAGAGAACGTAGAATGCGAAATTCTAGAAAGTGTCCATCGCGGGACAAAAGCGACGAACAGGCTAGCCATTATATATACCCGGACTTTAAACAGTTTCGCTCTCTGAGATTTTCGATTTTGATTCAATACTTTAAACAGTTTGCTCTTATATTTTGGTGATTATTGAATACTTTAAAACAGTTTGCTATTTACGTGCTACGATACAAGTTATTATGCATTAGTGCACTTAGAAAAGAAGATACAAGGTAATAAAGTCTAGTTATATTTGCGAGTATTACTGAACCAATTATCCAAATTTGTAACGATAAATGAATAAACAAAAGTAGGCAGTTTTGGGTATAGCGTGAAAGAATTATGAATTTCTTTGCTATTTTTCGGGGGTGTTAATAAGCAAATGTTATTCATAATCGTGATTGGATCCACAAAACAAGATTTTGAAATACTTAGATGACTTCCTGAGAAGCCCTGAAACAACTTTAGATGAATGGTGATGTAGAAAATTTTTAAAGCGTTCAGAATCAGAAGCCGTAAACATAACCCAGTTGGAATGGTGTGATTAACAAAGGACGATGTACATTGGAGCCACAAGTGCATTAACCTTCAGGTAACTTATGCTTTGTTGTTCGATTTTTGATGTGTGTTGAATAACTTTATAATTTGTTTGCTAAAAAATGGACAGTAGTGAATTTGTACAAACAACAAATTTTAAATTTTAAGGTGAAATTTTCTTGTTTAAGTAGAAAGGAGTATTTAGCAGTTTATGTTCTTGATTATGATGAAAATTTGGGTCTGTCTTTGAGCTCAATTAGACTAACCTGTAATGTTTGATTAACGTAAAGGAGTGGGAGATGCTCCCTTTGTACTCAGACTCAGGTCTGCAAATATTGTTAAATTAATTAGTAGGCATCCTACAACGACTTTAATTCTGGATGCAAATTAAAATGATAACAAATTTAATCTTGAAATTTTATGATATTGAATTTTATGCTGAAATTTAATTTTGAAATTTTAATGTTTGATGTAAATAGAGTTAACGTTGATGTTTGTGGTAGGAATGTGTTTTTTTTTTATGAATTAGGATGAAATTTTTAACTAGGTGAGCAGCCGAGGCGGAAAGAGTAAAGAGGCGATTATCAGAAGAGAATCACAGCAAATCGTAGCGCCCAAAAGTGAGGCTCGAGTTCAAAATAAAATTTTTGTGATTTTATTCCAAGAAACTGGCAAGGCTTTTTGTACATTTCACAGCAGTTTAATGACGGCCCAACGCTGGGGCTCGTTTCGAAAACCTTAGTTCCCGAATAATGGTGAGAATCACAGCAATATATATATATATATATATATATATATATATATATATATATATATATATTGCTGTGAAACCACCAAACTCCGGGTACTCCTCTTTAAGAATCGAGCCCCTACGAATTGGATGACAAAGAATGCTGTGAAACCAACAAAGTTATTAAATTACCTGGTCCGTTGACTTTCTTCTGTTAATCGCCTCGGCTGCTCCCTAGATAACTTTCATCCTCATTCATAAAAAACACATTCCTACCACAAACACGAACGTTAACTCTATTTACATCAATATTCACAATACATTAAAATTTCAAAATTAAATTTTGGCATAAATTTCAGTATCAGAAATTTTCAAGATTACATTTATTATCATTTAAATGTGCATCCTGAATTAAAGTCCTTGTTGGATGCCTACTAATTAATGTAACAATATATGCAGACCGAGTCTGAGTACAAAGGAGCATCTACCCCTTTACGTTAATTAACCAGGTTCGTCTAATTGAGCTCAAAGACATACCCAAATTTTCATCATAATCCCGAACATCAATACTAAATACCCTTTCTACTTAAACAAGCAAATTTCACCTTAAAATTAAAATTTTATGGTTAGTACAATTTCACTAATGTCCATTTAAAGTAAATCAATTATAAAGTTATTCAACACACACAAAAATATCAAAGTTCAAACAAGATAGTATAAATTACCTGAAGTTTACTGCACTCGTAGCTTCAATGTACATCGTCCCTTTTGTTAATCACACCATTCCAACTGGATTATATTTACAGCTTCTGATTCTCAACGCTTTTAAAATTTTCTCCATCACCATTTATTTAAATTTGTCTCAGGGCTTTTCCGGAACTCATCTGTGTATATCTGACCCTTGTTTTGTGGATTCAGACACGTTTATGAACCATTTAATTATTCACACCCCCGCAAAATAGCAAAGAAATTCATACTTCTTTCACCAATATACGCCAAAACTGCCTACTTTTGTGTATTTATTTGTCATAGTAAATTTTACCAATTGGTACAGTGATACTAAACTTTATTTACCTTGTATCTTCTTTTCTAAGTGCACTAACGTATATTCATGTTAGCACGTAAAGAACAAACTATTTTGAATCACCAAAATATACGAGCAAACTTTAAATTATTTTATCAAACTAAAATGCACTGTTTAACATCTTGAATCAAGTCGCGGATGTAAGAGAGCTTGTTTATATTCACCTGGGTATATATAGAAGTTAGCCTGTCTGTCGGTCGAGTCCTCAAAACGGCCAGTTTCTAGAATTTTGCATGCTCTGTTCCCATTCCGTAGCCCGCGCGTCGGTTTTTACGAATTTTGTACTCGCCCCAGTTAAATCTCAGAAAATTTCCACACGGCACGCAAACATGTCCGAGAATACCTAATTAAATTTTATACAGAAATCGTTGTTTCTACCTCTGATATTTGCATCCTATTTTCAACCAATTGTGACCCTCGTGACGTTGCTTAAATCACGCCTTTTACTATATGTGCCTCGGTCTTGCGCATATTATCTGTCTCTATCTACCCTGTTCTTATTAGTGCAAATTGATATTCCTTATTATCGATTATTTCAGTCCATGTGGACTATCTGGGTTAAATAACCCCGTATCGCACCTTCTCGTGAATATTAAGCCACGGTTTCTCCAAGATTCTTTGTAACTATTAATTATCTGCAACATTTACGCAGAATGAGCTTTTTAAACTACGCAGGTGTTCAAACATACTATTAATTCTCAGAGCCTTATTTCGTGGTATTATAATCTTGGATTTTCACACTTTTATGCTTATTATTAATAATGGTTTAATTAACTCCAATTAAAATTGACTTCTATCCTTTCATTTTTAGCGAATACAAATTAAATATTAATTATTATGTGTACACTTTGTTTAATACCGGTTACTTAAAATAAGGTTAATTAATATAAATTTTGCACGTAATTTCCATTTGTTTCTTTCCTCGGAATAAATACATTACACGTAGAGCTTGTTAATACTGTTTCTTTTGATATAAAGCGTCTTCTACATGATTTAAATCTCTTATTTTTACTGAAACGAATGAATTTTTATTCTCCACGGTGTTTTAATAAAGCGTATTATCTAATAAAATTCCTTATACACGGTGATTAAAATTATTTTATGTAATTCATTAATTTTCTACCCTGGTTCTAATATGAGTATAATATATATATATATATATATATATATATATATATATATACCCACATATATACGAATGGATATCGTGTGGATATCATCGATATCGATTAACGCCGGGTGCAGGAATGCACCCGAATGCCTTTTCCGGTCCCTCGTACCGTTTTTTATAAACGGCTCTACTTCACAGGTCGCTCTCTTTTAGGAGGTACGAGTATTTTCCCTATATAACGGCTCCAAGGAGCCACTCTATCGTGTATCTTTGGAATGAATGACAAAACGGTTTGGTGAGCTGGAGAATTCTACGCTATATCTTTAATGTATGTAGTTGTAGCGTGCCTTAGCGTGCTGGGACGTTTCGGATCCATCTATTGTTATCTAGTTTTATCTTAATATGGTTATCTTACCTATTATCTTTGATAATAACTTAAGCTTAATATCGTTACCTTACCTATGACCTTTGATAATAACTTGAAATTTTGCTTTATCTTTTTTTATCTTCCTAACGTTTGGTATTTACGATCAGACGTAAGATTTATTTTTTCAAAATTGAGTGAGGAAACTAACCTGATGATAGGAACGAAATTTGTTAGGTTAGTAATATAAGAAATTAGTAAGATGGTACTGTTGGTAAATTTGTTAATTCACAACCATGTCATGAAAAAGTTTTGATGTGTATTGTTTATTAAACCGGAGTACCAGTACATAAAAATTTGCTAAAGTGCAGAGTAACTTGCTCTTTTGAACATTTTGAAATTTGGGCATTTTTTTACCAAAGTAGAAAAAGTCTAGATGCAACGCTTATGTGCGTATGCACTTAGAAAACTGTAATGTTAGCTTTAGTTATAGTATATAGGTTAGGCGACTTGTCGCAATTGTTCTAGTTTTAGTAGTGTTTCATGTTCTCCGACAAATTTGTGCTGTCGATTATAACTACGCCACATTAAAGACTCGTGTGTGCACTTTAAATGTAGTTCAAGAACAATGGGGCTACACATTCCGTTTTCTGGTAATTCGGAAGACGTGTTATCGGTTGGAAAAAACCAGATGGCGCCTAAAATAAACATTTTCTAGAATTTAAGTTAGGGTATATGTAGGTTAGTTAGGATTTAGATTTTAAGCTCTTACCGTGCTAACAGCCATTTTCTTTTTTTAAGATTTTTTTCTTTTATGGCTTTGTCGCGATTGTTACATGCCGAAAATCGACTATGTAAACATTTCTGTTTTTAGTTTAAATATGTGGCTGAAATCGCGCCAATATTTTAAAAAATAGACTTGTACGTGAATTACCGTCACTTTAGACAGTTGCGTCGGCGCCAGAGAATGCGCAGACGTAAAGTGGGCAAGGAAGTGCGCATTTTTCGTCACGTCAAGGACTAGTTAACGAAGCGTCGAACTGTAAGGTTGACCTGTGTCGTGTCGTTGTCTTTTCCTTTTCAGAATATAGGTTTCCTTTATCGTACCATATTATCGTACCTCTACCTGTATCCTTTATTGCACCGCTACACAAAGAAGAGGTAAGACAGAAAATCTGGTTTCGACGAGGGGCGAAGGCCGACCCACGCCCAACAACGAGATCCTACCGCCAGAATAGCTGCAATGCTGTGAAGAGCTTCACATCTTACGTGAGTACATTTTATCTTTTCCTTTTGTATGTGATATAAATTTGAGACGCATTAATGACGTATACCTTGTTGCGCAATATTATGTACGTGATTATTTTGTGTTGCCAATTGTTGTAGTGGCTCTTATCAAGTACGCGCGGGACTTTAACAGTATACCTTAGACTACAACAGGGCAGTATAACAGCCCCTGACCACCGAAATTTGCTCATCCCTACTATGTCTAGTGATAACCTATTCATTTCGATTTTTAAGTTCTCTAGCTTACTTACTTGCTTCATACTTCTAACATTTCACGCTGCGACTCACAAAATGTTCCCGACTCTTATTCTTAACTTTCCGATGGCACCCTTCAAAGTAGTCCCCTCCCGGAGATCCGAATGGGAGACTATTTTAACTCCGGAATCTTTTACCCCAGAGAATACTATCATGTTTATTTCAATTTAAGTAGTCTGTGTACTTGGGAGGTAATGTGATGGTTTCCCGTTGCCTTCCACATCGCTGTAGTATGTCTTAGACTGCCATACCGACCCCTATGGTCTTTGCCAATCTAAGTACCGAAACAGCCGCTGCCCTCTTTCGGGGACCTGTCTTAGTCTGGTTCCTCACCAACGACCCTACTAACTTGGTTAGACCTGTAGTTTGGCTCTTTAGCTCATTAGAAAATGCAAGCCATTTCACCTGTTCTAGCAATCTAGAACTTCGGCAAGGTGCAGGTCCATTCGAAATGGATATACCTAATAACATTAAGTATTTAAGTAAGTTACAAAATTTGTTCTAAATTAATAAACGCCGAATTCTATAGACAATAATAATAGTTTAATAATAAACTTCATCTATTGTATCATGATCCTACCATTTAAATAATCTGAAATTTAAATACACTATAACAAAAGGAATTATAAATTTCATATTAGAAAAACAACGTATTTTGTTTTAAAAACATCACTAGCAGAAATCCATGGATTAATGAAAATTAAAGTTAAATCGAGTAAGATAGAAATTTCAATTTAGTGATATAAAATTACTCAACTTCTATTTTGTTAGCGCAAATGAAATTAAAAATGTTTTCGACCACGATAATATTTACGTTATCGAATATTGCACGTATTGCTAGTCACAACAATGATTGACGTGTTTTTGCGTTTACATTTTATATAGGTCAAGATTTAAGGTATATGGACAATACAGTATTATAAACTATATGTATAAAATGTCCAATCTTTAAACCATCCTAACAAACGCAAGAAAACCAATTAACATTTTTTTAGTGCGAAATCTGCAAACTTCGCTAAGAGAATCTTGAGCACCACTTTTTACGCAAAAACGCTCAGGTGCCATGAAACATAAATTGAAGTAAAGAACATTTGTACAAATAATTGATATTTAGTTAATAATGCTTAACAATTGTCTAAGAATACGGCACGTGATGCAACCTCATACAAACGAAGGTTCATTAGCATGCAATTTGTGCAATTATTTCACATTACGAAAAAGTGATTTACAAAGACATTTTCGGTCACACACTAACGAACGTGCATTCGCATGCAACTTGTGTAATTATACTGCATCAGATAAAAATAGTTTAAAAAGACATTTTCGTTCTCATACTAACGAACGTCCATTCGCTTGCCATTTATGTGAATATACTGCATTACAAAAACGCAATTTGCAAAGACATTTTTGGACACATACAAACGAACGTCCGTACGCGTGCAATTTGTGTAATTTTACTGCAACACGACAAGATAATTTAAAAGAACATTTTCGCTCGCATACTAAGGAACGCCCATTTGCTTGCATTTTATGTGATTATGCCACATCACAAAAAAGCAATTTACAAAAACATTTTCGGTCGCATACTAACGAACGTCCATTCGCATGCAGTTTATGTGAATATGCCACATCAGAAAAAAGCAATTTACAAAAACATTTTCGGTCGCATACTAACGAACGTCCATTCGTGTGCAGTTTATGTAATTATGCTACATCACAAAACAGTAATTTACAAAGACATTTTAGGTCACATACGAACGAACGTCCATACGCATGCAATTTGTGTAATTATACTGCATCACAAACAGGTCATTTACAAAATCATTTTCGATCGCATACCAATGATCGTCCATATGCGTGCAATTTGTGTGGTTATACTGCTTCATACAAAAGTGATTTAAAAAGACATTGTAAGTCGCATACTAACGAACGTCCATTTGCGTGTAATTTATGTAATTATGCCACATCACACAAAAGCAATTTGCATCAACATTTTGGGTCACATACTAACGAACGTCCATTCGCGTGTAATTTGTGTGATTATACTGCATCACAAAAAAGATATTTAAAAAGACATACGCGAACGCATACTAACGAACGTCCATTCGCGTGTAATTTATGTGATTACGCCACATCACACAAAAGCAATTTGCATCAACATTTTAGGTCACATACTAACGAACGTCCATTCGCGTGCAATTTATGTGATTATACTGCATCACAAAAAAGTGTTTTAAAAAGACATTGTCAGTCGCATACTAACGAGCGTCCATAAGCGTGTAATTTATGTGATTATGCCACATTACACAAAAGCAATTTGCATCAACATTTTAGGTCACATACTACGAACGTCCATTCGCGTGCAATTGGTGTGAGTATACTGCATCACAAAAAAGTTATTTAAAAAGACATTTTCGGTCGTATACTAACGATCGTCCATAAGCGTGCAATTTGTGTGATTATACGGCATTACAAAAAGTTTTTTAAAAAGAGATTTTTGGTCACATACGATGAACGTCTACACTTATGCAATTTGTGTAATTATACTGCATCACAAAAAGGTCATTTACAAGAACATCTTTGCTCACATACTGTAGTGTAACCGACCTGAAGGCTGACCAAACGCCCTCTATGAACGGCACACCGGGCTCCATGATCTAACATCTAGTGGCAGTGGCTCGACGACACCTACGTTGTGTTGTTATAATGTAACCCAGACTCACACTGAGAAGATGACGTTAAGGCGGGAAGGATTGAAATAAAACTACAGTATTTTCCTAACTGAATTTTAATCAAAATAATAACCCCTAAATAGGTCATTGGTATGAAAGTAATAAAAAAATGATATTTAAAGCAAACAGTTCTGTACTCAACCTGGGCGATTGGGGAAAGAGCACGGCAGATAAAACCCCAAACTGCCCTCACACTTCCAACTGCATTTTACACATCTCGACAGGGATGGGTAACGTACAAATACCCAGATCACCAACATTGGATTTAACAGGATGTCAACTGTTACCCAGGCATATCTCACGTGACAACTGAAGAAACGTTAGTGTAAACCAGCTAGTCTTTTCTGGTAGGTACTGAGGTCGGATAACCAATACTACCCAGCTAAAGTTGAAAGAAGGGAACACCAGGAAGGTAAAATCTGCCTTGACTACCAATGTTCTCCCCCTGCACGGACATAAAATGTTAGTAATATTCAACAAGGCTCGATCACACGCGCTTACATACATACATTAACAGTTTCCAGCCCGTGTTACAAAATATTTCACAAAGGCTAGCCGACTTCCTATTATTTGCAAGAGTACAACTACAAGTACAATGACAAAGACGACATGAATCGCAGAAATGAACTTATGGTATGATTGCGCATATTTAAAAGGCGCTGGTTATTTAATAGATTATCTCCAACATAGTCATAAATGCAAACGCGTAAGGCACGTGAAGGTCGGTCATACCAGAGGTTCAGTTTAATTACATTACAACAATTATCACACACGTTAAATACTATTTAATTATATAGGATCGGCTAGATAATAGGATATACAAAACAACCAAAATATATATTTATGTTTAAACCGAGATATGAGCAATGCAGTGGAATGTGGGTAATATGCTGAAATAAAACAATTACACAAGATAAAAATGTCAAATACATCACAAATATCAAACATTATAAAATATGTAGACAGCAAAAACATATCAAAATTTTATAGCACAAAACAAACCCAGATTCAGGCGTTGAATGTTTATATAAATGCATGTTAGTTAAAATATACATGAAATCTGGTGAGCAAACGTTAAAAATTATTCATTATGATTGCATCGGTTAAAACACCCCTTTGAAAAATTAAACATCGTGACATTGTAAAGTTACAGACAAAAATATACACAACATCGTTATGGTTAAATTCAATTACTATCGTAAAATCAAAGCAGATTATTAAATACTAAATAAACATTATTTCAAATAAACAAACATTAGTTTTGGTCGTAAACAAACATTAGTTTTGGTCGTTTAAACAAATAACACTCATTTATACATAAATAATTTCAATAAAATTATAAATTGACAGGAAAAATATAGATTACAACTAATAAGCAAAGCCAATGGCAAAATTCAGAGACAAAAGCAACAAGCAATCATAAAAATATTCCCTCCAATGGTTAACTAACTAACGGTTTTACAATAAACATCAACAACCATTCAAAACAAGGCGTTGATTACAAAGATGTAATCGGATTACCTTGGATATCCACTACATTATTAGTTTATAAAACATTACCTTTAATAAAACCAGCCAAGCGGAAGATCCTTCGACCTACCATTTTCGAAACTAAAGACCAAGTGCTTTTCAAACCTGTCGATTCTAGTTCGATACACAATACGCATGCGCCCCCTCTACTCTGAATTCTGACATCCCGGAATGCGTTCAGAAACCTGCAAGTGGTTACTGAGCTACTAACAAATACCTTCGAATATCGAAACGTACACAATAATATTTGTAATAATTATCGACCAATGAGAAAAGATCTAGAAATACTACGGATCACTTCAATACTAACGAACGTCTATTGGCATGCAATTTGTATGAGTATACTACTTCATACAAAAGTGATTTAATAAGACATTTTCAGTCGCATACAACCGAACGTCCAGTCACATGTAATTTATGTGATTATGCCACATTACGAAAAAACAATTTGCAAAAACATTTTCGGTCGCATACTAACAAACGTCCATTCGTGTGCAATTTGTGTGATTATACTGCATCACACAAGGTCATTTACAAGAACATCTTCAGTCACATACTAACGAACGTCCATTGGCGTGCAATTAATATGATTATCTGCATCACAAAAAGTGTTTTACAAAAAAGAGTTTTGGTCACCTACTAACGAACGTCCATACGCATACAATTTGTGTGATTATACTGCATCACAAAAAAATCGTTTACAAGAACGTTTTCGGTCGCATACTAACAAACGCCCATTGGCGTGCAATTTGTGTAATTATAGTTCGTCACGAAAAAGTGATTTACGAAAACATTTGTGGTCGCATACTAATGAACTTCCATTTGAGTGTAATTTGTATAATTATAGCTAGTCAGTAGTGATGTAAGGCCGGTCTGACTTCAAAACGAGTCCACACGTATGCTACATTGAAAAAATGTAGGTGCGTGCAAAAAAAATATGGAACCGTTTTGAATTCGCATTAGACGTTCTCTAGCGAGAAGTTATAAAGTGGTCAGATGGGTCACTCTGCAAATACACATAGGCCGGTCTGACTTTAAAACGTGTACACACATATACTGCGTTGAAAAAATGTAGGTGCGTGCAGAAAAAATGTAGAGCTGTTTTGAATTCGGTTCTCTAGCGAGAAGTTATAAAGTAGGTCAGAGCAAAATATGCTAAGGCCGGTTTGAATTGAAAGTGCGGTCACTCTGCAAATATACATAGGCCTGTTTCTATTCAAAATGTGTTCACTCTTGTGATAGGTTGAAAAGTGGGTTGGCAAAGTACGCAGATGGTGGTAATCTGCTATATAAGGAGATTGCTCTTAATATTAATTTAATTAGTCGAAGTTTACTGCATATTTACATACCTACATATACAAACATGTATATAATTGATATTCAAGGATTTAAATACAAGAAAAACGAGTTTGCGCGCAAAGAAATTGCGGTTTTGGACTTGTTGGAAGGTGTTGTTTGGCATCAAATTTTTAAACTGCCAATGCAGTCTAGTTGTTTGAGCCAAGATCATATAAAACATAACGACTGGGTGACAAGGAATATTCATGGTCTTTCTTGGGATGAATCTTCAACAGCTGTAATGGTGTCATCATATATAGCGCTTTATTTGAAGCAAATTATCAGACCTGATGAAGAAGTATGTGTGAAGGGTTTAGACAATGCTTCCCTGTGTTTACTAATCCTCACACGGTCTTTAATTGAATATTTTGGTATTTTGGTTGCAAGTTTGATGCGGGTAAATGATGATTTAAGAATAGCTTTTCATTGAATTTATCAACTTTTACAGGTTTTACTCCGATAGTACTGTGAACTGTATTGTTGTATTGTTTAACAATTTTGCTTAAATTTTTTATCCAATTGTAAGAACCGTTCAGGTTAAACAAGCGCCACATTTTTTCCCTTTAAATTTCTAATTACACGTTCCATGATGCATGCTTTCTTTGTAGAAAAAACACTATAATGGTTTATGCCATATGTCTGCATTAAGGATTGACAGTGTTTGTTATAATATTCTTTACCAAAATCAGACTGCAAATTTTTTGGTAGATTTTTAAATTTATTTAAAATTGTTTTCATTGCAGCAGTAACATCAATACTCGTTTTACTTTTAAGTGGTACAGCCCATACGTATTTGGAGAAACAATCAATCATTTAAACCTTTTACTATCACTTTGCGTCTCTTAAAATTTATTCTTGTTGGTTAATGAATTTCGTTTACTATATCCTCTTTCACTTTTGATTGAGCAACTATCATAATACCTTTTTTCTAATAAGAATTTATTAAATACAATTAATAAATACTTCTACGTTTGAATGTTGAGGGCTTCACTTGCTTTGAAAGGAACTTTTAATATAAAATCAAAAAACATTGCGGTATTGTTTATGATAGCACCGCTGTCACGAAAGCAGATTACATCCATACGTCTAAGCAAAAATCCTTGTAACTGTGCAATTACATTAAATTTTTTCGTTTATAAGAATTTCAATGTATTGTGGTTATCCTTTAATATTCTCAATGACTGCTTCCTCATAAGGAAATTTATAATTATGTTTAATGTTGAAAATAAGGAATGTCTTGCAACCATCGAGGAATGTACTAGAGTAAAACGTTGCTACTACCGTGTAATGTAGCATATATAACTTGTACTTAATCAAGGTTTCAAAACCTTTATTTTTTTCACATTCCTGTTTACTTAGATCTATTTCACGGTTATTTAAGTGCCTTCTAAATTTGTCAATTGTCGTATCATCTAATCACTTTTGCCTCACGCAGTTCTTTAATGATCGAATTTATTTCGTTGCCGTGACCTGTGTGTCCAGCAGTCTGAGATGAAACTAAAAGCCGTAATCTATCAACAAGTTCATTAGGATCATTTCAATATAAATAATCTATGGCTTTTTTTTTATACTTCCATTGTCATTCCGTCTCCAAGACGCTTTCTATAGGGTAATGTTCTAGGTCTACGAGGTGTTTGGGGAAGTATGCTCAATGTAGATATTATATTTTTGTATTTATATGAATCATTACCCTGAATTTGTTCTGTTTCAGAATAATATCTTCTATTAGCATTTGTTCTTTTCACAATATCAAAGTATGACTTTAGATCTTGCGGTCTGTATCCGACAGGATATTTTTTAAACAGTAGTTCGTATAATCCAGGAGTACCTTTATATTTCAAATCATTTATTAGAACATTTTCATCATACAACGCGAAATTAGAATTGCCTATCATAAGACCATTTGAATCAGGGTTATACCGTACATCATATTTATAATCAAATTCGTTCTTAACATCTTTAAACATATTGTAAATATATTCTCGAGGTAGCGGATGTAGCTGTTCGAGATAATGTGACATACCAGGTGAATAGACAAAGCTTTGTATATATTCCTGGGTATCTTGAGCATTTCGATTAACTTCTGTTTTGTATTCATTATCATCATCTTCATCTATGGCATCATTTATATTCGGTACATGCTGAGCAATAACCGGCGAATAAATATAGTCAACGTTCCTTTCTAGCAATTTCGGTTTAATTTTTTTTACACTGCTATGAGGCAGTTCTTCTTCTTTAAATTTTTCTTTCTTTATCACACTTTCCCCATCTAGTTTATTAACAATAGTTTCTAATCGTGATGTTATGGTAAGATTGATTCCGCTTAGACGACTTCATTATCTTTTAACTGGCGTAGTTTGTTTTTTACAATGTTTCTTTTCTTAAATAAAATTCTTTTTTTAGTTTTATCGCCTCCTTGTTCATTGCGTAAAAAGTTTATTGTAATAAAACAAATTGTTGGATACTAACGATACTTGCGTCTCTCAAGGATTAAATATGTATGAAGTGATCAAAACCTATTCGGTACCTTCCTTGACCTGGATCACTATCCTTGTCTACAACAAGAAAACCGTATTTGTCTTGCCAACAAGCACCACATATTTCACGGACTTTATCATACTTCATGTCAGTATTGATGTGATCGTCATATATGTGTTTTAAGTTTAAATCATCTTGTTTAAATAAAACTAAAAGATTAGCATTATCACGTAGTAAGTGCTTAGGTATACGAGTATAACTTTGACAAAGGTAAAAACTGTCTACTTGTTTATGACGCCCCATACTAAAGTATTCCCTAATGATACCTTGTTTATCGCAAGCTACATCATCAAAAACAAATATAGAATTATTTCTAGCATCAGATGGTGATATTGAAGCGGGCTACTGCTACCGCGTTTCTTTAATTCAAAACAAGTAATAATAAATGTCTTTATTACTCACTGTTCACAAGTCTAATTAAAGTATATGCCTTGTTTACAGATGTTTTTAGTCCACTTAACAATGAAGCACTAGTACACTAATGAATTTACAAGCACTAATATCTTCTTAAACTAACTCCTTTGCCATAGGTTCATTAACAACACTAACACAACTATTTATTTATACACTTCTATTTATTTATGTATACTACAAGCTGCATGTACATTAGACACAGCTTATATCATTTATGTATATATTCTAAAAGCTCAACTACGCTTACTGTACACGATATAATTTATATTAGACATTCAAGAATAGACTGACTCTTGCATTCATTAGCGGTCTTATATATACTCTGGATTACAAGGATGACTCATGCTCCCGTAATTTCTAGAAGAATTCTGGAATCCTTGAGAATACGCTGTGCCCCGAGCGTTTTGTGTGTAATTGATTGCTAGAAGAATTCTCGTATCCTGAAAACTATGCAGAGTCTACAGCGCTTGTGTGTTTGATGGGTTGCCTAGTAGTAGCTCGCAACAATATAATATTATCAGAACTGGAAAATGTATAATATTTGATCCCTTTTATTGGTTGCAGTAGACTTTCAAGGTATTGATACTTTGGTTGATAAAGTGATTTAGAATAACCATATACGTTTTCAAACTTTAAACCATTAAGATGTTCTATCAACCCAATCATAACATTGGTTTTACCGCAATTTGATGGACCAACAACTAGACATCAAATAGATGAAGGCAGAAGAACGCTATGTTTTTTAGCTAAGGATTGCACGTCAATGTCATCATTGTTTATGGTTAAAGATGTTGATTGTTTCACAACACGTATGTTTGCAAGTACTAAATTTGATTGTACAGAAGTGGAATTATATATAAGAACGGCGAATATATATATATATATATATATATATATTCTTATATCAGCCCTAATTTTACTTTATATTATATCACCCCTATTACTTTACTTTCGCTTTGGGCTAATACCTTCTTTATTTATTACTTTTTAACTTTAAACAAAATTTGTTTAACGACTTTTGTCGTCGTCCCTAATGATTTCAAATCGAGGTGCTTTAGCAAACGTTTGGTTGGTTCTTTTTTTACTAATTACTATATTTTTATATGCCTCGACTATTTGAAACTTTAATCTCAGGGTTTTCTCACCTACTCACCGTGAGTTCAATCGTGAGTAGATGTGCTCTACCCAACCAAACTGCACCCTCGTTTGTTTTACCACTTTTTTAATGTACTGAATTTACTATGTATGCCAAATTTTAATAGATCAAAGTTGCCTGATGCCAAATTAATTTATGTAACTGTTTATGACTTTAATTTTTGACGTTATGATATATTTACGGTACTTACCAGAAATATACTGCGCTGAAGGCCTTCTTCTAACTGCTGGCTCAAGTTCGAAATCGCCGTACGCACTTTCACAAAAGATTCTCCAATTTTGTCCGCTTGCGTACTGCCTCCAGGTGTTCTTAAAAAAACAATTTCGATGACCCAAACCTGAAATAAATTTACCCCAATTTAGAATTTAGCAAAAAACCGTTGTCTACTTCCCCTGCGTTAGTTCTTCCTCTTCGTATATCGATCTCCTGTTCCTCTGCTTCGTATCCCACTTAATCCTCTCTTCGCACAATCCAATTCAAACCCGCTGTCCTATTATAAATCACTCCTAGTCCTGCTATTCCAATTATCCATACGATGTCCTTACTGCCGTTTAATCTTCTCAAATCAATCCAAAATTACTTATGTCGTCGATGCCTTCTTTATCCACTCCTATCCCTTACTGCCGTTATACCAAATCTATCCCAAAACCAACACAAATCTTCTAAATCAAATAACCGTCGCTTTCCCCTTTGCACTAATAACCACTTCCAAAATCTTCTTTAAATACACGCTGACTTTCCCGTTGCACTTTTAAACACTTTTACCTTTTTTTTATATATTCGTCGCCTTTATTTACTTTCACCCTTTATTAAATAATACTCGTTGATACACATATAAACTTTTATTTCAAAATATTTTACACTTTAACGCAGGTTTCATAAAATAGGTCTTTATCTGAACAAATTCGAAAAGTAAGTCCCTTATTTATTTTGCTTAGTTATTAAATCAACAAACTTAGCTTACTAGAATAACATTTTTAAACATATAACATCCAATAACAAATCATCTTTCTTTCAGTGTCCAACATACCTTCGCTACAGTCTTTATAATAATTTTAAATTTCTACTATTGGTCCAAAACACTTCACTAAACTCCAATAACCTTTTACATTTTGATTCACTTTAAATTTTGATTTACAATTCGTCCAAAAGTTTGATTCTATAAAAGGAAAAGCCAAATAATTTATACACGACCTGGACGCTTTGTTATATTGCAGATATCCATAAATGCGTTCGGCTTTCCGACGGCAAATGTACTCTCAACTGGCTCATGAAATATCAACTCAGTATAAAACCTCAAGTACCGTGCATTATATCAACGTCATAAAGTCATGTTATCTACCTTTTGGCATATAAGTTTCAATCTGAAATGGTGCATACTTTAACGTATGTAAAGTATAGCAAAATTTATAGTTTTTAAAATATTAAATCTGAAATATTGATCCTATCGTTTGGCATACACCCCTATTAATACAAATATACCTTTAGAAACCTAATACCCCTCCCCCCCTTACATAATAATAATATATATATATATATATAGATATATATATATATATATATATATATATATATAAAGAATCATTAATTCACAATATTTTTATTTATTTACTGCACAGCTTGAGAGGATAGTTGATTACCTATAATAATTCTAAAACTACTGGGAACGGACTGTTAAATACTGTAATTAACAATTTACCATTTGAAGCGGATATTCCGGGTTACAAATTTTGCGGTTCGGGTACAAAACTAATCAAACGGTTAGCTCGGAGAGACAAGGGAATAAACAAGTTAGACGAGGCTTGTAAGGAGCACGATATTGCATACTCAAATGAAAAGGATCTATCTAAACGCCATCAAGCAGATTCGATGTTAGCTCAGTTAGCTACAGAAAGACTACATTCTGGTGACTCGTCTTTAGGTGAAAAAGCAGCAGCATTTGGAGTAGCTACCGCAATGAAAGCTAAAGTAAAACTTAGTATGGGTGCCTGTGCATCGCTGAGAACAAAAATATCCATAAAATAAGAAAACTGATAAAGAAACGTAAAGTAAGAAGTACGCTAGGTATTAAAAGTATTATCAAACAAGCACGTACAGCTTTAAAAAAGACTAAAGGATCTAATATTATGGATGCAATCAACATAGCAATTAAGGCCGCCAATACAGCAAAACAAAGGAGCATATTAAATCAGCTCGAATTATATCAATTCCTAAAACAGGGAATTTTTTTACCACTAATACCAATTTTTGCAGGCCAAAGCACCCTTGGTACTCTTACTGGAGGTGCAACTGCTGTTGCAAAAGCAGTTTCAGATACTAAAATAGCTAAGGAACAACTAGCGGTAAAATTACGTCATAACAAGGCAATGGAGGACATTGCAGTCGGAAGCGGCATGTACATCAAACCTTATAAAAAAGGTTTTGGTCTTTTTTTAGCCCCTGCAAAACCTCAAAGGAACGCAACTTGATTTTACCCAATCGAGCATTAAGCAATGTAGAATTAATTGAGTTTGTTAAGCAATTAGAAATACCATATTTCCGTGGAGTGTTTATGAGAAACAATCTCCCCAAGAAAGTTAATTTAAAAGATTGTAGTATAATTAATTTAGATGGAATAGAAGGTTTAGGCACGCATTGGACCTCTTATAAAAAGTACGGTAGTAACGCTATTTACTATGACAGCTACGGTAACCTACGACCGCCAACAAGGTTGATAAGTTATTTGAATAGTGGGGGTAAATGTATAATTTTTTATAACATTAACCAAAGAACAATCGTACGGTACTGTGTTTTACTGACATTTATGCTTACAATTTCTAAGCAGTACATAGAACTGCGTATGAAGTTGTCATGTCGTACACTTTTACTCTAACGGGAAACACTTCAGTTTTAACAAGCAATTTTAATCCGCCTATAAACTTGGATAATGATTCGGAGTACGTATTAGGATTAACAAATTTTGAGTCTTATAACACAATTCCAAATGTTGAAAAAAGAATAAACAATAAATTTTATTATGGACCTAATGTAGAATTCATAGAAATACCTGAAGGTACTTATAAGATTAGAGAAATTAGTAAATTTCTTCAAAAAGCTTTAGGCGATAAAAGGTAGCGGGGTCGTATGGAACAATCACGAAGCGCTAGAAAGACGCCAGTGTATATAGAAATTATAGCTGACAATAATACCATTAAATGTAGTATTAAATGTAGTGAAGATATGGATTTTACCAAAAAAGGATTCAATTGGTTCTCTACTTGGTTTCAATCCGCGAAAATTGCTAGCATTTGTCACGCATCAAGCAGACTACGCGATCAACATTTGTAAAGTGAATGCAGTTTTAATCGATTGTAATATTGCAAGTGGATCCTATTTAAATAGTAAACCAGCCCATGTAATACACGAATTTTTTCCTCAAGTACCTGCAGGTTTTAAAATTGTCGAGTGTCCACCTACAATTATATATCTACCAATCAGATCACGTATAGTAAATGCAATAATGGTTAAAGTGTTAGACCAAGATGAAAATTTAGTTAATTTCAGAAGAGAACTGCTAACTGTAAGGTTGCGCTTAAAAAAATCTACAATAGCCATGGGTATTAAGTATAATGCACGCAACATGTCAAGAATTGCTATAAACGCTGGAAATTTTAAAGCAATCGACACTCGATTGATTGTTTCAAGACTGTTAACAGCACAAAACCGGCAGTTTCTACAATCGTTAGGACTGCATTTGTTTAATTAAAAAGTAGAATGAATAGTGAAATACTGAACGTGCGTGAAAAAGTTTACTTCGACAATGCAATTGTTAATATTGAAAAACATACTCATCAGCCTTATGCTAACACATCTTTAAACGATAATGATGAAATTCAAATTCCTTTACAACAATAACAAGATGTTTACACCTTACCATCGAAGAGTATGCCGTACATAGAAGGCAAATTAATTAAAACAGATGGAACGCCGTTTCAGACAGCAAAGTTTGTAAATAATGGGGTTTTGCTGCTTTTTGATGAAATAAATTCACACGACGATAAAAGATACTTGATTCCGGGATCATACAAGACATTACCCATAGGTCATTATTCCATAAATAGCATGGAAATTGAGGAATCAGTTTAAATTATATTGAATTATTCTGATATATGCATGTAGAATGTAAGTGTAAATATGTTAATCAAGTAAATAAGTGTAATGTTAATTTATATCTAATAAGTGTAAAGTTATGTATTATTTGAATTGGTACTTCTAATCCTATTGTAAATGTACTGTTATTTGATAATGTGGTATTTAAGTATGTGACTCTAACGAATGTTAACTTAGATATAAGCAACCGATATGTGTGTAATATATGTTAATTCAGATAAACCGATATCCATATAAGCAATATTAAAAATATATACATTTTTATTTAGGTGGAGAGGGTGAGGCAGAGGATGGAGGGGTAGATTGTGGATCGGACTGCACCAAAATTGCTATATAAAATGGTTAAGCAAAAGTCTTATGAACCTTGAATGTAGGATCGCCCGGGCTGAATGACTTTTCTATCTGACAAAAATGGTCTTTTTGGACCTTAGAATTTCCCATGTTAAATCTCATAAGAAAACCGGTTTTTGCGCTCGTACGAAGGTTGCTTATATATTGCATGCAACTTGTGTGGTTATACCACATCACAGAAAAGTAGTTTACAAACACATTTTAGGTCGCATACTAACAAACGTCCAATCGCTTGCAGTTTGTGTGATTATACCACATCACAAAAGAGTAATTTACAAAGACATTTTCGGTCGCATATCAACGAGCGTCCATTGGCATGCACTTTGTGTGATTTTACTACATCGCATAGAAGTAGTTTATAAATATATTTTCAGTCGCATACTAACAAACGCCCATTGGGATGCAGGTTGTGTAATTACACCACATCACAAAAGAGTAATTTACAAAGACATTTTCGGTCGCATGCTAATGAACATCTATTCGCATGGAATTTGTTACAATTATACCACATCACAAAAAACCAATTTACAAACCATTTTCGGTCGTACACTGACAAACGCCCATTCGCATGCGGTTTGTGTGATTATGTTACCTCACAAAAAGGCCATTTACCAAAACATTTTCGGTCGCATACTAACTAACGTCCTTTCGTATGCAATTTGTGTGATTATACATCACAAAAGTATTATTTACAAGTACATGTATGGCGTCTTACTAAAACGTTCATTCGCATGCAATTTGTGTTGCTTTTCCGCATAAAAAAAGCTGCTCTAAAAGTCTATATGCTATCACATACTGAGAAACATTCATTTGTGTGCTTAATCTGTAGTGCAAAATTACTTCTGCAGTCCCGTATTAATCAACATCCCAAATGTTTGCAATATGTGATTATTTCGTATCAGAGATTATTAATAATAATAATAATAATTCATTTATTATACTTTGTTTACATTAGTCCAATACAGAACATTTACACTTGAATAAATAAGCATAGTGTATTAATTTATGGCAAGTTATATGCTGTAAAACAGTATAAAAATAAGGAATATGGATGATTTACAAGTCCCCCATACTACAAATAAGTTTTGCACATGATCAGAGTCGGTGGTATTGCAGCATTATTATTTTTAAGTATTTCAGGATTGATCTTCTTCTTTATCATCTTTTTAAAGGAACTTATGGTTGTAATTTCAATTTTAGGATATCGGTTTAATGTTTTAGGTGCAATATAAGAAAAAGCAGATTAGTACATGACAGTATTATGTTGAGGTATATTTATTTTCAACTGATTTCGCGTATTTTATTATGTACACCCTTCCTACATTTATGTCTATGATAAAGGTTTTGGTGTTTGAGATTTGTATACTTTGTACAAAAAGCACGCTAAATGAAGTTCCATTCTTTCATTCATACGTAACCAACCAATGTTCTTTATAGGTTCACTTGTTCGTGCTCTGCCCCGAAGACCTAAGCAATATTTTGCACATACATTCTGTACTCTTTGAATCATTAATTTGTGGTTTTCTGTTAAAAAAGGTGAGTATATACAGTCACAATAATTAAAAAGTGAGAGTACCAAAGTGTTTGTAAATGTTATTTGCTGGCATTGGCAGTATGTTATTTAGTTGGTATAGCTGTTTAAGTTTAAAGAAGGTAGCCTTAAACTTCGCTCTCACTGTCCTTCAAAAGTTAGCTGTTCATCCATGTATAGGCCCAAATTCTTAACGGACTCTGAGTATGACACACAAATATCAGCAATCCATAATTATTTCTGTGTTTTGACGTGTTGTATTGCCAATTTTGTCCCAAATGCAATTACTTGTGTTTTATCTGGATTAACTGTAAGTCCATTTGCAGTACACCAAGTGACCAACGCTTTCATTTCATCGTTAATTACTTCAAATGCCCGGTCAACATTTTCAGTAGGGAAGGAAAGTATGTATTGTATATCATCTGCATACATATACTGTACATGGCGCATCTGCTGTGAATATATTAAATAGCGTTGGTCCAAGTATTGAGCCTTGCGATACCCCAGATCTTAATGTTACCTCTTTTGAAAGAAGCTGCATACTCTGGGTACATATTCTAGTAACACATTGTTACATGCCAAAATTGGCATTTTACAGTTTTAAATATGTTACTGAATTCGCGCCAATATTTTAAAAATAGACTTGTTAAATTTCCGCCATCCGGATAGTTGCGTCGGCGCAAAAGAATGCGCAGGTGTGGAGTAATGGGGGAAGTGCGCGGTTTCCAAACGACTGGCTCTACGTTGGGCGCCACTGTTATAATCCCGCGCAACTGCTATGAGTCACTTCCACAGTCGGCAACACATACTAACCACGTACACAATATTGCACAACAAGATATTACGTCATAATTTGCCAAATTGTATCACATGCCAAATATGTTTATAGTGATACAAGATGCACCTTAAAAAGATAAAATGCACTCACTTAAAAATGTGGAACTTTTCACGATTTTGCGATAGTCCTTGCGCAGGGGCCATACTCATTTTCGTCTGGGTGTTGTTAGGCGTGAGTGGGGCTATGCCCTCGTTGAAACCAGATTGCCTTGTCTTCCTTCTTCTTCGTTTGTAGCGGTACGATAAGGATACAGATAGGGCACGATAACTAATTCTTTTCAAGTAGAAATCTGATTTCGTATATTTCTATACCAAATTAAGGCAGAACCGGAAAATAATTCACCCGCTGAAACAAATAAATCTTGGTCTGTGCAATTACGGGAAATTTTAAAGTCATTTACTCTAACCAGGAATGACATAGCGAGATTTGGGCGTCAAAGCCCTAAAAAGTTAAACCCCATTTATACACAGGTATTGATTTCCCCGACGATAAAGAAGGTTGTGAGATTGTAAGGTTAGAGAAGGCTGTAGGTACATTTACGTCCACATTTAAGTTAAGTTTTTCGAGTACTACTCCTTCGAGTAAGAGAATATCAGATAGGAAGGCTAGTTTGCTTTGGTTAGCTTGTTCATCGTTAAATAAACATAATAGGTCTATTCGTTGCTTAACATGCGTTATACGAGACACAACGCGCTCAAGTTCAGTTTTACTAGGTTCAGGGTCAGTTTTATGCAATATATCACAAATATCGTCAAGAGATTGTTTAATTTTAAATATATTTTGAGGTAAATCAGAGACCACAACAAGCGGAATAGGTAGGCTTTTAGCTTCTTGAGCTAATATAGCTTTTATCTGCAATCGTCTGTCATTTTGGTTCGTTGCTGCTTTAATACTTCGGGACTGTATTTCGTAAATTGATTCAAATGCTTTGAGATAGACGGGATTCATTATAGTATAGCGTTTAATGAACCCCTTTGTATCCCATAGGCCATAGTATACCATGACAGCACGAATTTCTATCTACCAACCTATAGGTAACAAAAAAAGCACAGCATATTACTAAAGCTCGGTTTATTACTAACAGGTAGAAAATAACTCCTAAGTATTTTTTGAGTGTTTTACAAGTCACAAAAAGAAAAAAAAAACGATCTTAAGACTGTAGTACACGCTCACAGTCAAGCGGAAATATCAGTGACTTAATGTTAAATATTACTAAAGTTTATGAGCTCCCTATCGTGATCACGTAATACAAAATTATCCCTACAGGCAAATCTCTAAAAATAAGAGATTAAAAATTCTCATTTAGTACACCATACGTTCGGCAATTGGTACATAAGCTGTTGTCGGTTTAGGAATCAAGTAAAAGACTGTAGAAGCTACCCAGAAGCAGATATAGATACTGACCACAACATCGTAATTATGAAGGCTGCACTTAAATTTAAGAATGTGAAAAAGAAACGGAAAAGGCAATTGGACTTAGAGAAACTAAAAGATAAAGATATTCAAGAAAGATTCGAAAAAAAGTCAAATGAATTGCTCAAAGATATCGGGAAAATATCTGATACTAAGGAAGTAGAAACAGAATGGAATAACATTAAATCCAGCTTAGACATGGCGGCCAGAGATATTCTGGGGTATACACAAAAAGAAAATAAGAAACCATGGATAACAAAGGATATCCTGAATTTAATAGAAGAAAGACGAAAATACAAAAATAAATCAGACGAAACAGGAAAACAGAGATACAAAGCTATAAAATGGGAAATTATTCGAAAATGCAGGAAAGCTAAAGAACAATGGATTGATGAAAAGTGCAAAGAGGTACAAACGAAGATGGAAATAGGAAAGACAGACGAAGCATACAAATTAATTAGAATGAATTTTAGAGACATAAAACCGTATAGCAAAAATATAAGGGACGCACAAGGAAACATCATCATAGAAAACGTAGAGAAAGTGGGTAGATAGCAAGAATATATAGGGAATTTATATGCAGGAGAGGAGCTAACTGCATTAGAACAGGAATCAGACATTGAAAATGATGACTTGGGATATCCTATACTTAGAGAGGAGTTTGAATTAGCATTAAAGAGTCTGAAAAATGGTAAGGCGCCGGGTACAGATAAGGTGCAAGCAGAAACTCTAAAAGCCGCTGGACAAGCAGTAACAGAACGTCTCTTCCAACTTGTAAGCTATATGTAGAGACAGGCGAGATACCCAAAGATTTCAAATGTAGCATCATAGTAACTACACCAAAAAAGAAAGGCGCGGATAAATGTGAAAATTCTCGAACAATAAGTTTGACAGCACACGTGTTAAAAATATTAACTAGAATTGTGCAAAGACGAATGGAAAAACGGGCGGAAGAAATACTAGGAGAAGACCAATTTGGGTTTAGGCGAAACAGGGGAACACGGGAGGCTATTTTAGCTCTGAGAGTGATAATGGAGAAAACAATAGAAAAAGGGGAAAGCGTGTATATAGGGTTTGTAGATCTGGAAAAAGCTTTCGACAATGTAAAATGGAAAAAAATGTTTGAAATACTCAAAAAGATTGGAATGAGCTATAGGGATAGACGAATAGTACATAGCTTGTACAAAGAGCAAACAGCAGTAATAGAATTAGAGCAGGAACGTAGAGAAGTAAACATTAGGAAAGGGGTGAGACAGGGATGTGCCCTATCCCCATTGATTTTTAACTTGTACATAGAAGACGCAATGAATACTGTCAAATGCAGGAAGACATTTGGAATTACTATGCAGGGACAAAAAATTGATATCCTTAGATTTGCAGATGATACAGCGGTATTAGCGGCTAGTAAGGAAGAGTTAGAAGCTGCTCTTAATGAAATGGAAACGGTTCTAACAGAGAAATACGGTATGAAAATTAACAAAACTAAAACTAAAGTTCTAGTATGCAAAGGTGGGAAAATAAATCAAAACAAGAATACAAGTATGTAACACGAACTTACAAGAGGTTAAGGATTTCTGCTACCTAGGAAGCCAAATAACGCAAGATGGGAAAAGCACAAAGATATAAAACAAAGATTAGCACAAGGTCGTGCTACATTTAACAAGAAAGCAACTACTGTGCTCAAAGACCACAAACATAGAAACAAGGAAAAGATTGCTTAAAACATATGTGTGGAGCACAGCACTGTTCGGCTGTGAAGCCTGGACAGTAGGAGAAGCGGACAAGAAAAGATAGAAGCCTTTGAAATGTGGTGCTACAGACGTATGATGAAGATATCATGGACAGAAAAGTTAAGAACGAAGAGGTGCTAAAATGGTAGGGAAGAAAGAAATATGTGGAAAACGGTAAAAAGAGGAGAGATAAGATGATAGGCCACATACTACGGCATGAGGGAATAGTGCGGAATATATTAGAAGCAGAGATAGGAAAAAGAGAAAAGAGGCAGACCTAGGTTAGACTACTGCACACAGATAGTAAAAGATGTAGGCTGTAGGGGTTTTAGGAGATGTAGGCTAGCCCAGAATAGAAATCAATGGAGGTACGCATCCAACCAATCCCAAGATGGATAAACTAATGATAAAAAATAACTGTGATGAATATTATAAGTAACTACAAGAATTGGCTGAGCAATATTCTCGAATAATGTTAAGTGTGTGAAAGGATTTACTGGAAAACCATTACTTCGGCAAACATCTAAGTGTTGGGGGATCTTGGTAGCCACAGGTTGCTTAACCCCCTTCACTGAATCTTGCTGAAATTGGGCATAAAATTAGAAAACAATAGAAGGGGAACGAGCTGTATACACATGCTGTGTGAGAATTTCAGGGAACTATGTAGGCAAGCTCAGAATATAAATAAGTGCAGGTACGAATCCAACCAGTTTTGAGACGGAAAACTTAATGACGAAATATAAGCGCAGATAAATCTGATAATTAGTATAAACAACTAGTTGTTGGTTGCGAAATATCTGCAACTAATGAGGACTGTGCGAAAAGATATATTGGAAAATATATTAAATCGATAAATGGTTTAGTGTTGGGGGAACTTGGCAGCTACAGGCTGCTTACCTCCCTTCATAACCACTGAAGGTAGGAGAAATAGGGTATATAATTGTAAAACAATAGAAGGTGACTGAACTGCATCTAACAAGAAAGAACAGTGCTTATGAGAAAAGACAACAAACATAAAACAAGAAGAAAATTGTTGAAAGCATGTGTGGAGCACTGCACAGTATGCCTATGAAATACGGGCAGTCTGAAACGCAGATAGAAAAACGGTAGCAGCCTTTTGAAATGCTGTGCTTCAGATGTATGAGGACGATAGCATGGACAGACAAAGATAATAACAAATAGGTTATAGAAATAGTAAGGGAACAAGGATATCTGGGGAAAAAGATAAGAGAAATAGAAGGGCAGAATACGTTCTAAGGCATTTTTGGGGAATAGTATGGGATATATGACAAGCAGAGATAGGAAAAAAGAGGTGGATGTAGACCTAGATCAGATAGTGATAGATGCAGACTGCAAATTTCAGGGAAATCTGTAGGTTAGTTCAGAATAGGAAACAATGATGGTACGCGTCTAACCAGTTCCAGGACTGAAGACCTAATGATGATGATGATGACCATAAAAATTGGTACCGTCCACTCCTCAAATTTCAAAGATGGTTTCTTATATATTTATGTAATTTAAAATACTTTTTATCGTTTTCATAATGTCTTATATTACCCTCGTAGTTTGGACAAGTTGAGACACAATAGATATGAAAACATAGACGGCAAAGTATGTTTTTAGAGAAATGTAGGAGTGCATAAGACACAAAATACGATTTTTAAAAATGTAATATTTAATAGGGATGGGGAAATACATACACAACCAAGAAATCTTAAACAAAATTAGTTAAATCTAAAGCACTCGCAGGAGTTATACGTTACTTTAAGTATTTTGGTCATTTGCGCATTACTGATTTCTTGCACATTGTCAATTACCATATAACGTAAATGTCATTTGCCTTATCTGACTTTATAAAAAACAACTACCAATTTTCAAATTTTTTTCCGCTTGAACCTTATCTATATCCAGTGCCTAACCATATTTCAGGCCTTTTAATGCTAATTCAAATTCATCTGTAAGTATAGGATATCCCAAGTCATCGTTGCCAATTTCTGATTCCTGTTCTAGTGCTGTTAGTTCCTTTTCTGCTATCTAACCACTTTCTCTACATTTTCTATAATTATGTCTCCTTTCGCCTATTATATTTTTAATGTACGGTTGTATATCTGTAAAATTCATTCTAATTAGTTTATACGCTTCGCTTGTCTTTCATATTGCTATATTAGTTTGTACCTCTTTGCACTTTTCATCAATTCATGACTCTTTAGCTTACCTGTATTTGTGAATAATTTCCCATTTTATGGCTTTTTGATTTTCAACTTCGTCCGGTTTATTTTTGTATTATCGTCTTTCTTCTATTAAATTCGGGATATTCTTTGTTATCCATGGTTTCTTATTTTCTTTTTGTCTATACCCCAGAATAACTCAAGCCGTCATGGGATTAAATGTTATTTCGTTCTGCTTCTACTTTCTTAGTATTAGAAATTTTCCTCATATCTTTCAGCAATTCATTTGATTTTTTAAAATCTTTCATGGATATCTTTATCTTTTAGTTTCTCAAAGTCAAATGCCTTTTTCGGTTCCTTTTTTGTTCGAAATTTAAGAGCGCCCTTCATAATTACGATGTTGTGGTCCGAGTCTATATCAGCTTCTGGAAAGCTTCTACGGTTTTTTACTTGATTTCTAAACTGTTGTCTAACAAGAATGTAATCTATTTAGTATCTTCCTATATCTCCTGACTTCCTCCAAGTGTAATTGTCTTTTAGCATGATATTAAAATAATGTTTGTGACAGTTAAAATTGTTTTGTCACAAAATTCTACCAGCCTATTTCCCCCTGTCGTTTCTTGTGCCTGAAATAAACTTACTACCGCTTTTTCGCTACCCCTAGTTATCGCTGTTAAAATCCCCCCCAATTAGTAAATTTTCATGTTCTTACCGTCTTCGATATTTTCCCAGATCGCTTTTACTTCTTCCTCATTGTAGCTAGTGGTGAACACATATACTTATATCATTACTGTATTTACCGGTTTAGATTCTAATCTAACCACTTACTCCTTTTTCTCATAACTATCCCCACATCCAAATTTCCTTTGATCCTGTATGAACTACTCTAGTCTCCACTCCAAACCCCACCCCCCTCCCCCTTCTGACGACCGAATCCGCTGATCGCTACTATGTCTAATTCTAACCTATCTATTTCAATTTTCAAGTTCTCAACCTTACCCACTTGCTTCATACTTCTGGCATTGCCCACTCCGACTGGCAACATGTTCTAAACTCTTTTAGAGGGTTAAATTTAGGTATTTTTATTTCGATTTGTTTACGAAAGTCAGTGATTTATAAATGATATCCAGCCACCCTAGTGATAGTCTTATTTGCAAGAGGTATTTTATTTTGAAAAATTTCTTTAATTATGATCAATTTTAGGATACCAAAGCAAGGAGTTTTATGGAAAAATAACGGTCTTTCATATACAAGTGACAAAAGAACTGTGGTCATGGTGTCTACTAATATTCAAAAATGAAAATTCATGACTTTTTAGTGACCATTTTATAAAATATTAGTGACGTGTTAAAAAAAACTTACTTGTATTTATTCTATTGCTGTTAAGTTTCATTTTAATCACAAAATTAAGTAATTAGGACATTTGTCATACTTAAGTATATAAAGGCTATTTGAGAACAACACAATTTAAATTCATAATGGTTTTAATTTTTCCAACTCAAGGTCCAATGCTTTTAGTTCTTCAAAGTTATGCTTCTCTATGTCCTTCCGTTTCTTTTGTAAGTCTGCAACTTCCTACACAATCAGCTTTTTACTGCATACTTCCTTTTTCTTAGATTTCTTTTTTTTGGCAATAGCTTAACGTCTTAAAGAAGATGCATTCCTTACAGCATGAAGCATTTTCGCAGTTATTTCTCAATTCTTAAATGTTGCTTCAAAAATTAATCTTTGTGAAATCAATGATCTTTCTTTTAAGCCGCCCTCTAAGCATTCTTTGTTTATAGAGAACCCTCTTTCTACCATAGCACTGCTATGATACATTGTCAAAATTATCCTCACATCATCATCATAAGGTCTTCAGTCATAGAACTGGTTAGACGCGTACCATCATTGTTCCCTATTCTGAACTAACCTACAGATTTCCCTGAAATATGCACAGTTTGCATCTATAACTGTCTGATCTAGGTCTACATCTACCTCTTTTTTTCCTATCTCTGCTTGTAATATATCACATACTATTCCCCAAAAATGCCTTAGAACGTATTCCGCCCTACTATTTCTCTTTTTCCCCAGATATCCTTGTACCCCTGCTATTTCTGTAACTTATTTGTTATTATCTTTGTCTGTCCATGCTATCGTCCTCATACATCTGAAGCACAGCATTTCAAAAGGCTGCTACCGTTTTTCTGTCTGCGTTTCAGACTTCCCGTATTTCATAGGCATACTGTGCTGTGCTTCACACATGTGCTTTCAACAATTTTCTTCTTATTCTATGTTTGTTGTCTTTCCTCATAGGCGATGTTCTTTCTTGTTAGATGCAGTTCGATCACTTTCTATTGTTTTACAGTTATATGCCCTATTTCTCCGACCTTCAACGGTTGTGAAGGGAGGTAAGCAGTCTGTGGCTGCCAAGTTCACCCAACACTTAACCATTTGGCGATTTAATATATTTTCCAATTTATCTTTTCGCACAGTCAACATTAGTTGCAGGTATTTCGCAACCAACAACTAGTTGTTTATACTAATCATCAGATTTATCTGCGCTTATTTTTTCGTCATTAGGTTTTCCATCTTAAAACTGGTTGGACACGTACCTGCACTTATTTATATTCTGAGCTAGCCTACATAGTTCCCTGAAATTCTCACACAGCATGTGTATTCAGGTTAATCTTCTTTGGGAATTAAACCACTCATAGTTTTTAAAATCAACTTTATTTACGTTTCGATCCACGACCTAGGATCATTGTCAAAATAATAATAAAAACTTCAAGTTTGACATTTATGACATAAATTGAAGGTGACTGATTTATTGATGTTTGAAATATTTGGTTTGAGTATACTAAGCAAAAATTTTTAAAGTTTAACAGAATGATTGCCTTCAATTTGTGTTGCAACCTGGGATCGGCTTTCTTTAGGTAGTCAATACGCTTAACGTGAAATCAGCTGATTAATTTTTATTGATGAATTTCATATAAATTCAATAACTTGGAATTGGAAAACATTTTTTAACATGTTTCTATTTATACAATTGAGAGGATGGTTATTAAAGAAGTGTGCGATTGCATTATTGAAAGGCTTAAGTAGTCATTTTTTATATTTATTTTGAGGAGGAAAATTCATTGTGATTTAAGTTACCTCTTTGGTAGATTTTAACATGGTTCTGAGGCGACCCTATGGCGGGTTTACACTTGTCAGATACCAATACTGTTCTACGGAGATTGTATATGGTCTTGAGGTAACCTTATTGTGGATTTATACTTGTCAGATACCAGTGCTGTTTTACAAGGATTGTTAATATGCTTATTTTTATGTAATTAGTTATTTTATGTATAAATAGAAATCATGTATGTAGGCTGTATTTCATGTTAATATTGCAAGGAAAACCCAGGAAAAACTTGCAATCCTACCTAGATATTGTGGGCATTTGATTTTCATTTGTTTTTTCTTTTAGTAATGGAATCCATTGTTTACTGAAAGTCACGGATTCGTTTGCAACGCAGTTATTTTTATGTAGGGTTATATAAGCAGCTTCTTTGATTTTGCGTTTTTGGTGGTTTTCTTCTTCTTCTTTTCTGCTTTTCAGGGAGTATGTGTATTCAGCTCGTTCCCTTTCTATTGTTTTCTAATTTTATACCCTATTTTACCGAGATTCAGTAAAGGAGGTTAAGCAACCTGTGGCTACCAAGATCCCCCAACACTTAAACATTTGCCGAAATAATGGTTTTCCAGTAAATTCTTTCACACACTTAACATTATTCGAGAATATTGCCCAACCAATTCTTGTAGTTACTTATAATAATCATCATGTTTAAGCACAGTTATCTTTTCGTCATTAGTTTATTCATCTTGGGATTGGTTGGATGCATACCTCCATTGATTTCTATTCTGGGCTAGCCTACACATCTCCCTGAAACCTCTACAGCCTACATCTTTTACTATCTGTGTGCAGTAGTCTAATCTAGGTCTGCCTCTTCTTCTCTTTTTTCCTATCTCTGCTTCTAATATATTCCGCACTATTCCCTCATGCCGTAGTATGTGGCCTATCATCCTATCTCTCCTATTTTTTACCGTTTTCCACATATTTCTTTCTTCCCCTACCATTTTTAGTACCTCTTCGTTCTTAACTTTGTCTGTCCATGATATCTTCATCATACGCCTGTAACACCACATTTCAAAGGCTTCTACCTTTTTCTTGTCCGCTTCTCCTACTATCCAGGCTTCACAACCCTACAGTGCTGTGCTCCACACATATGTTTTAAGCAATATTTTCCTTGTTTCTATGTTTGTGGTCTTTGAGCACAGTAGTTGCTTTTTCTTGTTAAATGTAGCACGACCTTGTGCTAATCTTTGTTTTATATCTTTTGTGCTTTTCCCATCTTGCATTATTTGGCTTCCTAGGTAGCAGAAATCCTTAACCTCTTGTAAGTTCGTGTTACATATTTGTATTCTTGTTTTTGATTTATTTTCCCCACCTTTGCATACTAGTACTTTAGTTTTATTTTTGTTAATTTTCATACCGTATCTCTGTGAGAACCGTTTCCATTTCATTAAGAGCAGCTTCTAACTCTTCCTTGCTAGACGCTAATACTGCTATATCATCTGCATATCTAAGCATATCAATTTTTTGTCTCTGCATAGTAATTCCAAATGTCTTCCTGCATTTGACAGTATTCATTGCCTCTTCTATGTACAAGTTAAAAATCAATGGGGATAGGGCACATCCCTGTCTCACCCCTTTCCTAATGTTTACTTCTCTATGTTCCTGCTCTAATTCTATTACTGCTGATTGCTCTTTGTATAAGCTATGTACTATTCGTCTATTCCTCTAACTCATTTGAGTATTTCAAACATTTTTTTCCAATTTACATTGTCGAATGCTTTTCCAGATCTACAAACCCTATACGCTTTCCCCTTTTTCTATTGTTTTCTCCATTATCACTCTCAGAGCTAAAATAGCTTCCCGTGTTCCCCTGTTTCGCCTAAACCCAAATTGGTCTTCTCCTAGTATTTCTTCAGCTCGTTTTTCCATTCGTCTTTGCACAATTCTGGTTAATATTTTTGACACGTGTGCTGTCAAACTTATTGTTCGAAAATTTTCACATCTATCCGCGCCTTTCTTTTTTGGTATAGTTACTATAATGCTACGTTTGAAATCTTTGGATATCTCGCCTGTCTCATACATATAGCTTACAAGTTGGAAGAGACGTTCTGTTACTGCTTGTCCAGCGGCTTTTAGAGTTTCTGCTTGCACCTTATCTGTACCCGGCGCCTTACCATTTTTCAGACTCTTTAATGCTAATTCAAACTCGTCTCGAAGTATAGGATATCCCAAGTCATCATTTTCAATGTCTGATTCCTGCTCTAATCCATCTACTCACTTTTCTCTACGTTTTCTATAATGACGTTTCCTTGTGCGTCCCTTATATTTTTGCTATACGGTTTTATATCCCTAAAATTCATTCTAATTAATTTGTATGCTTCGTCTGTCTTTCCTATTTCCATCTTAGTTTGTACCTCTTTGCACTTTTCATCAATCCATTGTTCTTTAGCTTCCCTGCATTTTCGAATAATTTCCCATTTTATGGCTTTGTATCTCTGTTTTCCTGTTTCGTCTGATTTATTTTTGTATTTTCGTCTTTCTTCTATTAAATTCACGATATCCTTTGTTATCCATGGTTTCTTATTTTCTTTTTGTGCATACCCCAAAATATCTTTGGCCGCCATGTCTAGGCTGGATTCCATTCTGTTTCTACTTCCTTAGTTTCAGATACTTTCCTGATATCATTCAGCAATTCATTTGACTTTTTTTCGAATCTTACTTGAATATCTTTATCTTTTAGTTTCTCTAAGTCCAAGTGCCTTTTTCCGTTCCTTTTTTTCAGATTTTTAAATTTAAGTGCGGCCTTCATAATTACGATGTTGTGGTCAGTATCTATTTCTGCTTCTGGGTAGCTTCTACAGTCTTTTACTTGATTCCTAAACCGTTGTCTAACAAGAATGTAATCTATTTGATATCTTCCTATATCTCCTGGCATCTTCCACGTATATCGTCTTCTAGCATGATGTTGAAATAATGTGTTTGTGATGATTAAATTGTTCTTGTCGCAAAATTCTACCAGCCTATTTCCCCTGTCGTTTCTCGTTCCTAAACCAAATAAACCTACTACTGCTCCTTCCCTACCACAGCATTAAAATCCCCTGTAATTATTAAATTTTCATGTCCTTTTACGTATCTTAATATGTCTTCGATATCTTTGTAGATAGCTTCTACCTCTTCGTCACTGTAGCTAGAGGTTGGCATGTATACTTGTATTATTACTGTGTTTACCGGTTTAGATTCTAATCTAACCATGAGTACTCTTTCGTTCTTTTGTAAGTAATTTTCTACACAGTATCCTATCTTTTTCCGCATAACTATCCCCACACCCAAATTTCCGTCCTCTGCTCCTGTATGAATTACCCTGAAGTCTCACTCCAAAATCCCCGCCTCTGGCCACCGAACTTCGCTGATCCCTACTATGTCTAGTGATAACCTATTCATTTCGATTTTAGGTTCTCTAGCTTACCTACTTGCTTCATACTTCTAACATTCCACGCTCCGACTTGCAGAATGTTCCCGACTCTTATTTTTAACTTTCCGATCGCATCCTCCGAAGTAGTCCCCTCCCGGAGATCCGAATGGGGGACTATTTTAACTCCGGAATCTTTTACCCCAGAGAATGCCATCATTTTATTATAATTTAGGTAGGCTGTGTACTTGGGAGATAATGTAGTGGTTTCCCGTTACCTTCCACATTGCGGTAGTGTGTCTTAGACTGCCATACCGACCCCTATGGTCTCTGCCAATCTAAGTACCAAAAGAGCCGCTGCCCTCTTTCGGGGACCTGTCTTAGTCTGGTTCCACACTAACGACCCTACTACTTTGGTTGGACCTGTAGTTTGGCTCTTTAGCTCATTAGAACACGCAAGCCATTTCACCTGTTCTAGCAATTCAGAACTTCGGCAAGGTGCAGGTCTATTCGAAATGGCCCAAAAGTAAGAAATTGTTTATCGTTTAGAGGATTTTACAAAAAGTTCGGTAAAATATATATCCAACCTTTCATTACGCCACTCTTTTAAAGAATCACGTTCTGATACACACAAAGTTTCATATTGTCTTTTTATACCATCGGCACAACCTGTACTTATATGTTTATTTTCTAATGTGTCTTGAATCCTCTGTTTCCTAAGTGTTTCACTTTTCATTACATATGGAGAAAGACATGATGCACCTCTAACAATTTTATATTTAAAAGGTGACTTTTCACTGATTTTCTTAAAAAGGAGTTTAAGAAAGGTCTGACAATCTTTTTTAAACACTAAAATTTGAAGTTCTGAAAAAATTTTTCAAGTTCTTGATTGTCATTTTAGCACCTAAGCCAAATCAATCTGCATTGGTGATAATGTTTGGCAACTTCAAGTTTAATATTAATTAAATCCAAAGACGTTTTTGCACTTTTTATTAATTCGTTTTTTTATAAATCTTTCCCCAATACAACGCAGCAACGAACTTAGATCGTGATGAAGAAAGAACAACGGCTTATTTGTTTAATATTTAGTTAAAAACGGTTCGAGATCAGACACTATGGACTAAAGAAATTCTAGTTTTGCTAGCAAGAAACTATATGACAAGGACAAGTTGAAACTGCTGTAATATACTTTTTAAGAGGCTCTAATAGCTTTATTGTTTGCTGTAAAACACCACCATTTTCCACCCATCTTATTGAACAAAATTTGTGTGGAAATGTTGTTACACCTGTATGATAGATAAAAGTTCCTCTTCTAGTAGGAGTGTTTTTGAAAAGGTAATACAATGCACGTAGAAATTCATGGATAAACCAAACAGTGTCATTGTGTGCTGTTTTATACGCTCCATGAACAATGTGCAGCCCACATGTGCCAAGATCAAACATTACGGGGTCATCATCACTACCAGAAATTCGAATGTGTTGTTTTAGTTCCCGAAGCATCTTGCGATTCACATTAGGTCCATCCGTGCTGATGTTAAAAAATATTTTTAATGGGTATACTAAGAAAATCCAGGGTATTTAAAAAACCATTTAAAAAATCGGTAGCAGTAGTTTTTCAAGAAAACACGAAGACAAATAATTTGTTTTAACCATATTATCTTCATCGTCTCAGTATCTGACAAGAATGTCCATTTGGCATTGTTGCACAACTTTATTCAGGCTTTCGTCAAAACTTATACACAAAAAAATACAATCTTTAATTTTATTTAAAAGTTCATTTTGAAAAAACGGATCCAAGCCAAAAGTGGCTATACAACATATTTTGTCTTTGTGTAACTGCATGTTTTACGCTATAAAAGAACCTGGGAACATTATTGGAAAAAGTTCATTAGCATCCTGATGAACTCTTGACAAAGAATAAGATACTATCTTGTGCATAGTCCATAATATTTCAGCTTTAGTAATCTCGTTACGGATCATGTATGATGCAATATTTTTATTTTCACGATCAGCTTCTTCAGAATACACTTTTGCAGGTAAATCAGGTGTTACTGAAGCTGATATATCATTTTGTTGAGAGCCTGAGACCGAAGTATTTCTAACTAAATTATTCTCAATAGTTGGTTGCTTCATATTGAGTATCGGATTAGCTATTTTAGAATGATTTAGTCCCTTGGAATGAAGTTTTACATTATATATTCCAGCTTTTGAAATATCAATTTTTTTTACAGTAGGCATAAAAAGCAATACGAACATTTCCAGGTACTGATTGTAACCAGCTTTTAAAAATCGGATTTGTCAGCCAAAGTACAGTATGTCCCAAATTGGATGTATTAAATGGGTAACTTAGTTGTTATTAAAGATACAATCAAACTGTGTGCGCAGTCATGGGCCAACTTTTTAAGATCAATTCGATGGTAAAATCATAAATGAGCGATCTTCTTTTGTTTTGAATTAGAGCCAAAAATTGATATTTTTAACAATTCTATTAAATTGTATAACTCGTTTGTTTGCAAAAACATTCAAAAATACTGTAGAAGTCTTTTATACAGTTTTTTACGTAGAATGCAGTGGCATACGCAAATATTTAATATTTATAATACTTTTGAGGTTATAATATACACTTGCATTTTTTTAATTGGAAACCACAATTGGTTGCCACTTTATTTAAAAGCTCCTTTTGACAGCTTTTCAAAAATATATAGTTGAATATAATTACCTTTTCAAATGGCCAATTTATTCCATGTTTTTGGTATAATAAAATAATTTATTATATTGGTAATAAATAGTTGGCCGTGAAACAAAAGGTAAACACAAAGCAAGAGTTTATTATTGTACCACATCACATCTCTAAACAACAAAGTTTGAATGCTAGAAAAATACAATATCATAACTACATATATTACAAAAATTAATATACCTACATCTTAAGTTGAAAATTATATTTCCCTATCCACATATAAATAGTCTATGATCTATATATAGATACACAAATACACACACACCTTATTCCCTCACACACAAAGCACGCGCCCACGCATGCATGCGCACACACCCTCACACAATATATATAAAACACTAGAAAACAGATGGGAATACTTACTACATTAGTTTTATATACTGACAATTCAGAGATATTGTTCAAAATGGCCTCCATTCTCTGTTAAACAAAGTTCGCATTGTTTTATTAAAGACTTAATAGAATTTAATAAATGAACCGCCTTAACTTTACAAAATGCTGCATCAATTGAATTCCGCAACTCTCCAATACTATGGTGTTGTTTTATAGATTTTCTCTTTCAAAAAATTCCACAAAAAATAATCCAATAACGACAAGTCAAGAGACTGAACAGGTCCAAACGTACATATCCATGTATTGAGATATTCTCTATTTAAATAATCACAAGTAATTATAGTGTTTTATCTTCTCTTGAGAGGCATGTCCATTCATGCAAGTTGGTATCCAAAATTTCAATATAGCGACCAGATGAAAGATTGTTTTCAAAAATATGGCATTGAAATTTGCCACCAACAATGCAGCAACAAATATTCAAACCAAAACGGCCTTGTTGACGCCTCGTATATATTTGATAGGTATTTTCATTACAGTGTCGATTGTTGTGTCAGTTAAAGATACCAGCACTACTCACATGCGTTTCATCAGACCATATAATGTTATTCCCAAAATTGTTAGTAGCAGCACATTTACGAAGATACCATTGACAAAATCGCCTTCTTTTTTGAAAATCGTCCGGAAACAAACTATGTATAATTTTAATTTTATAGGGTCGATATTTATTACGCTTCATTATTCTTGAAGCTGCTGATTTAGAAACATCCATTTCCCTTTCAATCTTCCTACATGATGTTCTTGGGTTCGTTTCCTCACATGCTATGGTTGCAACAGTAGTTAGCTCTTGATTAAAAACTGCATACTGTTTCGTTCTAGGTTTGTCAAAACAGCCAAACTGTTGTAAATTACTATCTAACCTTTTAAACATGTTAATATTTGGTTGTCGTCTTTCAGGACACCTGTATTATTTACAAAAGACATAGTAATATTATGTGCTATTAGTTACACATTACCTGTTAAAATATAAAGTTTTTGCTAATAGAGGAATTCTCGCAGACTCAATAACTGCAACTAGCATATCGTATTTTTCATAATTTTCAAATTTTGCCATTTAGTAACACACTAATGCTTCATTTACAAACTAAAAATACAATTTATTGCATGTGCAATAGATATGATTGAAGCTCATTGACATTTGTTATACAAACAATTGTCATTTTTTGTTTACCTTTTGTTTCGCGGCCAACTATTTATTACCAATATAATAAATTATTTTATCAAACCACAAACAGAATAAATCGGTCATTTGAAAAGATAATTATGTTAAACTATATATTTTTGAAAAGCTGTCAAAAGGAGCTTTTAAATAAAGTGGCAACCAATTGTGGTTTCTATTTAAAAAAAAATGCACGTTTATATCATAACCTCAAAAGTATTATAAATATTTGCGTACACCACGGTATTCTATGTATAAAACTGTATAAAAGACTTCTACAGTATTTTTGGATGTTTTTGCAAACAAACGAGTTATAGAGATTAATGGAATTGTTAAAAATATCAATTTTTGGCTATAACTTGAAAACAAAAGAAGATCGCTCAATTGTGATTTTATCATTGAATTGATCTCAAAAAGTTGGCCCATGACTGCGCACACAGTTTGATTGTATCTTTGATAACAAATAAGTTACCCATTTAATACATCCAATTTGGGTCACACTGCACAGAAAACGAACATTTTCCAGGCATTTTTACAAGAAAGTGTTCACTTTAAGTAGATACGCACTGTGTAAACTTAAAAACGTAAAATCTTGTTGCATTACATATAATTAAAACGAAACACACCTCATAAGGTTTTATTTACGACTGACTTGCGGTAATATTCTTTAAATGCGGTCGTCTGACTGCTAGCTACCCCGCATTCCAATTCCCTATTACAATGAAGGTCACTGGCGCCACGACCACAGTGTCTGGGGTTGATTACAATAGCAGGTGTATTTATTACGGCCGCATACAATAATAAAAAAGCATTTCAGAAATATACACACAAAACTGCTGCTCAAGCACTGATAAGCCGCGATTTCTAGATTCAAGGCGTCAAACAAAAACCACAGGCTTTATATAACCCAACCGAATAAATGTATAATGAAAATAGACAGGCTGCTTTCGATGTGATGAAGGAATTTTTTGTCCTTTAACATTTATTTGCTGCAACATCTGAAGTATGGCTATAAAATTTTATGACGTATTTGTGGAAATACATACGATAATCAAACAATGAAGAAAAAATTCGTGACAGAGATATAGGATTTAGTGACTTTTCGTTACTTTAGTTACCGCAAAATAAAATTAGTGTTTTTTTCATGAAGTAGACACCCTGGTTGGTGCCAGATGGTATGGTACCTGTGGATTTTGACGGAGAATAATCTTGGGTGTGTTAACATAATTTTAAAATTTAATTAAACCATTATTTAATATTTTTTTTCCTCATTTATCCCTAGGAAGTTACTCGCATACTCCTAAAGGGCAACTCAAAATTAAATACTTTTAACACTAGTCTTACCTACAAGTGAATACACTTAAAGAAATACACTAATAATTTTTTGCAAATGGTTTATTCTGGCTAGACCTGATACATACATTACAAATATAAGATGACTAAAGCTTTAATGAAACAGTGTAAGTTTTAAAATTATTTCCATTACAGCTTACAAATCTCATAGTACAATTTATTTAAAACAGTAAAATTGAACATTTTTAGTTCTATTGCTAAGATCTTATTAAAAACATTTAAAAGGGCTAGTTTTTTAGAATTTGTTTATAAAAACACCCTAGCACAATGGCTGATATATCATTTAGATACCTAGTCTATATTCACACAAACTAACATCCTACGATTTTTGCAAGTCCACTAGCAGTAAAGCGCTCAATAAGTTTGGTTGTACCTTTCTGGCCATAGTTATATTTACTTATAAAATTTTCGTTTGTTGTACTCATAATGATCAATGCCTATTTATTTGACAATAGCCAGCTTTAATAGGTAAATTCAATATCAATAACAATAGAACACGTTTCTTCTAGATACGAACTAAACAAGTACCAAAGAAAACCAGTACACACACCTAGCCAAAGAAATACACCAATAGCTTTTTTGTAAATGGTTAATTCTGGTTAGACCGGAATTAACCATACAAATATATATGAATTACATTCAATCAATATAAGATGACTAAAGCTTTAATGAAACAGCTAAGTTTTAAAATTACTTCCATTACAGCTTACAGCTAAATGTTTCGAATCGCATAATACAATTGATAATAATTTAAGACATAACATTTAAAATCTAACATTTCTACAATTTCTTTGTTTAAAGGTCTAATATTAAAAACATTTAAAAGTGCTCGTTTCAATAAATTTTTTAAAACACCCTAGTTTAATGGCAGGTATTAATTCAATTAAATATATCTCGATGGCGGCCACATTAACACAAACCGGAGTGTTTTCCGAAATGCTCTTTTCCCATTTTCTCTTTCGTAAAAACACAACACAAGGTGTCAAAGTAAATCAATTTCAAACCACTAGACATCAAAAGTATAATGAAAACTAGTAATCTTAATGCTTCACTCAACACGACATTGCAGTAGAATATATTTCTACTGTGGTATCGTATAAATGTGACCTTTTCAAGCACACCAATATACCACAAGGTTCAAAGCGCCATTCTCGCTAACATCACAGGAGGTACTACACAAATAAGCTAAAAACTATAAGTAGACTGTTGGTTAGAAAATTAACATTCTAGTGTACAAAGCGCCCAGTCATTCAACACGAAGAACTTTTGGTTTTTCCCAGGTAAAACCATCACGACCAAAATGACCATATACGGATGTTTTCTGGTAAATGGGCTGTCTGAGGTTTAATTCTCTGCAAAATACAGTTATTAATTTCAGCATTACGAAGCTACCTGACCAAACTAACAAATGCACGTACAATAATCCAATACAACTTACTTTACGATTTTTCCAGGTCGTAGATCAAAGTTATTCCTAATTATTGACAATAATTCCTTCTGTGAAAGTTTCGATGTGCCATAATCAAATACAGTGATCGAAAGGGGTTCGGCTACTCCTATAGCATAAGCAACTTGTACCAGGCAGCGTTTGCACAAACCAGCTTTAACAAGCGACTTGGCAACCCATCGTGCTGCATATGCAGCTGATCGATCAACTTTCGTAAAATCTTTTCCAGAAAAAGCTCCTCCACCATGTGCACCCCAACCTCCATAAGTATCGACTATGATTTTACGACCAGTTAATCCAGCATCACTCTAAAAATAGTCATTACAGCAAATTTCTATTACATAAAAATTATTCACACAAAAATATTATTTCTCTCAGAATTGTTTTAACATCATGACTCTTCAAGAGTAGCAAATACGTACAAAACATCATTGGAAAAATGTCAATCAAATTGAAAATATTATTTAATATCCACTATGTGCTGTACTTACTTGAGGACCGCCAATTGTAAACAAGCCACATGGGTTAATATGAACAACGGTTTGTTCGTCGAAATACTTCGCAGGAATAACAGGTTTAATAACTTTATTTAGCACATCAGTTCGCAGTTCTTCTAGACTAATTTTTTCACTATGCTGCAAAGATACAACCACAGTATGTACTCGAATTGGAATGCATGCACCATGATCAAAATTATATTCGCAAGTTACCTGTAAAAATAATTATTTCAATAAAGTAATTGTACAGTTTGAAAAATACGTACTTGTGTTTTAGAATCAGGTCTGGCCCACCATAATTCTCCCGATCGTCTTAGCTCGGCAATTTGATAGTTAAGTTTATGTGCAAGTACCACAGTTAGCGGCATGCACTCTTCCGTTTCATCAGTAGCATAACCAAACATCAAACCCTATACATTACATTTTTTTTATTTTAAGAATTGACATGTCGTTAGGAGTAGAGAAAAGAAAAGAGAAGCGATAGAAAGCAAGTACAAGCAAAATAAGTATGTCATTCAAACTGATGAAGTAAATAAACATTTTCTTATGAACATGCTATCAAACTTATGCAGATTTTCAATAAACTATAAAAACAATTGATCGGTTTCTATATTCATAACCATAGAAATTTTAATAAATTGGTAATAATAATTAGTAATGATCACATGAAATCTCTCACAATCGCCTTTACTATAATTTCCAATAAATAAAATTGATGCACAAAACACTTTTTAAAATACGTTGCGTGAGATTCTGTGTGGTTATGATAGTTTTAACGACTTCAAGTTTTACTACAGCCATTGTTAGGTTTTAAAATTTCCCATGCTTTTTGATGAATATTAAAACTAGAATTAACAGCAAAAGTTGTTATTAAATTTTAAATACTCTTGAAAAAAGCACCATGTTTTATAATTAGTTCTAAAGTGATATATCTAATGGTATTTGTATTTATGGCTATTATAGAAACAATCGATAGTTAAGAGTTTGCATGTACATTTCTACTAAAGCAGTGACATGCACACTAAATGATACTTCACTTCAATCTTTTTAAATATTTGTTGATTTGTTACACTTACTCAGAGTTATACGATCTTAATATTAATTACGTCATACGTTGTGACAAAAATTAATTACTACGGTGAACAATATTTCCATAATAATCTTTATATTTCAGTTCACTTGTGTATCAGCAATAATAACAGTAGCCGGATGTACAGAGTAGCGCACATATGTCATATTTCCATATAGAACATCAATAAATGATGCCAATGTGGCTATATCTTCTCAGTTGTTTATTATGCTTTCATTAAATATATCTAGTTACATGACATTATTTTAGTTTAATTAACAGAACGTGATAGAAACCAATTTAAAACCCGTGTTGTGTTCAAAATGTTCTCTGCCTACAAAACAAAGTTGTGCACATTGAAGCTTATTATTAACAGTTTTCGATACACGTTGAGAAGTGTTAGAAATCTCTTCCCTAATGTTATTTTTCAATTCATCAAGTGTCTGGGATTATTTTTGTAGATTTTCACCTATAGAAATCCCTACAGAAAATAATCACATGGTGACAAATCGTTGAATGCGGGCAATAAAAATTAAAATTTTCCAATAGAATTCACTCAATATCATCTGACCTGCAAGGTCTCGGTCGATCCGATGTTGTTTTTTCAAAAAATAAGTTTAAATAAAAAATTTTATGAATACATTTGCAAATATTTACAATAGGAGTTAAGCCCATATACAACAGCATTATTTGACAATGGTAGTGGCATGAGAAAACTTACTAAATCAAAACTATATCACTACTTCAAACCAATTGATGGTAAAGTAGATGGTTGTAACGTTTTATACATCATAGATGATGGGTTTCTTCTACATTGTGTCGTGCGATAAAACAAACACATTTTCTATTAAAAATGTTCGAAATACTCTAAGAAAAATTCGAATGAGTTATAATGAGAGACAATTAGTGCATAGACTATCCAAAGAACAAACAGCAGTGATAGAATTGGAACAGGAACATAAGAAGTATATACGAGGAAACGGACGAAACAGGAATGTGTGCTGTCTCTACTAATTTTTAACTTGTATATCGAAGAAGCAATGAATACTGTCAAATGCAAAAAGACATTCGAAATTATTATGCAAGGACCAACGATTGATATGCTTAGATTTGTAGATGATATAGCGGTATTAGCATCTAACAAGGAAAAATTAAAAGCAGCTCTTAATGAAATTGAAAGTCAAAACCCAGAATACAAATAGGAAATGAGAATTTATAAGAGGTTAAGGATATCTGCTCTCTAGAAAGCTAGATAACGCGAGAGAAAAAGTACAAAAGCAGCTGCTATGTTTAAAGACAAAAAAAATTGTAGGCAGCATATGTGTGGAACTCAGCACTGTATGGCTATGGGCAGGATGTATGATGAAGTTATCATGGATAGACAAAATTAAGAACAAGGAGATTCTAGAAAAAGTAAGGGAAGAAAAAAATTTGTTGAAAACAGTAAAAAGTAGGAGACAGGATGGTAGGACAACTTATAAGACACGAGGAAATAGCGCAAAATATATTAGAAAAACAGAAGGAAAAAGAGAAGTAGAGGCAGATCTAGATTAGACTATTGCAAATAGATAATGAAAGATGTAGATTGCAGGAATTTCAGGGAAATGTGTATACTAGCTCAGAATAGGTAACAATGGAGATACGCGTTCAACCAGTTTCAGGACTGAAAACCCAACAATGAACTTCTTGTGGTCTAAATAATATTGTTATTTTTTATGGTTATTCTCATAATACCAAAAATGTAATAGTTTCAGAACCCTTTGAGGTCAAAACAGGAGTAAGACAGGGAAATGGGTTAACCCCACTACTCTTCAACTGTGTACTGGAGAAGGTAATGGAAGAGTGGAAGAAAAAAATAAAAGAAGAAGGAATTCCTAAAATAAAAATAGGAAGAAAGAAAGATAATTTGAAAATTGACCGTTTGGCTTTTGCAGATGATCTGTCAATACTAGCGGAAAACTTAGAAGATGCAAAATACAAATTGATATACTGACAGAGAGCAGAAAAGGCTGGACTAAAAAATCTTATAAAAAAACAGAATATATGACTAATAGAAAAGATATAACAAAACAGATCACAACAAAATATGGGAAAATTAAGGGAGTAAACAAGTTCAAATACCTGGGAAAAGTAATTCTACCAAACGCCCTTGACGAAGAAGCCGTTCTAACAAGAGCAAGAAAAATAGAACTAGCATTCCACTTGACAAAAAATATATACAATAAGAAGTCCATATCTATCAATGCAAAGATAAGGCACTATAATACAGTTATCAAACCAGAGGGTCTCTATGCCTCAGAATGCCTTATACTGAACACAATCTGACAGCTAGACGCGGTAGAAAAAAAGAGACAAAATTTTTATGGAAAATCCTGGGACCACAATGTAAAGACTGAAAATGGAATCTGAGAAGCAATAAAGAGATTTATTTAACGATCGAGAAAATAACAGACACAATGAGAAAGAGAAGAGTGATATTTTACAGTCACATTAAAAGAATAAATGATGAAAGATTAACAAAGAGACTATTTAATTACTTCGACATAAACCCTAAGATATAGATGATATGGATCAAGGAAATCAGAAAAAACATGGAAAAAGTGAAAATAGATAGAAAAGAGGTTGAAACAAATAGAAAAACTCAGAAAAACAAAGGTTTCCAAGAAAAAGAAAAAAAAGAAGACTGGAGCAAAATAGACAGAAGAAAAAACACGGAGAAAAAATGAAAGAACATGGAAGAGAAGAAAGAGGGGAGAAAGATAATCATCATAAGTTATTTCACGTGGTCCATAGCTGACCAAAATTGAAAGAAGAAGAAAAGTGATGGAACAATGCAGAGTTGTGAATATTGCTACACCTTTTGAAGTTTAGTTTAATGAAGCAACAGAAGTGTCATTCGCCCAGGAAAAAAGATAAAAAACAATAAAAAAAGCAACTGACAATACTACTATCATTGTCAGGTAGGATATAAATCTATCAATACTTTTAATATAACATACACAATCAACGAATACAGTTTTTTTCTTCAAAAAAACTCAGCCGACCACCTTGTAACAATATATTGGTCGTCTGGTCTCACTATCGATTATGCAGGAAATATTTTAATTTTGCATGCTATTACTGGTTGTGATCAACTTCAGCAATGTATCGAAATGGAAAACTGCCAATCATGAAAATGTTTGAAAAATGTCAACATTAACATAATTTAGCGACAACATTTTTATAAGAAAATTGTTCACCTGACGTTATTGTTGATGTTAGATTGCATTTTATATTAGCAATATATGGTGTTTCAACATCAGAACACTCAATGAACAATTGTAAATATTAAAGTTTCGTTAAATTAATACTGCAGTCAAGTTTCCACCATCGCCACTAAGGTCTGTAGCAGCTAAACAACATACTTGTCAGGTGTACTATCAAGTTGAAGTTATCAGTTGAAGTTTTCCATATTCTTTTACAATTGATTGTACTGCTAATTTTTTCTTTTGAAAATTTTGACAAGGTTGAATGTCTGTCGACTGGAATTTAAGCGCCACTTGCCGATTATTGCAGTACAAGTTTTCTATTCTTTAATTTTTTTTTGTAGAATGGTATTTTTCTACTGTAGTGCTTAAATTTGTTGTTCTACTTTCTGAACTATCTTGTTGTTTGGCAATTTTAGAGTCTTTATGCATATTAGATAGGAGACATTTTACTTGGTTCCGTGTTCGTCTAGTACTGAGCAAACTGCACTTGTTTGCCCTGGCTTGTAAGTAGTTTCTACTAGTGGTAAATTGGGGTACATAATCATATATTTCTTGGAACATTCATTTCTAAATGTTTGCTTCTTGTCTAAGTACACTTAAATATTTTTGAGTTTACAGTTTGTGCACATGGATTTCTTAGATTTGAAGTGTTTGTATATCGTTCAAGATCACTAATTACTTTTCCAAATCTCTTATTCCTTTGTTTGCAGTTTTTAATTCAGTTAGGAGCCTATCCTCATTATAGGTAGATTATAGAACAAGCATATCCAAATATAGTTTTAATTTAGTAAAGTGTTTACCTTTGAGCTCATTATCTACTCTCATGCTTGATATCGTGTATGTTGTTTAATACCTGTTGTAACCTTAATTTCGTGTCGTAGCTATCTCTTTATGTAAATTCATAATTTAATCAGTTTACACACATGATTCTATTGTTTATTATTTTTTACTCAATGTACACAATTTTTGTGAAATATTTCATAGTGCACTCAAAGCTTTTACATTCCTTTTTTGCAACATTTAAACTTAAATGAATCAAATTTAACAGAGCACTTTAAAATGTAAAACCTCTAAATATTTTTGTTAGAATATTAGGGTAGATGCAAGTGTCGATGAATGTGGTTTTTAAAGATTGCATGTAGGTTCTTTAGAGCACACGATTATTTTCATTTACTAAACAATATAAAAATCATATCGAGTTGTTACTTAATTGTACAGTTGTCATGTTTTAAATGAACTGATATGTTACTTATTACTTCAAGTTTGAATATATATATATATATATATATATATATATATATATATATGTAATTTGTAGCTAATTGTAAATACATAAGGTCATAAATCAAGCTTGGGGTTAGAGTAATAACTTACGAGAAAATCCATTAGGCATTTTAGATAATTAAGTTATTTTAAATAATTAATTTAGAGCTTAGTCAACGTATAATATTGTAGGGTTAATTTAATATTAGTTATATTTATTTAGGAATGACGTAGCATAATATTTATTGTACAATAGAGCGATAAGGATTAAAAACGAGGTAAAAATACCATTTTTAATTTTTATTTAGTGTAGCATACGAAAACAAAAGCTTTGCATATTCGTTAGAAATAGTATTATTATTTTCAATAGTAAAACCAGAAAACGTTTCAAAGCATAGTAAAAGGGTGAGATATTTCAAGATAACACGCACGATAAACAAGCTTTAATATGCTACAAGAAGGAAAAGACCGTCGGGAGTTAGCATAGTTAATATACAACGAGGATAGAACAGAAAACACATAAGTAGAACGAAGAAGAAGTATGTTTGTTGAGATATCGATTTTTAATTATAAAGGTAGTATTGGAGGGAAGTTAGAAACAACTGAGGAACAAGGGTGTAGCAGAAACGTATGAAAACAAGTGAGAAACAGAGATTTAATTATGGATATAGTATACGAGGGAAACGACGAACAAACTTATTTTAGAGGGGGGAAACAAAAATTAATAATTTCTAGGAATATTAGAGGCAGACGCGCATCGATTGAAAGCAAGGGAAAGGAATTGAGGGAGAGGAAACAAAAATCAATAATTTCTAGGAATATTAGAGGCAGACGCGCATCGATTGAAAGCAAGGGAAAGGAACTGAGGGAGATGATTGGACGATATAAGTATACTTGCGACAAGTTTGTATTAGGTAGGGCAAATATAGAGCTGGTGGAAGCATGTGTGACAGGAGCTATATGAACAAGGGAGATGCAAGATGTTTGTTTGAGTTTGAAGGCGTGAACGTATTCGGAATCGCTTGACGGTTTGGGTTTCACAAAATCAGAGGGACGGTTGGCTGTTGTATACGTTTTACCAAGTATTTCAACATGTTTGTTATAGTAATTCAAAGGAAACGAAGAGTCGTTAAAGCTTTTCACAAGAATATCGAGTCGGTTAAGCGTGCAGTTTTAGAAAAAAAATCGGTTGGGCTTTTACAGAGAATATTGTTGTACGTTAACATGTTTATGTGCGAACTGGAAAACAGGGGAGGTGTAGCAATAGCTATATAAACCACTTTCAAAGGGGGTGTCACTCTCTTAATTTTTCTTCAGTCCTTTGCACTTCATCGATTTACTTTTAGTGAAAGTTAGTAAATTTATGTAAAATTGCTCATAAGTTAGTATGATGACAAGTGAAGTCAAGTAAAAAGCGAATAAAACAGTTTATACAAAGAGGAAATTTTGTATGTAAGTACAAACGATTAATTATTGTGGTTTTAGAATGCACGAAAGTTAGTAAAATTTGGAAGTACTTGATGGTGAAGGTGCCGATTTTTGGTTAATTTTTTTGGGAATACGAAGTGAAAATTTTGGAAATTGGATGCTCATGGTTTTATTATAAATGAAGATTTTGGGGTAGGAGCAAGTGTAGAATGATGGTAATTCAACTGGGGAGCTGTTTTATGGACGAGTGCTACACTGGACGGCATCATCTTTAAGGGCTGGTTGGCGGGTGATGGTCGGAAGACAGTTACCAGGTATGCCATTGTATAAAAACATTGTGTGGTGAATATTTTCTATGGTTTTCTTGATTTTTTTGTGCTTTGAAGTGTTTCTTATTTGATATATTTAACGAACTGAAAATTTATGGGACTTTAAATGAAAATGAAATTTATTTAGGTAGTCAAGGATAATTAATTTACAGATAACCAGGATATGTTGTAAAGAAGTGTAAGGGGCTTATTTTACTTTTGTAGTGCGGTAAATTTGCACTCACATTTAATGAGTTTTACTATGAGCCCATGATAAGACAAAAGGGTTAACGTAAGGTATGAGGAACGCCCTCTTACTTTAATAAAATATTTGTTTGAATAAAGTTATTGAATTAAAATACTTTTGAAAATGAAATTGTTGACATTACTAATAATACGAATTAAGGAAAGATATTTTGAAATTGTAATATTTATTTCATGTAAATAGATGTGATGTATTTTGTGAATTGCGTTATTTTGAGTGTGTGATGGTAGGATGTGAATTTCTATTAGGTTTCAGGAAACTTTTTAAAGTACTAATACAAGTTAAAAAACCAACCAAATAAGTACTAGACAATTATTTGTATCGTTTGCAAAGATGTACACTTACAGTATTCAATTACGACCTTACTCTAGTTTAAAATATGTACAATAAACATTGCCCACATCTAGTATTAAAAACTAGACAGGAACGCCTGTTGTTATCATTACTGTAGCACACGTTTGGAACACTTAAATAAATTAAATTTATAAAAATGTGGACATTGTTGTGTGCATTTATTGATTACAATTACTTCATCATTTCATACACACACACACACGCACACATATTCGACAAAGTCAACAAGTATGGCAGGCAGAAAGAAAAGAAACGAAGAAAGAACTAGAGCCAGGTACGGCACATTAAAAATTTCACCTGATCGCCTGCGCCCACTTCTTCCTCGGGTCGATTCTCGTGCACACCAGCTGCTATATTTGGAGACTGTTGATCCAATGCCAACAGTACATTGCAAGTCTTGTAGTCAAACCCTGTATTAAAGCATGCAAACCTTTTATATGAATAATAATGATGAGCGTTAAAGGTTACTATTATAAAATTATAATACAACCAAAAAGCATATATGAATAAGCTGTACGTTAATAAATGCCATCGTAGTAGTATATTCCCAATAACTTATTTAACCCAGAAGATTTATACCTGATCGCCTGCACCTATGTCAATTTCACTACGATGTGCATGTACCCCCATTGCTATGTTGGGCGATTGCTGTTCAATTGCGACAAGGAGGTTCAGTGTACGCCAATCAAATCCTAAGTTAAGTTTGCTTTGTTAATATAATAAAACTTATACACAATTTCTGTGATACAATTATAGCCAGTTTGATTAAATAAAATTATGAAACGTAAAAACACTAGCTATGTAAAGGCATTTTGTTAAATATTTTGTTGGAAATTTTTTCATAAAATACAAACACACAGACAAATAACGTCTGAAAAAAATTGTTAATTTTGAAATATCAATAAAAACACTTTCTTCCAAACTGTATATTACAAAAATAAGTTCAAATTTAATAAATCGACAATAACTCAGATTTATACACTGTAGAATCTAATTCAGTATAGTGTGGTCCGAGATTAATTCAGAAAAAAGTATGTTAATGTTGTTGCATACCTTAAAGAACATATAAACTATTTGTTATAGTTATTCAAAGAGGAACGTAAACAAATATACTTGTTAAGAATATATTTTTTCTTACAATAATTTTATTAAAAGTAATTGCAACCTTAATTATATCAATATAACTAAAAACTAGCAGGCAAATGAATCTAGATTTGCTAAAATGAACAACACAAGGAGGCTTCGAAGAAGACAAATGTAACAAGACATTTTTTTAAACAACTGCTTAATTTTGCTATGTGATTTTATGGCACATATTTTCTCCTAATTTCAGATGTTTGACCTAACAGTATATATCCAGAATACCACCTTTCACTTATGCTCCCCGCATGCACCAAAGTTCAAGAGTTTAACCCATTAGCGCCATACGTTGCCATTTGGATACACTTATCGTATCTTTTCTTAATGCTATGCCAAGAGCGAAGTTTACAATTAAGTAACATTTCATAGGGGTAGGTTGGTTAACTGAACATGACTAAATGCAGGCCAGAAAGCAACCACAGTGGATCTTGGATAGTTGGGAGTAAGAGTATACTTGCTTTATTATTCCTCTTATATCGAGTACGCAACGGAATTTGATGTTTGGTTTGAGTAAGTAATGTGTTTTCTATACATTTTAGATTTATCATCCTTTTGTTAATCGAGACACATTGCCATCGGTTCAATAAAGATAACGTAGCATAATTTGAAAAGTTTGTTTTAAAAATGTGTCATTTGTAGCTTCTTGACGTAGAGCGTTGCCATATGGCAACGCTAGGTGCTTACACTACCTAATACTATATAATGGCATAAAGAACCATTTATATTTTAGAAGAGGCTTCTCGCTTGTCGACGCTCTTGATATTGCTTATCGTCACAATATCGGAAGCAATATTTACGGAGAACCTCCCCATCCCAATGTGAACACGGACGAGGATTACGAAGATTAGACAGTGGCGGGTACGTTTTGTTTTATTTATCTACATATAAGTTCCTTATAGATTTTTATTTTCACAGATTAGTTAATAATCTTCAATCTCGGCAATTACGGGCAGGTGCAGAAATTGGCCTACTGAATAATGAAAGACGGTGTGGACTATAACAAGCCTGAAGGTGAATCTATGAATATGGTTAAGACAAATTCTATGCCCGAAGAACTGCAAAAGTGGATCGCAGAACGATTTGATGGTAAAAAAAACTATGCACTTTGGAAAATGGATGCCGATTTTGATAGGGAAAGTATTTGACTATTTTCGAATCCTGATTATAGTTAAGTATAAAGAAATGTCTGTAACCAATGTGTTCGAACAATTTGCGCATTGTGAATTTATTGAGCATTTGGTAGAACAAACCACACAATACACACTGTTTTTTAATTATTCCGACCGCAAAACTATATCTGATGAAATACGATTATTTATTGGCATATTATTTATTAGTGGGTATAATAACGTGTCAGCCAAGAGGAATTTTTGGGACTATAAAGATGACATGAAAAATTATGCCGTATCTCAATGTAGGTGCAGGAATAGGTTTCTACAGATATGCCGATTTCTGCATGCGGCCGATAATACAAGCATGAATTCAAACGATAAAGCTTGGAAAATACGTCCACTCGTAGAAATGTTCAAATATTTTGGAATACATTGGTGCAAGAAATTTAAACCAATCAGATTTGGTTACAAAAATGTGGCGTTTTAATAGCAGGGATGAATATTTGGTAAACTTCGAGCTATATCAAGGGAATAATTTTAAATCAAATGATGACTTTGATAAATTGTTCGGAAAAGCTGCCAGCCCATTATTGGTTTTCCTATAAGAATTGCCTGTTGGAAAAAAGCATTTCAAGTATAAACTCTACATGGACAACTTGTTCACGGGAGCATCTTTATTTCCTTTTTACGATTTTGTGGCTGTACCGCTACAAGAATTATCCGTGAAAATCATATCTCTAAAGCATTCCCTCTTACGGGAATCGAACTATTCCTAAGGCGACTTTAGTTAACAGCTTCCTCATTATTTTTACGATTAAATTGCATCATGGTGATTTTTCGCAAATTTTATATATGGTGTAGAATGTTTTGTTTGTACCGACAACATATATTGCTCTCTTCTCGAAAGTGCAATTATACTAGCATATTCAATATAATACTAAAGTATTTTAATTCGGTTGTTGTTATCATTACTGTAGCACACGTTTGGAACATTTAAATAAATTAAATTTATAAAAATGTGGACATTGTTGTGTGCATTTATTGATTACAATTACTTCATCATTTCACACATATGCACGCACAATATTCAACAAAGTCAACAAGTACGTCAGGCATAGAGAAAGAAAAACAGAAAAACTAGAACCGGGTATGGCAAATTAAAAATATTACCTGATCGCCTGCCACACAGATGCCGAGGACGACGGAAACTAGCAATTTCTATATGGTTCTAAAATATGTATGTACATATCTGCATGTATATTTTACATATTTGCAACATACATGCCTAAAATTGTGTGTGCTTGTAAGTCAGATGTAACGTATTTAAACAATGTATACGTGAGTAAGAAAATAATCCTACTGAATGCAACCAGTAATCCGAATCCGTACACTTAGGTTTATTGTATAAACAAAATAAACCAACATAATGATGTAATCACAAAGAATGTTTGTAATTTTCTTTTTACATCTGAAAAACCCAAAATCCATTTCACCTTCTCTGAAGTGCAGCCCGATCCGTGAACACATGCGGTTCAACCTTCGGAAATGCAGGTTGATTTTTGGAAACCACATTCTAGACAAAGGGCAGCTCATCCAAATGAGCCACATAGCTCAAAAAGTGAACCGTCAGCTCGACCACAGCCAAGATCGTTTTACACCCATCTTCAAGAGACTGCTGCTTTCTAAGATATAAGGTTCAAATGGGAGCCCTACAGCTCAATTTCTGAGCCACGTATTTCAAACTGATCCAATCTTGTAGTTGAGGTTTAATTTTGATCCGCAAGGCTCAAAATAATTGTTATCTTCTCAAGCACGTTTGTAGTTCACTAATTGTCAATTCTCTTTCGTTATAGAAAATGTGTAAAGTCAAAACACTTGCGGAGCTGGCTGAAATTGTTCCAAGCAATCCTGATGAAGCTCCTATCTCTAAGTTTGTATCAAAAAACTAGTAGATACCTTTTTGCCAAAAGGTTAGAAGCAATGGAAGGCCTATGTTTCCAACGGGAGTGAGTTCTTGGGAGAACTGCAACCTCCAAGTTTTAAATAAGATAAGGTGTATGCTTTTAACGGTAGGATTAGTGTACACATTTAAAAATGATGCAACAAGCCATCAGAAAATCTTTAAAGACACAATGGTCAAAATGTTAAGAGGGCTATTTCACATTGGCTTAGTACAATACAAACCATTATAATGATCAAGGTGAGCTTTCGTTTGTTGTTGGATATATATATATATATATATATATATATATATATATATATATATTTACAGGCAATAGCCAGGAGCATGCAGCAGCTTCTGATCTGAGTTTAACCTTTTATCACGGTATACCAAAGCCTGGGTTTAAACCAGAAGGTTGTGCGTTATGCACTAACGTGGATACTCCACGCCCTGCCGGCAAGGTGCATCAAATCCTACTGCTGAACGTGGTTCATTGAGACCTGATGTCCAAGTCGTCCGTGACGTCCCTGTCTTCATCGCCCACCATCATTGAAGCGGACCTAGCTGTCTGGACGTGTGAATACCACACACAGCACCAGTTCCGACGCCTTTTACAAAGATTCCGCCATCAGCATGCCGTTCCACGCCTCGTATCACTGATAAGGAAACTCGCACAGTACTTGGCACCAGCATTGATCGACCTGCCACATAGAGCACCGTATATCGACGCCGATTCAACAATACTGTTACCTGCAGATCCCAGGCAACAACGCACCTGTGAGTACTTACTCCTATGTAAATACCTTTAACATAGGTTTCTTTTTGAGCCGTGTTTCTTCAAGCAACACGCATCAAACTTCAAAGTAAATCTAGTGCGCGAATTTCCTTTATTTTTGTGTACAAACATTATATGCATTAAAATCCACACTATAAGTTTTTTAATGCTAAAGGACATTTGTATATTGCATATGCATGTAGTATCTTATGTAACTGTTATTTTAATTTCCTGTTATTGTATATATTTCTTGCAGCCAATGTAAATAAATTATACACATTTGTTGTCTCTATGCATTAACCAAACAAAAGGTGGCCCTACAAAAACACAAAATCGTGAACTGAGCACCCACAAAGGCAATATTACAGCAAAGACATTCATTGCTTCCTAGCAGCAAAAAGATTAGTCATATAAGAATACAATGTTCAGAAAGCTAGTATGTATGCACAAAACAATTGACCAGTTAAAAGACCAAAGAAACAATACCAAATCAATAACAGCATTAAAAGGGCTAATTAAAGGATTATCTGGAGCAATGGAATGCTATATGAGTTCCAAGTACAATCTTGGAAACTCAGCGGCTGCCAATATCATTTGTTAAAAAATCACCCTTAACATCTTTTTGAACAAAGAAAAAAAACACAAAATATGTAACAGAAATACGGCATTGGAAATGAATTAGAATTGCAAAATATTGTTAAACCAGGAGTTTCAAAGAAATCTTATTTCTCTACAGGGATCTTATTTAGGAAACTCTGTCCCAAAACCGGATGTAACCAAGAGGAAAATTATCAATCCAAAAACGTTTAAATCAATTTGTTTGTCTAAGAAAATTTCGGCTTTTAAACTATCAAAAAATTACTTCGTTTCTGCAAACCGGCTTGATGACCAAAACAGCTCTCCCAAGCTTACTACCACATCCCAATAAAAAAGAAATATCGTGGAGTTTCTTCATAATACATAGACACGAAGTAAACCATATGATATCATTATCGTTTGATCCTTCAACAGCATCTCTATAATTTTCCCGAATTTCAAATTGGTTAGCAGCTCTGTCTCAAAAAAGGGCACGAGAATGGTAATGTACCAAGAGAATTTTTGGCTACCAATTTAAAATTCAGATATCCTTACCTCCCAAACACATACCACTGAATGCTTGTGAAAGCTATATTTTTAGAGAACAAAGGGAAAAGTGCAAAAGGTATAAAAAAAGGGATTAGCACAAGGCAAATAAGAAAAAGCAGCTGCCATGTTAGAAGACAACAGAAATAAGAAAACAATTGTTGAAAGCATATGTGTGGAGCACAGCGTTGTATAGATATGAAATGTGGACAGCAGGAAAAAGATTAAAGCCTTTGAAATATTCTGCTACAGATGATGCTTGATGTTAGTGGGAAAGCAGAAACCCCTGCTGCAAAGCGGACATGCTCCCATTCCGAATCTGAAGTACCAGAGGGGTCACATACTTCTTTATCGCCAGTTGTAGTACTATTATCGACGTCGAAAGAACATGAAAATGTTGTTAGCACATCAAAATCAAATCTACCGAGGGTAACTCCATCAACTAAATTTAATAAATCATCAACCTTTCGCCAGCAGACAATTGCACAATACTCAACTAAAAAAATTTCAACGACAATGCAGAAAAAACTCAGTTTATTACTAAATATGGTAACAAAAGATTTTCAGCCTTTTTTCCACAGTCGAAGATAACGAGTTTATAAATTTTGTTAGGGCGTTCAGTTCTGGATATCAGTTGCCTAGCCGGAAAACTTTAAGTAATGTTTTTTTAGTGGCAGCTTATGAAGAAGTACGAACAAAAGTACCAACTGCTTTAAATGAACCCGAAACGGCGACTTTAACCACAGATTGCTGGACTTCAAGAAAACTTGATTGCGAGAACAGTTCATTTTATCAATGACAAACTTGAACCGATATCCATTTTATTAGAACGTGCGGGCTTTGAAGAGGACCACACGGGCAAGAACTTGGCAAGAGCTTTAAAAATTATTTTGTTACAATGGGGGATTATAGACAGTAATTTTTTTTTAAAGCAATTTCTGATAATGCTGCTAACACAGTAAACATTATTTGAGGCGATGCCTTAAAATTAATCGAAGCTATTACCATTAATATAAAACTAATTATCAAACATTTAAAAAAGAGTGCCAAATCACTGGCAAAACTAAATGAAATTCACAATCATCAGGGTAAAGAACCTGTTACGTTGATTTTCAACATAATTAATAATAAACACGCTCTCGAATAAATTCCTTAACTCGAATCCCTTTTTCTTTTACAACGAAAATTTATTCTATAAATTAAATGGTCTATGCCTTGTGTTAAGTATCCCATAAACTCCTAAATTCTTCAATAATATCCTGTTTACAATAATAAATACGCTTTCTACAAATTTTCATTTTGAACCCATTTATTTCGAAACGACAAGTTTATGCTACAAGTAAATAGATATATCCTGTTTTTAGGTACCCCCTTCTCTTGGTATACCTTAGGACCGCCGTATAATGGTTTTCTGTATTGGTCCAATGTAACGACTTGTTGAAATAAGATCGCGCACTATCCGATATAACCCGGGTTTTCCAGTTTCAATCGCGCTTCGATAAGTGAAAGTGTGCAGTTTGAATTCGTGTTAGTCGAAACATTGTTGAATTTGATTTTACAGCTTATACGTCGAAGTGTTTTCTACATTTTATTAGTCACCATATTTCAAAAGCAATGCATGTGTTTCTTTCGACAACTAGGAAGTGTCATGTGTATTCGGCGAGTTTCTCCTCACATACACATTCTAATCAGATTATCTTTTTAGCTAGAGGCCAAATGAATTCTTTCTTAATGTAGACCAACTGCTTTTGTTCGTAGAGCACTGTTGCAGTGTAAACAGATACTGACGACCATGGCGTTTTTAGGCTGATACACCCTTGACGGCTTCTTGCGAGCTAAGTATCAGAACAACTACATGTATGCAACTTGTTTTCTTTTGTGTACGTCAATAGCATATTCCGTATCAACGTTTGGTGTAGTTACATGACAAGAAACGTCACATTGTAGAACTATTGTTTGTTGCTGCAATTCGATATTATCGCTCTACAAGTGAGATGTACTATTTTTAAACATGCTTGTCAAAAGAACACACACGTTTATTCGCTTTACGAACTAGTTTATTTTACAAAAATTATTAGGTGAAATTCGACAAAAACTCACACACGTTAATTCATTCCTACTAATTAGTTATTTTAAAAAGTATTAGATGAAATTTTAAAAACACGACAAAAGATTTCACTTTGCTACTGATTAATTTTATTTTGTGTAAATACAAGATGCGCATTTCGTATCTAGATTCCTAAATTGTCTGTATAATAGAATTGTTTGCTTTGAAATAATAACACTTAATGTATTTTCTTTTTGCTTGTTTGTACAGAATCCTTTATTTATTTTTATGTGTTAATAGATAATTGTGGGCAATGAACTTTATTTTTTGTTTTTTTGGTATGTAGGCGAATCCCCCCACTCTCCGCAGTTGGTAGTTAGCCTGGTATTTACTTTCCTTCTGGTTACGCCTAGGTAGGTAGTAAACCCAAAAACTAATAAGAAATATTGCTACCAGGTGGAATTCATCATATTTAATGCTTTCCCGATTTGTTGGATTGGAAGAAGCAATTCGAAGTAATCTTGCCTTGATTAATTTTAAGAGAATGCGAGTAATTTCACAAACAAGGAATGACAATTCCTGAAAGAGCTTGTAGAAGCTTTAAGAGTCTTTGAAAGATGTTACAGAAGAGATTTCTAGTGAAAAATATGTTACTGCATCTTTAATTATTATTATGTCGAAAGGATTAGATGATGCGTATACCGAAAATGAGTGCAGATGAAAAGTTTATCAAACTTAGTACAAATGTAATTGATGAAATAAGAAATGGTATTAGTAAAAGATTTAAAGATATAGAAAATAGCAACACATTAATTGTTTCAATATTATTGGATCCACGGTTTAAAGGTGCTTGCTTTTCTAACGAAGTTACTGCCAAAAAAGCCAAAAGGTTGTTAACAAACTTTGTCGTTAAAAAAATTAATGACAAGCGAGATGCCAGTGCCAATTTAGATGTCGATGTGGAAAAACATGATGAAAAATTACATTCCGACAAAAAATTTAAATATGAAAAAATATTGATCAGAAAACATTTGCGTCAACGCAGTCTTTAAAGCCTCTATCGAGTCGCAAAAGCGATCTATTAAAATGGTGGAGAGATATACAAATTAATTTTCCCATGCTTTCCAAAGTAGTAAGGCAAAAGTTTGGCACTGAAGCAACTTTGGTTTCGTGCGAACGAACCGGACTACTCTGTGAAAAACGTAATCGATTAAATATAGAAAAAGTGAAAAAAATTATGTTTTTAAATATAAACGGAAAGTTGTAAATTTTTTTTGTGCAAGCATTTTAATAGTATTAAAATAGGTATTTTTTATATTTATTTATATAATTTTTATATTATTGATGATATACTTAAAAATCAAATGATTTTCTAATTTTTAAATTATCTTAAAATATTATTATTCACTCATTCTGCCAAGATAAAAGCAAGAACATATTTAAACTTATCTGCTAAAAAGAAAGCTGCTAATTTTGGGAATATGCTAACTGTTAAACTGCAAAACGATAAGTAACAGCTAAAAAATAGCAGACTGCTATTTAGCAACCCACCTCTACCCCTAGATCCAACGCATTGACATTTTAGCATATTTCACACTGTACAATTCCAGACAAAAAAAAAAGATTTTAAGTATGAGCACAAATACAGCAACTACAAAAAACTAACATTTTTGAAACTAATATGCTCTACAGATGTACACGCGCGGGGGGTCTTATAAATTTATAAATCGACTTACCTCCGCGGTGTTTTGTTTTTCTATGCTGCAGTTCCTATTCTTTCAACCAAGTGGACTGTATGCGAATTGAGTTTATATGTTACGTAACACTTGCACTATGTTTTTTAGGGTTTAACAACGAAAGTCTGGGGCACTTGACTAACTTACGGTACACTGAACGAAGAAACCGACGACCGTTCTGCTTCAATATCCATAAGCAAGTGTTTGTTCACTACTCTGTCCACTTATTCACACATGCCCAACGAATTTTTATGGCAGGATATAAGGGAACAAGGGATGACAGTTTTACTATTAGATTTACGACTACAAAATTTACGACTTAAAATTAAACACGCAAACGTGCAACAAAGAGACCGAACATCCCGCCCACCAAAATAAGTATGAACTAACTTATTTTATATTTAAAAACTAATTAGAGCTATTAACTAAGAAACCTAACCGACAAAACTTATATAAGTGAATATATGTGTACATACCATTAAATATCAAGTAACTGGCAGTAAACATAGTTTCACTAGAGGGCGTTTAACTAACCCTTGGGATGTCTTGACTGTAGCTACCCGAACGAAACCGTCTCTACCAGGGTGAACATCTACGACCCTTCCTAAACGCCACTGTAAAGGGGGGTTATTTTCTTCCTTTAAGAGGACAAGCGAATCAATAGGTAGGGTAGCGGAATTCTTCAACCACTTACCTTTCTGCTGCAACGTGTGCAGGTATTCAGCACTCCATTTTTCCAAAACCCTTGTTGCATTTGCTGCAACAATTGCCAGCGATTCAAACGAGGGGATTTATGGACAACAAATCTGGATCTGGTAACACCGAAACTGGTTCAACATTAAGAAAATGACCCGGGGTCAACACGAGAAATCATGCGGTTCGCAACTCAGTGCGCATAGTGGACGTGAGTTGAGAATCGCTTCGATTTGAATTAATACCGTCGAGAATTCTTCAAACGACAAAATTTGTTCACCGATAATTCTTTTTAAATGGGATTTTATTGATTTAATCCCGGCCTCCCACAAAATGAGGAGCAGCAGGAGGATTAAACACAAATTCGATTCCTCAACGCCTGCCGAATGGCGCATCAATTGAGAGATTTCACGAGAGGCCCCAACGAAATTAGTACTATTATCACAATGGATTTGAATACATTTGCCTCTTCGAGCAATAAATCGACGTAAAGCACCCAAGAAAGCGTCTGTTGACAAGTTAGACACTATTTCCAAATGGATGGCTTTAGTGCTGAAACAAATAAATAAGCAAATGTACGCTTTCAATGATTTTGCGCCACGACATCGATTCATTGTGACAGAGAAAGGTCCACCAAAATCGACTCCCGTATGTAAAAACGCCTTACCTGGAGTTAACCTAGAAGCTGGTAAATCCCCATAGGGGCATAAAGTCACAGGGTTTACACGAAAACAGCGAATGCAGGATTTCAGACATTGCCGAATAGCCCTCTTGGCGCACAAGATCCAATAATTTTGAGTTAGTAAAATTGAGTTGTTCGATTTCCAGGATGTAAATGTTTTCATGACAATCTAATATAATAAGTTCAGTCAACCGATGCGACCGAGGAAGCAAAATTGGAAATTTTGCATCATGCGACAACTGAGTTACGTAGGCGACCGCCCACCCTCAACAAATCATGATTATCTAGAAACGGACTAAGGCTACGAGTTGTTTACTAACAAGTTTTCCAGTTTTAATATTTGCAATGTCTTGAGCAAAAACATTTGTTTGAACTCTTTAATCAATAACTGTATAGCCTCTTGCTGTTGAGCTAGAGACAAACTATCAGCATATTTTGAACGCAAATCTGGACATTGAACATTACGAATGAAATGACGAATACATGTAATAATCCTACAAATTTTCTGCAGTTTTGAAAATTTATCCAACAACAAATCTAAGAAATTCTCAGACATAACGACTGTTAACGACAGAGTACGATATTCGACGTCCATCTGAGATGAGTCGATAAGTTTTGGCAGCGATGTTACTGGCCATTCTTCATTACGACGCACTAACCAAGAAGGTCCTGTCCACCATAATGGATGATGAACCAACTCTGAAGCCAAAAGTCCACGTGAGGCACAATCCGCAGGGTTATCCTGGGACTTAACATGAAACCACGAAGATGGAGGAATACGTTCTTGAATATGCGAAATACGATTGCTAACGAATGTCTTCCACTTATGCGAGGAAGACCGAATCCAAGACAAAACAACAGTAGAATCTGACCACGCGAAAATATTACTAAATGATAAAATATCTGTATAAGTATTTTTGACAAAATCTACTAAATCTGCCAAGAGTACGGCAGCACACAATTCGAGACGGGGCAATGAAACGCGGTTAGTAGGAGCAACCTTCGATTTTGCGCATACTAATGAAATGGTAATATTACCTTCTAGATCGAACGAACGGAAATAGATGACAGCTGCATACCCGGCTTCAGAAGCATCACAGAATCCATGCAACTCCACCCTTTTAAAATTATGACATACGATGCGACGCGAAATCTCAATATTCGAAACCGCTGGCAATTCACCCAAAATATGTTTCCATTTTTGTATGACTTCCAATGGAGGCTCTTGGTCCCACCCGAGACCTAATAGCCAAAGATCTTGAACTAAACGTTTAGCGAACAGTACTACAGGTGCTATCAAACCAAGAGGATCAAAAATTTTTGCGATAGCCGACAAAATATTACGCTTAGTGCAAGTGCGCTCTTCAACGTCTAAGTTGTATAAAATGCATCTGTAAGAGCACGCCACGAAAGACCCAAAATTTTTATTGAACCACTATCTTTATCTTGAAATGTAATTGCGTCCGAACTGGACAGGGACTCCCTCAAGTTGGACATCACTTCCGGGCAATTACTACTCCATTTTCTTAATTGAAAACCACCACTAGAGCAAATACTATTCAATTCACCAATTAATTGATTAGCAGCTTCAATCGAAATACATCCAGTGACTAAGTCATCAACATAGGTATCGCCGCCAATACCGATGACGTGAAAGGAAAATTAATTGATTCTAACCTTGTCAATTCTTGAACAGTACGCAAGGCCAAAAAAGGCGACGACGAAACTCCATAAGTTACAGTATTTAATTTAAAGTCCATAATAGGATCTGACGGAGAAAATCTCCAGACGATACGTTGATAATCACGATGAGTATCTTTAACCAAAATCTGCCGATACATTTGTTTAATGTCAGCTGTAATTACGATAGGTGTACACGAAAGTGCAATAACAAAACTGCAATGTCCTTTTTGCAAAGCAGGGCCAATAGCCAAGCTATCATTTAACGACTTTCCAGATTGATCCTGACACGAAGCATCGAAAACCACACGCAATTTGGTGGTAGTGCTATCCCGCTTATGTACAGCATGATGGGGAATGTAATACATTTTTCATAACCTGACGAATTTTCAGGCGATTTCACTTGAACCATGTGACCGCTTGTCAAATAATCCTCCATAAATTTTTATAATCTGAATACAATTCAGGATTTTTAGCAAACGACGTTCTAACGACAAAAATCTTTTAATACAAATTGATCTCATACCCACAATTGAGGGTTCCGAAATTTTAAAGGGCAAGGACACTACAAAACGACCGTCCTTGTTACGTCTATAACCTTCCACAAATTGATTTTCACACCTTTCTTCTTCAGGAGAAATGTGTTTTGAAGGAATATTTTCTAATTCCCAAAATCGACGAATGTCACTGTCTAAGGGTTCAACGAAAGCACACAACGACGTTCGAACTATTCGGGAAACGACCTTTCCCGTTAAAACCCAACCAAAGGTTGTGTTAATAGCAACTGGCTCGTTAGCGACACCCCAACGAGACTCGTTCAACAAAACCTGAGCAAAGATTTCCGCTCCGAGTAGCATGTCAATTTTACCAGGAACATTAAAATTAGGATCAGCTAAGGCCAAACCTCGAGTATGCGACCATTCCTTGACCCCTATCGACGACGAAGGTAATTGATTACAAATGTTCGGTAAAATATAACAATCAATTCCATATGCTGGAGACCGTGCTCGAGGGACTGACTACACACGATAGTGCACCAGACACCAACGACGAGTTCAAGCCAAGTCCTTGAACAGTGACATTGGCTCTCCGTTTCCTTAAACCTAATTTCTGACGGCACCTTTCAGTCATAAAACTTTCCATGGATCCGTTGTCTAATATTACACGAACAGATTGCAATGTTCCTGTATAATCAAGCACCGACACCATTGCCGTAGCTAACAGCGTGGTTGTGTGTTCTAATGATGTCGAAATCAACGAGCTAGTGGCAGGTTGTTCATGCACAACCGACGACGACAGATTGTCTTCACTAGGTCTACTAGTAGAAGTAAGTCTAGGCGCCGCTTTCCTAGGAGACGCTGACCTTTGACGATGGGTTTGTCGGCGTGGCGACACCGATTTTTCTTGTTTATCGAAGTGAAGCAACGAATTGTGCGACTGATGACATTTTCTACGACCAATCTAACGTACAATTTTTCATTGAATGTGAAGGATTTAAACATTTAATGCAAAGATTTTAAGCTTTACCACCTCAAATCTTTCTTGAGGGTTTTATCGAGAAACTGCTTACATCTATAAATAGGATGCACAGCTTGACAGAAATTACAATTTTAACATCATTGGTGGTACCAACTAAAGAAGTTTTAGTCGAAGTGCTAACGAACCTTCCTTTTCTCTTTCTTTAACGGAATCTCGAGATTTTAAGCATGTTCCTGAAGCAATGTCATTTATTTCCAACACTTTACATTGTTTTTCAATGTACGACCTTAAATCTTTGAACGAGGGAATTTCGTCATTATTTCCTAATTCGAAACGCTTTAAAATGTTTGTATCTAATTTTTTCGATAACAGATTAAACAACATGAAATCTAATAAATCTATTTCCATCTGCCTTAACGCGAATATATTTTCATCAAAACAACTAATTAATTGCCGGAGTTCCGCATGCGAGTCTGAGGAACTGACCTTAGGGCATTTTTCGAGAGCATTAAAATATGTTGAAAGTAATGACCTCTTGGACTGAGAACGATTAGTAATGATTTTATAGGCTTCCACGTATGCATAATCATTTAATGGCAAGTGTTTTATCAACGCACGCGACGACTCATCTAATGTATCAACGAGATGGCAAAATTTTTCAACGGGTGACAAACTGACATTATCATGAATCAACCGCTTATAGATTGCATTGTAACTCTCAAAATCTGATATGCGTCCGGAGAAGCGGGGGACTGAAAGATGTTTCAAGCGAATTGCACAGTTTGACGAAAAGGAATTATTCATATTTTCCACCTTTGGCTTATTTTCTACCCGATCTAATTCGCATTGTTCAGCGATAATACGAATATCTAATAAATAATCATCGATTTTCACCCTAAGAGCGAAAATTCATCCAATTGTTCACTTTCTTCATCAAAGAAAATATCCTTGCAAAAGGATTTGAAAAGCGTTTCAATCTGTTCGACAGTTTTAATCGACGCTCTAATTAAAGCAATCGATACGTTTTCCGGTTGGTTGATTTTGCTGTAAATGTGATCCAACCTTTAACTACAAATTTAGCTTCAAGAATAGCTTTATCAATTGATATAACCATATTTAATTAATGATTAATGAACGACAATAAAATTAATGTAAAAACAATGCGTGACTCGAATATGCTAAATTACTAATTCATCTACGAAATTAAATTATTAATAGAAAATGCACCTAACTACAGTGCTTGCCCGACAAAGCTTTTAAGGTTTCAAATAAATACCAATAACCCCTTTGTTATACAAGTTGCATGAACCCCAATGGTTGCTCCAACTTGAAGTGACAAATAAGGTAAAGATCTAGGATACAATAACCCTCATAAATAGTTTACATAAAAGGATACCCACGACGACCCTAATCTTTGCCACAAAGGATAAGGAATGTATTGTAAAATCTACAGTAAATGTGTAAGCAAGATGTTCTTTTCTGTGTAACACGTTTAACCATAATAAAAACTACGACAATTTTATAAATTTAAATTTAAATATAAGGAGCTTAAAGGATAGGAACTAATTATTTAATTAAAGATCCAGCGATGAAGGCCAATTTTGTACACGCGCGGGGGGTCTTATAAATTTATAAATCGACTTACCTCCGCGGTGTTTTGTTTTTCTATGCTGCAGTTCCTATTCTTTCAACCAAGTGGACTGTATGCGAATTGAGTTTATATGTTACGTAACACTTGCACTATGTTTTTTAGGGTTTAACAACGAAAGTCTGGGGCACTTGACTAACTTACGGTACACTGAACGAAGAAACCGACGACCGTTCTGCTTCAATATCCATAAGCAAGTGTTTGTTCACTACTCTGTCCACTTATTCACACATGCCCAACGAATTTTTATGGCAGGATATAAGGGAACAAGGGATGACAGTTTTACTATTAGATTTACGACTACAAAATTTACGACTTAAAATTAAACACGCAAACGTGCGACAAAGAGACCGAACATCCCGCCCACCAAAATAAGTATGAACTAACTTATTTTATATTTAAAAACTAATTAGAGCTATTAACTAAGAAACCAACACTTTTTAGAAAAACTATCCAACATAAAAATTGAAAATACACACACAATGGTAAGCTTTGATGTAGTAAATCTCTTCACAAATGTCCCTATAAACAAAACGCTTAATATTATAAAAAACAAACTAGAAAAAGAGGGCAATTTTAAAGAAAGAACAAAACTAAGTATATCATCGATTATGGAATTACTTGGTTTATGAGTAAATACCACATATTTTCAAGTAAATGATCAATTCTACAAACAAAGCTTCTGAATGGCAATGGGAAGTCCAATATCGTCAATCTTTATTAATATATTCATGGAGGAATTCGAAAAAGATGTAATATTCACACAAGAATTGAAACCACTGATCTGGTGGAGATACGTAGATGATGTTTATGCTATTTGGCCTCATAATATAGAATTAATTAAAAACTTTGTACAGTCAATTAACGAAATTGAACCAACTATTAAATTCGCATATGAATTAGAACAACATAGAAAACTTCCGTTTTTAGATATTCTAGTTAGCAAAAACGATAAAACAATTAATACATCGGTATACAGAAAACCAATGCACACAAACAGATACTTAAACTTCGATTCAAACCACCCACATGTGTCAAACGAGGAATTATCAAAACCATGTATGATAGAGCAAAATTAATATCATCAAAAGAAGAAATTTTAAAGAAAGAGAAAGACCTAATCAGATGTACACTAATAGAATACAAATATCCTAAAAGAATAATAGAGAAAGAAATGAATAAAAACCCTAAAAATAAAGAAAAAGAAAACAAAAACAACGATACACATCACAAAATGCTCTCAATACCATACATAAAAGGATTCTCTGAAAAAATTCAAAGAATAGGAAACAAATTTAAAATTAAAACAGTATTTAGAACCAACAATACACTAAGAGCACAATTAATAAAAACAAAACCCAAAAGCGCAATACAAAGTTCAAAAAACTATATCTACAAAATACCGTGCGAATGTAATAAGTTTTATATAGGGGAAAGTTCCAGACCATTTGAAGTTCGATTAAGAGAACATAAATCATATATAAAAAATAGAAAATTTGAAAAATCCATGATTTGCCAACATGCATGGGACTCCAGTCATAAAATAAAATGGGAGGACGAAAATTATCGACAAAGAAGAAAACCACCAAAACGCAAAAATCAAAGAAGCTGCCTATATAACCCTACATAAAAATAACTGCGTTGCAAACGAATACGTGACTTTCAGTAAACAATGGATTCCATTACTAAAAGAAATAACAAATGAAGATCAAATGCCCACAATATCTAGGTAGCATTGCAAGTTTTTCCTGGGTTTTCCTTGCGATATTAACATGAAATACAGCCTACATACATGATTTCTATTTATACATACAATAACTAATTACATAACAATAAGCATATTAGCTAGAAAACCATTATTTCGGCAAATTCTAAATGTTGGGGGATCTTGGTAGCCACCGGTTGCTTAACACCTTCACTGAATCTCGGTAAAATAAGACATCACGTTAAGCGTACTGGCTACCTAAGGAAAGTCGATCCCAGGTCGCAACACAAATTGAAGGCAATCATTCTTTTAAACTTTAAAAATTTTTGCTCAGTGTACTCAAACTAAATATTTCAAACATCAATAACTCAAAGTAACCTTCAATTTGTCATAAATGTCAAACTTGAAGTTTTTATTATTTTGACAACGATCCTAGGTCATGGATCGAAACGTAAATAAAGATGATATTAAAAACTATGAGTGGTTTAATTCCCAAAGAATATTAAGAAGAATGCTAAACAAACCACAACTCAAAAATATATTTTCAAACAACGAAGATGTCAATCATCGTGTCAAATAAACAGCATTTGCGAGAAAAGTTTTGCGTTTCTGTTTTAACGTAAAATAAATGCAGCTGAAGCATGCCGTTTGCTCGAAGAGACCTATGGCAAACATGCACGATTGAAAACCTCCTGTGAAAAGATTGGTTTAAACACTTCAGAAGTGACGAATTCAACATTGAGGACAGCGCTCGAGAAAACCAAAAACAATTGAAGACACCAAGATCTACAAACGTTATTGGATGAAGATACGCAAACAAGATCAATTTGCAGAGTCAGTAAATATTATTCCCCAAGGTATTTCCAAACATTTATGCCACAAAAAATTCAAAAGGAAAAAGTGCCATACGAGTTGACAGACAGAAGGAAAATCAAAAAGCCACTTCCAAAACTTTGCTTTTGCGGCATGAAAGAAAGTTTCCTGCATAGGACCATTACCGGCAGTGAGACGTGGATATATTTTGAGAATTCCAAATGTAAAAAATCACCGCTTTCACCTGGCAAAGCACCAGCAATTGAGCGCACGAACAATCCGCTTAAAAAAAAAGACAATGAACTAGAATTTGGTGGAACAAGAAAGAATTGCGTACTGAACGGTTGAAACTGACGATGGGCATCGCTACCGACAACAATTGATCACTATGAACCACGAGCTACTTGAAAAAAAAAGCCAGAACACGAGGCATGAATGCTCTGTGCCATCACACTCCCAAGACAAAAATGGAATCTACTACAGTGCCCACCGTATTTACCCGACGACCCCTTGTGATTATCGCTAGTTCCAATCGATAGCACATGGCTTGGTTGTGCTACACAGCCAATTTCGAAAAAGTGCAAAATTCGTTGTAGGAATAGTTTTAGTCCAAAGACGTGCCGCACCGTTTTATGTCATGGCATTCACGTATTGTCAGAGATATGGCAAAAATGTGTAGTTAGCGAGGGACGATATTTTAAATAAACCCATTTTTGTATTTCTCTTAAATTTTCCATTTTTTATTGAACTAAATTAGTTGCGCACCTCATACCTCATGGCGTATCTCTGAATAGAATTTGCTATCCGAACAAAGAAGTATAAATGTAAAAATTTTGAGCAACACCCAAAAAGCTCCTGCTTATTTCTTTAAACGTCAAAGTTACAAAAGTTTTTTTTAAAAATAAGTTAATATTTCACAATATGTAAAATTAGTTACACAATTATTAAACGAAGTAAATGGATTTTGTTTAAAACAATTGGCATAATTATTAATAAGTTTATAAAATAAATGCACTTACAAATTATACCGTTGACCATGAATACAAATCAACATTTATTAAACAGTTCGTACAAGCACATTGTTGAATCTACGATGGATTATTCCTAAAAGCTAATTTTTATTGAAAATGTTTTAGAATATTGCTAACGAAAGCAAGTTTACCATAACCTAACCTTGCTTTGATAATGTTCCACTCGGAATTAAAAAATAATCGATTCATCTAAACTTATGCAAGAATGATTGTATCTAGTTAACAAAAATTCCGATAACTTTTATGTGCAAGTACCAATATAAATAGATTTCATACTATTTCGTAATATAAAGTTTGGAAAAATCAAAACCCCTTGAAAAAGTTTACGTTCATTAACAAAGCATTTAAATACAATTGGAACATACTAATAAACTTGACAGCAGCTCAATACAGAACTTCGACAAGTCCAAACGAAAAAAATCAAGTATTTTTCGTGAAAATCACATTAAAAAAATTAAGTAATGGCAATACATACCTTTGGAAGAGTCATCATAACCAATATGTTCAACTGTTTCACGTACAACTTTTTGATAATCGATCACAGCTTTAGAAGTGATTTCTCCGCACAATAAGATCATACCGGTTTTCGTCACAGTTTCTATAAACCACAAAACTTAATAATAATTTTGGATAAAACTAATCAACTTACCGCATGCGACTTTCGCATCGGGATCCTGTTGTAAATGCGCGTCTAGAATTGCGTCACTAATTTGATCGCACATTTTATCTAAAAACAAAGACGTGATAATGGGAGAAAAACCACATGTTCTTGAAAACACTCCATGCGTTAGAATCTAACCTCAATTCTTGTATTTTGTAATTTTAAAATTATTAGAAGCAATTTTTGGATGCATTTTAAGTTTTAAATCCATAATGTGAATTTTAAATACTAGGAAGAATATAAGTGGTAGCCATTTTTGGCAGGTAAATAATGTAAAAAAATAACTCACCGGGATGTCCTTCGCCGACTGATTCTGATGTAAACAGAAAATTTGAACCATCTTCCATATCGTAGGGCATATGGCCATTAGTATAACCATTGGTAAGAATATTCTGTGGCATTTTGAACCTTGTGCTTGCAGTAACTTGGATTAGACTAACACGGACACCTTTGGCTGTAATGGAAAAGAGACCTCTGGAGGGAAAACGTGAAGTATATAAATAGGCTAGACTGTTGATCACGTGATTGTTGAACGAATAACGATTGGTTCACTTGATTCCTGGAATTTAGAATAGAAAACTTGAGAATAATTGCTTTTTAACATCAGCGGAATTACATTACGTATTATTATATTTCATCTTAATAATAAATTGTATGTAACTCAACATTAAAATGTAATTTGTATAATCGTATTAAAACTATAACTGTAAACTATAGGTTCAATAACATTCAAAATTTTACCAATTGAAAATCGATTAAATTTGGTTGCGCCTCGTCAGACTAGTTATTCAAAATCACACGTAAGTGTGTAAGCGCTTTAGGAGCCTATTGTAAACTGCATTAAAATTTGAGACCTTTGTATAAGCAACAAATGGATGTTAAAAGCAAAAGCTTGTTTAATTTAGACATAATGATATAGTTAGGTAATATCACTCGTTATAATGAAACCCAACTATGAAGTCGATTAAATTTATTTTTGAGTATCACTTTTGTAATATCTTGCTTGCACTTTCAAAAAATCGCCATTCTTTGAATGCACGGAATTAAATTACTTAACAATTATTCCCCAAATTCTAGGAAAATTTTTGAAAAAGTCTTGTGTACTATACAATTTTCCATTATTAAGTTAAACGTGTCCTTAATTTGTTCAAAATATACCGGATAATCGTAATCTGTACTTCAGATTGTGTAAATTGCGAAAGATTTTCACATATACCTAAAAATGAGATAGTGTTAACGTAACTCAAACGTAAAAAAACGTTTAATTAGAAACACTAGGGTATACATACCATTTTTAGTATTATTTTGTATATAGGGACGTTAGAAAATTAAATATTCTATGTTAGAGAACTATGTAATGTAATGGATGTATCGCCAGAACCCTCGAGCTAAATAGCTACAAAGTTAAAAACGAAAAAATCCTTGGCTAAAAACCAATACTTTTCAAAATTATACGACCCTCTTTCAAATGTAACAATTTTTTCTTAACCATTCTTCCGAGTCTCTACGTTCAAACGAGTCCCGCGATAGTCTTTTTGAGATTAGGTTACTATTAGAAATAGATCTTATTATTAAAAAACACAAAACACTTAACAAGCATATCAGAACAGTCTGCAATAGTTTTAGCAACAAAAACAAGACTGTTCTGATATGAGTGTTAAGTGATTTGTGTTTTTTAATAATAATATCTATTTCTAACAGTAACCTAACCTCAAAAAGCCTATCCCTGGACTCATTTGAACGTAAAGACTCGGGAGGATGGTTAAGAAAAAAATTATTGCGTTTGAAAGAGGGTCGTATTATTTGGAAAAGTATTGCTTTTTAGCCAAAAACTTTTTTGTTTTTAACTTTGTAGACATGCAGTTGGTAGCAAAAGCGACCATATTTATGCATAGGCTGTAGATATAACGGTCAATGCTATTGTTAATTTTATTTAAGTGTGTTGGAAAACCTCAGGTAAACGTTATTTTTTTCCTTTACGTTTTTAAAAAAATGGTTAAAGCAGTTGTATCGTAACGTTCACAAGAGTCTGTTGTCTCGTGTTATAATTTCAACCATGTAATAATATTTTATTACAATTTAGTTAATATACAGTTAATTTAATATACAGTCCATTTAATTATTTATCAAGTTAAACCATTTTAGCTAATCTAAATGTTAATGAAGATGAACCTATGGAAAAGTTAGTTCGCTAATTAAAAATATCAATTTCGTTAACATTTACGTGATCCGGCACGAAGGACCAATTATACAATTGTCTAGCATTGCTACCAACTGACGTAGTGTCTCGCGTACCGGCGCGGCGGGGCTATAATAAATTAACAATAGCATTGACCGTTATATCTACAGCCTGTGTATAAATATGGTCGCTTTTGCTAACAGCCGTGTTTCAAAAAATTACGCAAAGCTGCTGAGTAGAGTATGTGTTTTCATTTACGTTATGTTTCCTGTTGATCATAATTTTCCTATACCTACTATTTTTAATCGACAAAGAAAATGTACCGTCAAAATTTTTTACCATATTTTTACAGCATATTTTATTATCAAAACTGACCATTAGTATGGAGTGAGTGAATTTACGAGTTACCGATCACTTAAGATGTTTTCTGTCTTTGATACGTCTTTTTGCATTGATATATTTTGATAGGCGCACAATATATATTACTATTTATTATCATCATTAGGTCTTCAGTCCTAGAACTGGTTAGACGCGTACCATCATTGTTCCCTATTCTGAACTAACCTACAGATTTCCCTGAAATATGCACAGTTTGCATCTATAACTGTCTGATCTAGGTCTACATCTACCTCTTTTTTCCTATCTCTGCTTGTAATACATCACATACTATTCCCCAAAAATGCCTTAGAACGTATTCCGCCCTACTATTTCTCTTTTTCCCCAGATATCCTTGTTCCCATACTATTTCTGTAACTTATTTGTTATTATCTTTGTCTGTCCATGCGATCGTCCTCATACTTCTGGAGCATTTCAAAAGACTGCTACCGTTTTTGTGTCTGCATTTCAGCCAACATTTTTTAACATGTTTCTATTTATACAATTGAGAGGATGGTTATTAAAGAAGTGTGCGATTGCATTATTGAAAGGCTTAAGTAGTCTTTTTTTTTATATTTATTTTGAGGGGGAAAATTCATTATGATTTAAGTACCTCTTTGGTGGATTTTAACATGGTTCTGAGGCGACTCTATGGCGGGTTTACACTTGTCAGATACCACTGTTGTTCTATGAAGATTGTATATGGATCTGAGGCGACCCTATGGCGGGTTTACACTTGTCAGATAGCAATGTTGTTCTATGAAGATTGTATATGGATCTGAGGCGACCCTATGGCGAGTTTACATTTGTCAGATACCAATACTGTTCAACGGAGATTGTATATGGTTTTGAGGTAACCTTATTGTGGATTTATACTTGTCAGATACCAGTGCTGTTTTACAAGGATTGTTAATATGCTTATTTTTATGTAATTAGTTATTTTATGTATAAATAGAAATCATGTATGTAGGCTGTATTTCATGTTAATATTGCAAGGAAAATCCAGGAAAAACTTGCAATGCTACCTAGATATTGTGGGCATTTGATTTTCATTTGTTATTTCTTTTACTAATGGAATCCATTGTTTACTGAAAGTCCCGGATTCGTTTGCAACGCAGTTATTTTTATGTAGGGTTATATAGGCAGCTTCTTTGATTTTGCGTTTTTGGTGGTTTTCTTTTTTTTCTTCTTTTCTTCTTTTCAGGGAGTATGTGTATTCAGCTCGTTCCTTTTCTATTGTTTTCTAAATTTATACCCTATTTTACCGAGATTCAGTGAAGGAGGTTAAGTAACCTGTGGCTACCAAGATCCCCCAACACTTAGACATTTGCCGAAATAATGGTTTTCTAGTAAATCCTTTCACACACTTAACATTATTCGAGAATATTGCCCAACCAATTCTTGTAGTTACTTATAATAATCATCATGTTTAAGCACAGTTATCTTTTCGTCATTAGTTTATCCATCTTGGGATTGGTTGGATGCGTACCTCCATTGATTTCTATTCTGGGCTAGCCTACACATCTCCCTGAAACCTCTACAGCCTACATCTTTTACTATCTGTGTGCAGTAGTCTAATCTAGGTCTGCCTCTTCTTCTCTTTTTTCCTATCTCTGCTTCTAAAATATTCCGCACTATTCCCTCATGCCGTAGTATGTGGTCTATCATCCTATCTCTCCTATTTTTTACCGTTTTCCACATATTTCTTTCTTCCCCTACCATTTTTAGTACCTCTTCGTTCTTAACTTTGTCTGTCCATGATATCTTCATCATACGCCTGTAACACCACATTTCAAAGGTTTCTACCTTTTTCTTGTCCGCTTCTCCTACTGTCCAGGCTTCACAGCCGTACAGTGCCGTGCTCCACACATATGTTTTAAGCAATCTTTTCCTTGTTTCTATGTTTGTGGTCTTTGAGCACAATAGTTGCTTTTCTTGTTAAATGTAGCACGACCTTGTGCTAATCTTTGTTTTATATCTTTGTGCTTTTCCCATCTTTCGTTATTTGGCTTCCTAGGTAGCAGAAATCCTTAACCTCTTGTAAGTTCGTGTTAAATACTTGTATTCTTGTTTTTGATTTATTTTCCCCACCTTTGCAAACTAGAACTTTAGTTTTAGTTTTGTTAATTTTCATACCGTATCTCTCTGTTAGAACCGTTTCCATTTCATTAAGAGCTGCTTCTAACTCTTCCTTGCTAGATGCTAATATCGCTATATCATCTGCAAATCTAAGCATATCAATTTTTTGTCCCTGCATAGTAATTCCAAATGTCTTTCTGCATTTGACAGTATTCATTGCCTCTTCTATGTACAAGTTAAAAATCAATGGGGATAGGGCACATCCCTGTCTCACCCCTTTCCTAATGTTTACTTCTCTACGTTCCTGCTCTAATTCTATTACTGCTGTTTGCTCTTTGTATAAGCTATGTACTATTCGTCTATCCCTATAACTCAATCCAATCTTTTTGAGTATTTCAAACACTTTTTTCCAATTTACATTGTCGAATGCTTTTTCCAGATCTACAAACCCTATATACATGCTTTCTCCTTTTCTATTGTTTTCTCCATTATCACTCTCAGAGCTAAAATAGCCTCCCGTGTTCCCCTGTTTCGCCTAAACCCACATTGGTCTTCTCCTAGTATTTCTTCAGCTCGTTTTTCCATTCGTCTTTGCACAATTCTAGTTAATATTTTTGACACGTGTGCTGTCAAACTTATTGTTCGAAAATTTTCACATCTATCCGCGCCTTTCTTTTTTGGTATAGTTACTATGATGCTACGTTTGAAATCTTTGGGTATCTCGCCTGTCTCATACATATAGCTTACAAGTTGGAAGAGACGTTCTGTTACTGCTTGTCCAGCGGCTTTTAGAGTTTCTGCTTGCACCTTATCTGTACCCGGCGCCTTACCACTTTTCAGACTCTTTAATGCTAATTCAAACTCGTCTCGAAGTATATGATATCCCAAGTCATCATTTTCAATATCTGATTCCTGTTCTAATGCAGTTAGTTCCTCTCCTGCATATAAATTCCCTATATATTCTTGCCATCTACTCACTTTCTCTACGTTTTCTATAATGACGTTTCCTTGTGCGTCCCTTATATTTTTGCTATACGGTTTTATATCCCTAAAATTCATTCTATTTAATTTGTATGTTTCGTCTGTCTTTCCTATTTCCATCTTAGTTTGTACTTCTTTGCACTTTTCATCAATCCATTGTTCTTTAGCTTTCCTGCATTTTCGAATAATTTCCCATTTTATGGCTTTGTATCTCTGTTTTCCTGTTTCGTCTGATTTATTTTTGTATTTTCGTCTTTCTTCTATTAAATTCACTATTTATTATAAAAAGTATTTATTTATTTGGTATTACTCTACAATAGTAGAGTTCCTACATGTATTTAAAATAAAGAATACTTTTAACATATATCTTGAATTTGCTAGTTTCTGACCATGCTAAACTAGTTTCCAATATTGCGTTTATCTATAAATAACAAATTGAGAACAAAAATTTTCAATCAAAAATCTTTTTCTTTCGATTTCGGTCAACTATGGACCACGTGAAATAATTTATGATAATTATCTTTCTCCCCTCTTTCTTCTCTTTTAGTACTCTTTCATTTTTTTCCGTGTTGTTTCTTTCTTTCTTCTGTCCATTTTGCACCAGTTTTCTTTTTTCCTTTTCTTGGAAACCTTTGAATCCTCTTACTTTTATTCTGAGTTTTCCTCTTCATTCTACCTCCTTTCTATCTATTTCCATTTCTTTCATGTCTTTTCGGATTTTCTTGATCTATGTCATCTGTGTCTTAGGGTTTCTGTCGAAGTAATTGAATAGTCTTTTTGTTAATTTTTCATCATTCATTCTTTTTATGCGACTGTAAAATATCACTCTTCTCCTCATTATGTCTGTTATTTTCTCTGTTTTTAAATAAATCTCTTTATTGCTTCTCAGTTTCCATTTTCCGTCTTCACATTTTGGTCGCAGGATTTTCCGTAAAATTTTTCTTTCTCTTTTCTCTACCGTGTCTAGCTGTCTAACTGTGTTCAGTATAAGGCATTCTGAAGCATAGAGGCCCTCTGGTTTGATAACTGTATTATAGTGCCTTATCTTTGCATTGATGGATATGGATTTCTTATTGTATATATTTTTTGTCAAGTGGAATGTTAGTTTAATTTTTCTTGCTCTTGCTAGGATGTCTTCTTTGTCAAGGGCGTTTGGTTGAATTACTTCTCCCAGGTATTTGAACTTGTGTACGCCCTTAATTTTCCCATATTTTATTGTGATCTGTTTTAGTATATCTTTTCTAATAGTCATGTATTCTGTCTTTTTATATGATATTTATAATCCAGCCTTATCTGCTGTTTCTTTCAGTATATCAATTTGTGTTTTTGCATCTTCTATGTTTTCCGTTAGTATTGCCAGATCGTCTGCAAAAGCCAGACAGTTAATTTTCAGATTGTCTTTTTTCTTCCTATTTTTATTTTAGGAAATCTTTCTTCTTCTATTCTTTTCCTTAATCAAATATATATATATATATATATATATATATATATATATATATATAGAATGCTGTGAAACCTCTTGAATTACCTGGTCTGTTGATTTTCTTCTGTTAATCGCCTCGGCTGCTCCTCTAGATAGCTTTCATCCTCATACATAAAAAAACAAACACATTCCTACCACAAACATCAACGTCAACTCTATTTACATCAATATTCACAATACATTAAAATTTCAAAATTAATATTCAGCATAAATTTTAATATCGGAAAATTTCAAAATTAAATTTATTATCATTTTAATGTGCATCCAGAATTAAAGTCTTTGTAGGATGCCTACTAATTACTATAACAATATATGCAGAGTACAAAGAGAGCATCTACCACCCCTTTACGTTAATTAACCAGGTTCGTCTAATTGAGCTCAAAGACATACCCATATTTTTATCATAATCCAGAACATCAATACTAAATACCCCTTTCTACTTAAACAAGCAAATTTCACCTTAAAATTAAAATTTTATTGCTAGTACAATTTCACTACTGTCCATTTTGAGTAAATCATTTATAAAGTTATTCAACACACACAAAAATATCAAAGTTCAAACAAAATAGTATAATTTACCTGAAGGTTACTTGCACTCGTAGCTTCAATGTACATTGTCCCTTTTGTTAATCACACCATTCCAACTGGGTTATATTTACGGCTTCTGATTCTCAACGCTTTAAAAATTTTCTCCATCACCATTTATTTAAAGTTGTTTCAGGGCTTTTCCGGAACTCCTCTGTGTATATCTGACCCTTGTTTCGTGGATCCAGACACGTTTATGCACCATTTAAGTATTAATACCCCCGAAAAATAACAAAGAAATTCATACTTCTTTCACCAAGATACGCCAAAACTGCCTACTTTTGTGTATTTATTTGTCATAGTAAATTTTACCAATCGGTACAGTGATACTAAACTTTATTACCTTGTATCTTCTTTTCTAAGTGCACTAACGTACATTCAATGTAGCACGTAAAGAACAAGCTGTTTTAAATCATATAATATTCGAGCAAACTGTTTAAATTATTTAATATTAAAACCGGAAAACTAAAAAGCACTGTTTAACGCGTTCAATCAAGTCGAAGATCTAAGAGAGCTTGTTCATATTCCCCTGGGTATATATAGAAGTTAGCCTGTCTGTCGGTCGAGTCCTCAAAACGGACCATTCTAAAGAATTTCTCATTCTCGGTTCCCATTCCGTATCCCGCGCGTCGGTTTTTACGAATTTTGTACTCGCCCCAGTTAAATCTCAGAAATGTTATTTTCACCTCTCAAATTTTGCCTTTTACTTTCAACCAATCGCAACCCCATGACGTTGCTCTACTCACGCCCTTTACTATATGTGTCTCGGTCTTGTGCATATTATCTGTCTCTATCTAACCCGTTCTTATTGATGCAAATTGATATTCTTTATTATCGATTATTTTAGTCCATGTGGAGTGTGAAATATCCCACCTTTAGCATTTCTCGTAACTATTAAGCTCCGGTTTCTCCAAGATTCTTTGAAACCATTTGTTATCTACAAAATTTTCGCCGTACGTGACATTTAAACTACGCAGGTGTTCAAACATAATATTAATTCTCAGAGCTTTATTTTCTGGTATTTTAATCTTGGATTTTCACAGGCTTTTATGCTTATTATTAATAATGGTTTAATTAACTCCAATTAAAATTGACTTCTATCCTTTCATTTTTAGCGAATACAAATTAAATATTAATTATTATGTGTACACTTTGTTTAATACCGGTTACTTAAAATAGTGTTAATTAATATAAATTTTGCACGTAATTTCCATTTGTTTCTTTATTAGGAATAATTAAATTACACGTAGAGCTTTTTAATACTGTTTCTTTTGATATAAAGCGTCTTGTACATGATTTAAATCTCTTATTTTTACTGAAACTAATAAATTTTTATGCTTCACGGTTTTAATAACGCGTATTATCTAATAATATTCATTATACACGGTGAGAAAATTATTTGATGTGATTTTTTTAATTTTCTACCCTGGTCTAAATATGAGTAATATATATATATATATATATATATATATATACAAAAGATGAGCTTTAAATTTTAAGTGCAAAATATAACAGGCTTAAACCAAACCAAGTAAGTTAACACTGGCAAACGAGAAATTCAGTGAAAACTTAACTATATGTATCTCTATAGCTGCGTTTAATTTAATTTTGTAAAACAAGCAACGTTCAATACAAAAGCAGCCGCGTTGAGTAGGTCCATTTGACATGAAATCACTGTTTACACTTATCACAGCGGACAGGACGATCATTAACTTTACTGCCATAGCCAATAGTAATAATGTTGCAATCTTTACAAATAGCACCATCACCATAATCAATCTAACCCATATTCTGTTAGACATTTTCTCTTTCGTTGTCATTTTGAAAAGGTTCTATTGATATTTAAATTTTTTTACTTTTAATTCTGCTGCATTAATTTTTTTCTTTACAACACTAATTTTTTTTGCTGTTACATCAGGTTTCTTTTTTCTTTAACTTCTTCAGACTTTTTAGATAATTTTTTTGTTTCAGCGCTATTCTGTATGCACTAAAACTGATTGCATAAGGAAGCTTTTTGCCTACTCTTTGTTTAGACTTTTTACCAGGACTCTTTGACCAAAATAAATATCGTTTAAATGAAAGAAATCATTTTGTAATTAGCCCCTTTAAGTGTTAATTTAAAGTGGTCTTCTGCCAGTAATAATGGTACTTGACTTGGAACAGTTGGTGTACAATTTACTGATAGATTTAACATGACTTCTCTAGTTACATATTTTTTTGACGCGAACACCACTGGTTTTAAAGCAAAATCAGCACATTCTCGATTATTCACACTATGAGTGGATAATAGTTTATTTAAATGTAAGAGAATTGAAGATTGTATACAACTCATTGAAATGTCATCGTTTGCAATTGGCAGTGAACTGATGCACTCTGCATTTACATCAGGGGTGGACAACGTTTTGGTCCGAGGGCCACTTTGTGGGAGTGGAGGTTAGAGGAGGGTCGCACCTTTTTGCTATCTTAGTGGAAAATACGAGACGAATTATCGGAACGAATCTTCGGTTGCGCACAGGAAGAAAATCTTCTTTCTGACTGTCTAAGCAGGCCCACTTTCTAGTTAACGCTTGAAGTGAGCGGACGTGTTTTACAGAGCTCCCGCTTCTACAGCAAACAAGTAAGTTTTATGTAGGGTTTATTATAGTATTTTATATTAAAATCTGTATTATTTATTATATTTAATTTTATTACCGTGTGGCATTACTTTTAAACAGGGCAGTAAAATAAAGTCAAAAATAATAATTTAATCGTTAAATAATATATAAATCGCGTTTTCTTCGAATTTTAAACTATAATCCGCGTATAAAAATAAACTAAGTTAAATTCCGAGTGAATAGACCAAAAACTAATAAACTAATACCTCAAAATACTTTCGAAAACAATTTAAAAGGCCTTTTTAATAAATTTACAGGAACAACCGCGTAAATCGTGTAAAAACCGCGTAAAATTATCAATAAATTCGGATAAATTTTGTGTGCGTGTAATAAATTAAGAAATTAAAAACCAAAATCTAGGACCTTTTTGAATAAAACAAATAGCTTAAAAAGCGTAAATTTTGAAATAATTTAAACCTAAGTATTCTATATTTTAAGTGCACGCGTACTTAAACGTTCTTAAAGTCGAGTTTTGAGTATAATTTGTGGTGTAGCACTTGAAGCTCATACCAGGTACCGAGTATACATGAAGCAAGGGCGTTTCCGGTACCGCATTCCGATAGCGCGTGTTATATTTGTTTATTTCTATATTTAAGTTTAAAGTGCAGTATTTTGTAACTTTGATAATTTTGAAGTAATTAGCTTATTTAAATTTGATTTGACGGTTTAAAAATTTAAAATAAATAAATAGTGTTGTTCACAGTACATGTTTAATCGAGATATTTTTATTGGGCTAGCGATTTTATTTGGTTGTAGTTGTTATTTGGAGGTTTAGTGTTTATTGCATTTTTGCTAAATTTGAAATTTAATTTGGCGGTGACGTTTAACTAAATAAATAAATACAGGGTTGTTTAAGGGTTATCTTTAATTAAAGTATTTTTATTGGACCAACGTTTGTGTTCTTATAGCGTCGCAACGGTCAGGTCGTTTTTTGAGTTGCATTTCTTGTTGTTTGTTCTTCTGTCATTAGCTTTGTTAGCATGGTGGTCCACCGGGACGAGGAGCCGTTACCACGAAAGAAGAGGGGTGATCGGTCGGAGGCTGAGGGCGCTCTTGCGGGGAAAAAGCTTAAGGTTGTGTTGAAGGACGTTATTTTAGGGACTCAGGAGGAGGTTGAGGAGGTAGTGAAGGAGCCTGTGTTTGCGTCGGTCGTGTCTGGGGAGTCGAAGCCTCCTGCGGCGGTTGCGACGACGGAATTGCCCTCGACTTTGAGGTCTCAGCGTAAAATATCAACTAGCAGCAACGGTAGCGTTGATGCTAGCGACCTTGATGAGCTGGAACTCTTGAAGTTCAGAGTTAGGAAGGCGCACGCGGCCGTTTACGGGAAAGTGTCGCCTACCTTTGCCACTATCGTCGTAGAGGATAGAAAGATGATTCGGCACGCCGTGGCTGATATCCGCGACGTGACGAACTAATTAATATGTATGGTTAGGGCGCTGCGTCTCTGTTTAGATTACTCTGGGAGAGCTAGTGTTATCGGGAAAGTAAATCGGCGGATTTTGTTGTTTCAGGAGTCCGGGATCTGCGGAGACAGGGAGTGTCGGTGCCGCGCAGTTCCTACGCAGCAGCTGCAGCAGGGTTTAAGCCCACTTTTGCCGTTAGGATCGACACCAAGCCGGACCAAAAAGATATTGTGATGACGATCCTAAAGAAGAAGGTAGATCCAGCACGTGATGGGTTTGTCGTAATCGGAGCACGTAGGACGCGCAGGGGTGGTATTGTAGTGGAATGTGCCGGTCGCGAATACGCCAAGAGATTGCAGTAGAAGGTCGGCGGGCACTGCGAAGAACTCGTGGCGAAGACCATCGAGAAGAAGCGTCCACAGGTCGTTTTTCCGGGGGTCAAAACGTGGATGAAAGCGGAAGAACTGGTGCGGTAATCGCAAGCAAGAATCCCCGCTTAGGCGATTTGAGCTTGGAAGACCAACTGAGAGAGAAGTTCAAGTTTGGCGGAAAGGGCCCTAGGGATCCCTTGCCAACGTAGTCTTCGAAGTGACCCACACACTTCAAAGGCGTATATTAGCTGACGCTATCAACTTCAGGTGGCGAAGGGTCTGGGCCCGGGACCACTTCTCGATGACGCAGTGTTACCGGTGCTACAAGTACGGTCACAGATTGATGGAGTGCAGAGAGAAGGTACAGTGGTGCGGTAACTGTGCCGAGGTCGGGCATGAATTCAAGAATTGCCGGAAGGCAGTCCCCTGCTGTATGGTTTGCGCAAGGACAAACGACAGAACTGGCGGTGTCGCAAAGGTCAATACGCGCCACGACGCCAAGTCGAGTAGATGCTCCACGATGCAGCGTCTGAAGAACGCAATCATACGGAACATCGATTATGGACCGTGAAGAAAAAGAAAGATTTAAAAGAAGCAAGAAAATTAAATTTGCGCAACTAAATCTCGGGAAAGATAAAGAGGCAGCAAATAACTTCGTAAAGTTATTATGCGAAGAAAATATCAATATCGGGCTTATACAGAAACCGCACCTGTATAGACACAAAATAATAGGTTTTGGGAGGGAGGGTTATCGTCTTAAACGCGAATAGCAAACGACCGCGTAGCGGAATAATAATAAGTAATGGGACGTGCGCCAGAATAATATTAAATTATTTGTCAAACGAGTTTATAATCACCGTGGAAATAAAAACCGGGTCAAACACGTTCTACGTAATAAGCGCGTACCTTCCGCCAGTCAACTCCCGGCGAGAAAATACTCAAACCAGGGATTTAATAAATCAAATTAAAGGCGTATTTCGAAAAATGGGTAGAAATTAAAAACTTGTAATCAAGGGAGACTTTAATACCAAGTCGATTTGTGGAGTAGCCCTATTGAAGACGATAGAAACTCACAGGTTGCCGATCTTTTGACGGAATTGGATTTTAGTGTGATATACACTAATGATTCACCTAAGTTTGAGAAACAGAGAGGCAGCAGTTTTGTAGATATTACTGCAGCGTCACACGAGATGTTAAAGTTGATTTGTAATTGGGAATTAAGGTCGGACAAGATAACGCTTTCTGATCATAAATTAATTACGTGGGATATTGAAACCAAAGCAAGCGCAAACGAGCAGCTAACTATATTTCCGCGATTTTGTAATAAAAAAGCTAATTGGGAGCGGTTTAAAAAAAATTTGGCTCTTGAGAATGAGCTATTAAACTGCCGAGATGCCGTTCAAATAGAAACATTCGTGAAAAAATTAAACGGCGCGGTAGTAGACGCGTCTTCGTATTCCATGCCGCGAAACAAAACATTTAAAGACAGCGTACCCTGGTGAACCCGTACCTCCATTGATTTCTATACTGAGCATCCTACACATTTCTCTGAAATTCCTACGGCCTACATCTTTCACTATCTGTGTGCAATAGTCTAACCTAGGTATACCTCTACTTCTCTTTTTCCAATCTCTGCTGCTTATATATTCCGCACTATTCCCTCATGCTGGTGTATGTGGCCTATTATCCTATTTCTCCTATTTTTTACCGTTTTCCACATATTTGTTTCTTCCACTGCCATCTTTAGTACCTCTGTTCTTAATTTTGTCTGTCCATGATATTGTAACGGGCTACTGCTACCGCGTTTCTTTAATTTAAAACAAGTAATAATAATGGTCTTTATTACTCACTGTTCACAAGTCTAATTAACACTATATGCCTTATTTATAGATGGTTCCAGTCCACTCAACAATGAAGCACTATTACACTAATGAATTTACAAGCACTAATATCTTCTTAAATTAACTCCTTTACCATAGGTTCATTAACAACACTAACACAATTATTTGTTTATACACTTCTATTTATTTATGTATACTCAAGCTGCATGTACATTAGACACAGCATATCACGTTTATATATACTTCTAAAGCTCAAAACTACTATTACTTTACACGATATAATTTATATTAGACATTCAAGAATAGACTGACTCTTACATTCATAAGCGGCCTTATATATACCCTGCATTAAGATATGACTCATTATCTAGAACTTTGTAGAAGGATTCTCGAATGCTGAAGAATACGCTGTGTCCCGGGCGTTTGTATGTTTGACGGGTTGCCTAATAGTGGATCGCAACAATATCTTCATCATACGTATGTAGAACCACATTTCAAAGGTTTCTACCTGTTTCTTGTCCACTTCCCCTACTGTCCGGGCTTCACAGCCGTACAGTGCTGTGCTCCACACAAATGTGTGGACATATGCTTTAAGCAATCTTTTCCTTGTTTTTATGTTTGTTGTCTTTGAACACAGTAGTTGCTTTTTCTTGTTAAATGTAGCATGACCTTGTGTTAATCTTTGTTTTATATCTTTTGCGCTTTTCCCATCTTGCGTTATTTAGCTTCCTTGGTAGCAGATATTCTTAAACTCTTGTAAGTTCTTGTTACCTATTTGTAGTTTCTTGATTTATTTTTTCCTCCTTTGCATACTAGTACTTTAGTTTTACTTTTGTTAATATTCATACTGTATCTCTATGTTAGAACCGTTTCCATTTCATTAAGAGCAGCTTCTAACTCTTCATTGCTAGATGCTAACATCGCTATAATATCATCTGCAAATCTAAGCATATCAATTTTTTGTCTCTGCATAGTAATTCCAAATGTCTTCCTGCGTTTGACAGTATTCATTGTCTCTTCAATGTTCAAGTTAAAAATTAATGGGGATAGGTCACATCCCTGTCTCACCCCTTTCCTAATGTTTACTTCTCTACGTTCCTGCTTTATTTCTATTACTGCTGTTTGCTCTTTGTATAAGCTATGTACTATTCGTCTATCCCTACAACTCATTCCAATCTTTTTGAGTATTTCGAACATTTTTCTCCATTTTCCATTGTCGAATGCTTTTTCCAGATCTACAAACCCTATATATATGCTTTCTCCTTTTTCTATTGTTTTCTCCATTATCACTCGCAGAGCTAAAATAGCCTCCTGTGTTCCCCTGCTTCGGCTAAACTCAAATTGATTTTCTCCTATTATTTTTTCAGCTCGTTTTACCATTCGTCTTTGTACAATTCTAGTTAATATTTTTGAAACGTGTGCTGTCAAACTTATTGTTCGAAAATTGCACATATTCTTTTCTTTTTTGATATAGTTACTCTGATGTTACGTTTGAAATCTTTGGGTATCTCGCCGGTCTCATTCATATAGCTTACAAGTTGGAAGAGACGTTCTATTACTGCTTGTCGAGCGGCGTTTAAAGTTTCTACTTGCACCTTATCTGTACCTGGCGCCTTACCATTTTTCAGACCCTTTAATACCACAAGTCATCATTTTCAATGTCTGATTACTGTTCTAATGCTGTTAGTTCCTTTCCTGCATATAAATTCCTTATATATTCTTCCCATCTATTCATTTTCTCTACATAATAACGTTTCCTCCCGCGTCCTTTTTATTTTTGCTATACGGTTTTATACCCCTAAAATTGATTCTATTTAGTTTGTATGCTTCAATCTTTCATATTTCCATCTCAGTTTGTACCTCTGCGCACTTTTCATTAATCCATTGTTCTTTAGGTTTTCTGCATTTGCCAATAATTTCCCATTTTATGGCTTTGTATCTCTGTTTTCCTGTTTTGTCTGATTTATTTTTGTATTCCCGTCTTCCATTAAATTCAGGATATCCTTCGTTATCCATGGTTTCTTATTTTCTTTTTGTGTATACCCCAGAATATCTCTGGCCACCATATCTAAGCTGGATTTAATGCTATTCCATTCTGTTTCTACTTCCTTAGTATCAGAAATTTTCCAGATATCTTTCAGCAATTCATTTGATTTTTTTTCGAATGTTTCTTGAAAATCTTTATCTTTTAGTTTCTCAAAGTCAAAATGCCTTTTTCCGCTTCTTTTTTCAAATTTTTAAATTTAAGTGCGGCCTTCATAATTACGATGTTGTGGTCAGTGTCTATATTTGCTTCTGGGTAGCTTCTACAGTCTTTTACTAGATTCCTAAACCGTTGTCTAACAAGAATGTAATCTATTTGATATCTTCCTATATCTCCTGGCATCTACCACGTATATCGTCTTCTAACACGATGTTGAAATAATGTGTTTGTGATTCTACCAGCTTATTTCCCCTGCCGCTTTTCGTGCCTAAACCAAATAAACCTACTACCTCTCCTTCCCTAGCCTCACCTACCACTACATTAAAATCCCCCGTGATTATTAAATTTTGGTGTCCTTTTACGTATGTTAGTATGCCTTCGATATCTTTGTAAACCGCTTCTACCTCTTCGTCACTGTAGCTAGAGGTGGCCATGTATACTTGTATTATTACTGTGTTTACCGGTTTAGATTCTAATCTAACCATGAGTACTCTTTCGTTCTTTTGTAACTAATTTTCTACACAGTGTCCTATCTTTTTTTGCATAACTATCTCCAAATCCGAATTTCCTCTGCTCCTGGAAGAATTACCTTGAAGTCTCCGCTCCAAAAATCCCCCACTTCTGGCCACCGAACTTCTCTGATCCCTACTATGTCTAGTACTATACTATTCATTCAATTTTCAGGTTCTCTAGCTTACCTACTTGCTTCATACTTTTAACATTTCATGTTATAACTCGCAAAATGTTCACGACTTTTATTCTGAACTTTTTGATCGCATCCTCCGAAGTGGTCCCTCTTGGAGATCCGAATGGGGGACTGTTTTAACTCCGAAATCTTTTACCCTAGAGAATACCATCATATTTATTACAATTTAAGTTCGCTGTGTACTTGGGAGGTAATGTGGTGGTTTTCCGTTGCCTTCCACATCGCGGTAGCGTGTCTTAGACTGCCATACCGACCCCTATAGTCTCTGCCAAAGTACCGAAAGAGTCGCTGTCCTCTTTCGGGGACCTGTCTTAATCTGGTCCCTCACTAATGACCCTACTACTTTGCTTGGACCTGTAGTTTGGCTCCTTAGCTCATTAGAACACTCAAGCCATTTAACCTTTTCTAGTAATCTAGAACTGCGACAAAATGCAGGTCCATTCGAAGTGGAGTTCTGTCCTATTTGCTATTTTTTAGTATTGTTAATTTTCATGTCTAAAGTAGAATCAGAGAAACGCAAAAATTTTTGGTCCGTTAGTGTGATGAGCTTGTTTAAAAAATATTAATTAAAATAATATATAACAGGACACAGATTAAAACAGAAGAAGATTATTCAAACATCAGTTTGAATTGTGAAAGAGCTGCGGTATTAGCAAAGCTATTGCTACATAAAATTGGTATTAAAAGAAGGAATAAGGAAGAATTTCCTGCTTGGTTTATTTTGCTTTTTAAATTCTTTTACGTCTATTGTTGTCCATTTTCCTAATTAGCAAAGCTCCTTCACTTTTTCTAATCTTTGTAACCTAGATTTACTATCTCGTTTACTATTTTTCATTATTTTCTTTTGGTATTATTGTTAAAATCTGATGTAATTAATAAAAAAAAAGTGATTTCCTTTTCGAACGAAACTTGTTAAAGTATTTTATATTTGACAAATGGTACTGATGACGTTTTAATTTTTTTGCTAATCTTTTTCTAGGTTATTTGATATTATTTACGTTGTATAAAAACACTCAATAAACAGGATGCCTTAATACACATAACCATATCTCTTAGACAAGTACTGACAACTACTAATATTTAATGTTTCCACTTTGTTAGAAAATAGTTTAGAATTTCCTGGAAAATAAGATTAAATAGTTGTTCTTAATTATTTTTAATAACGTTTAATTATAAACGCTTTGCAATATATTACAAAGGCCAGCAGATTTGTAGAAACTGAGATAACATATCTATTTCAAGCAAACTAAATGATTCTTCCGCATAACATAAGTATGATGCAAAGAAACGAAAAATGACTGTAAATCTGTTTAGCCCAAAAAAACCACTGGACTTTGATTGTAAATTTTTGGCATGGTAGCCATTAGTTAAATGAGAGCTAATATCGCTTGTAGATTTATATTGTTGTTAATTATCGTACTTGTATTTAATCTGTCAAAAATAACAACTTTATAATATAGCTAGTAGAAGTCGACTTCCCGACAACTTTTTTTTGTGTTTTGTTTTTTGTTCTAATTATTTTTATATCGTATTCCTAGGCGTGTGCGGATTAACAGGATGAATTTTTAGAAATGGCCCTTTGGCAGCTGAATTTCTATTTCGCACAGCAGAAAGCATTCTTAAGAAATAATAAAAGGACAATATTGTGGCTACATAGTGCATTTTCATAAATTCAACCGCTTTTTTTCTTGGGATAGGCGAAGCTTTTATAGCCTACTCTCCGGTTGGCTCGGAGGCATCAATTGCCGAAGAAGTGTGGGACTCACCTAACTAGCTGGGATACCCACTAAACTTCTTCCCCCCTTCCCTTTGGTAACAAAGCACCCTGGAACCACCGTAAGGTATTACTTCAGGGTGCTTGAGGGGCATGGTTGTTAGAGCAACATCTACATGGTCGTATTTTGCTAACCCCTATTCTGCAGACTTCTCTCAATCTGCTCCTTCGTACTTATTACATAGGTAGTAAATCTTTCGATTTCCTTCCAATTCTGGGATGATCTAAGCATTAGTCTGACCATGTTCAATGATGACAACTGTTTACTCAGAAAACTCTCGACCCTGGTTCTTCTCCTTAGTTATCGTGGACACTGAAAGAGAGCGCCACGTCATCTTGCCCACCGCATACTATGCACCTGCCATTACCCGATACTAACCATCTGGCCTGCCACGCCTCTAAGGTTGCCGCTCTGGCCTGTCACATGCCAAAATTCGGCCTGTAAACATTTCGATAAGTTTTAATTTGAAAGCAATTTTGCGCCAATGATTTAAAAAGACGTGCGTGTATTTCCATCACTTCAGACAGTGCGTTTGCGCAAAGGATTACGCAGACGCGGAGTGTGAGGAGAAGGGTGGTGATTTTCGACACGTCGAGGACTAGTCAGCCAGACACCGACGAGTGTAGTTATTTTTGTGCCGTATCTTGTCTTTTTTTTCAGGCTATGTAGGTTTCCTGCTTATACCTAATTACCGTAACTCTACCTGTATTCCTTACCGTACCTCTACACAAGAAAGAAGACAAATTAAATTTGGATTCAACAAGAGAGCCTAACGGATAACCCACGCCCGAAATGCTGCCCGACGCCAGCTGCCGTTATAATAGCGTAATGCTGTGAGAAGTCCTACAGTTTACGTGAGTACCTTTTGTTTTTCCTTATAATTAATATAAATTTTTTTTGTATGTGATAATAATTTGAGCAAAGGTATGACGTATCCGTTTATTGCACAATATTTCGCAATTATTTATCATTGTTACCAACGGTCGTAGTGGCTCTCGTACATTACCACCGGGGCTATAATAGGCCTCCGCTTTCACTGCTTTACAGGATCTCACTTCTCTCCGTTCCTTGGCAAGTAGATCTACAGCGACTTCTGCAATAACTGCAATGGCTTCCGCGGATACCGTTTTGAATGCACGGACAATCCTCAGCACCATGCGTCGTTGTACCTTTAGTATTAAATTCCTTTTGTTGACAAATTGCATGCTTTTAGTTCACATTGGGGCCCCTTAGAGCATGATGGAATCTGTTATTGCAGCCAATACACGCTTTTTATTGGTTTTTGGCATACCTATATTCGCCATTAGCCTACATATCCCATTCGCAGCCATTTGTGCCTCTTTGCCTGTTCTTCTAGATGAAGCTTAAAAACAGACTTTTATCTAATTCCTCAATTCCATATCACCCGCTTCTAAGAAAATGCAACTACTGTGTTCAAAGACAACAAACATAGAAACAAGGAAAAGATTGCTTAAAATATATGTGTGCAGTGCAGCACTGTACGGCTGTAAAAGCTTGGACAGTAGGAGAAGCGGACAAGAAAAAGATAGAAGCCTTTCAAATGTTGAGCTACACACGTATGATGAAGATATCATAGACAGACAAAGTTAAGAACCAAATGGTTCTAGAAATAATAGCGGAAGAAAGAAATTTTGAAATACAGTAAAAAAATTAGGAAAGATAGGATGATAAAACATGTTCTAAGGTATGAGTGAATAGTGCAAGCACAGAAAGGGAAAAAAAGAGTTAGAGGTAAACCTAGATTAGATTATTGCACACAAATAGTGCAAGATGTAGGCTTTGGAAATTTCTGAGAAATGTTTAGATTAGCTTAAAGATGATGGAGGCACGCATTCAACCAGTGCTGGGACTGAAAATCTATTGATAAGAAGCTTTGATTATATAAAACGATATTTATCGATTTTATTGTATAGAGTGTCTCAACAAGAGCGCCGGATTTAATGTTAAAAAACCCCACCTCTTTTCTCCGACTAAACGAATATTTATATTTCAACGTAAAGAGGAATAGTTGCGACTAAACATGAAATACGAAATCCGTCAAATGACCACCACCAAACCTGTAGCACACAATTATTCTATTTGTAAAATTCTGGATAACGTTTTTGCATAACTGTGGCTATATTTCCGTAATAACGCGCTGTATCTCTTCTTAGAAGCTATCACTTACCTTGGAGTCAAAATCGACAATAAATTAAATTGGAAGACGCATGTGCAGTACATTAGAGCTAAAGGAAGCGAAATATCCAATAGGATGATGGCGGCTGCAAAAATTAATTGGGGATTTAGAGGCGAATCTTTGAAGACGGTCTATACAGGAGCAATCGAGCCGGTGGTGTTGTACGCAGTTTCGTTCTGGGCAGAAGGTTGTAAGGTTAAGGAAGGTAGACAATTGGAAAGCATCCAGAGAATCATGGCAGTTAAGGGGGCGCGGGCATACAAGACCACCTCTACGGGGGCGGTGCTGGTTATTAGTAGGATTTTTCCGATCGAGTTTATTATAAAAGAAATCAGAGATCGCAGAATTATAAATACAAGGGGAGGACAGAACATTATCGAAAGCTTAGACCTAGGGGACGAGAGGTTGAGAGGAAGATAGAAATTTCGGAATTAGGGCATCCGGCGGATATTAAGGGGATTCAGTTTGTTGAAGGGGTAGAAAGTGCTAGAGGCGCTGGGATCTATACGGACGGCTCGAGAATGGACGACGGGAAAGCAGGCGCGGCGTTTGTTGTGTACAAGGAGGAGAGGGAGGTGTTTCATTTCCAAACAAAACTTGCGAATTGGAGTACCAGGCGGCTCCGTGGCGTCCCGGGTTCGAATCCCGACACGATTCGCTTCAAAAATGTTAGGCGAACATCTTTCACAAAAATACTCCCTCGTTTGGATCAGAGGTAAAATGGAGTGTAAGTATTGTCACGCACGTTAAAGATCATTACCTTACTTAGAACAGCAAGTGTTCGGCAAAATTCCAAATTTTCCAGATAAAAAACTCGCTTCCTGGTCAATGTAGTGCCTTCGGGTGGAGCATTGGAAAATCACATGTAGGGATAGAGCACCATCTTTCAATGCGAAATGGTGAGTAAAGGGAAGCTCTAGAGTATGTCGTCAATCACACTGGCGGAAGAGGTACTCTATCAATAGCGATAGTAAATCCGTCTTAGTAGCCCTTTTGAACATGCTCACTTCGACCGATCTTCAGGATGATGTCTGGAAGATAGCGCGTATAGCGTTAGGTTTTTGGAATTTGAAGTTCTTTTGAGGCAGGTCTTACCAGAAAAACCAGGGGAGCGATAGGGCCGACGAGTTGGCTAGGGAGGCCGCCACAGGGCAGTTTCGTTCATCATATTCATTAACTCCAAAGTCGTTAATCAAGACGAAGCTGTGAGAAAGATCGATTAGTCAATGGGAGGAAAGGTGGAATAACGCCACCACAGATAGATTCACGCATAGGTTTATTCCAACTATAAGGGCTAGAGACAGAATCGAGGTTACATTCGATCATAAAATGGTGCAGCTCGTTACAGGTCACTGGGCGTTGAAGGTATATTTGAGAAGGTTCGGGCTTGGAAATGACGACGGTTGCGAGTGCGGCGGGGAAACGAAGAGTACTTTACACGTGCTGTTCAATTGCCCCATCAAAACTTCTAATAGGAGATTAGCTGACAGAAAGTTGGCTATCGAATGCCTAAGTTGGCCTGGGAATTTGAAGGAAGTCGCGAACCAGAATACGTTCTGAGTCGCGCTAAAGGAATTTGCAGGTAGGGTGGTTAGGTTTGAAGCAGATAATAGGGCTTAGAGAGATAGTAGGTCGGTTATTAGGTGATGACGAAGTTGGCGCGGAAATGGATTTGAGTTGAATTTTAATATAGTGGATAGTAGTATTAAAAAAAATCCCAAAAGTCTATTATGCACGATGAACTCCCACACTACTAAAACAATCACTGCCTCACGTTCTACGCGCGGAAAATCGGGAATAAACAAAACAAATAAATAACAACAAAATAAATCAGAAAATTTTCATTAATTTAAGTCAGTAAATAAATAAGGAAAATAAAATAGAGTGAAACCGTGCATCCCCCTAGGAGTTAAAAGTGATAGTGATTGTGACCCCCCAGTACGTGTAGTGCATACCCACCAAGGCTTGCATATCCATCTCCTATTAGCAGTAAGATATAAATAGACGTAAGAAGACGACCAGATTTTCGGATACTGGAGAAATTATCATCGAGGTAAGGAGAAAAAAATTGTGGCGGCTGCACTCGCATAAGCATTGATTTGTATTACTAAGTAGATTGATAGATTGCAATAATTTAACGAGCACGTTTTGTGTGTAATGGCATTAGCCGATATAATGCTTATGCAAGGGCACCTGATAAATTGGGTGATGCTTTTTGCTCTATGCTTAATGCTTATTAGGTATCTATTTACATAATTATATTTATTTATATTTATATTTATATTTATATTTACATTTTATATTTATTTATATTCTTTTGTATGTATTTTATTGTTTTGGAGTTTGGTCTGTTTTGTCTGACGTTCTGTCGCCATTTTAGGTGGCAGCATTTTTATAGGGAGGAAGATTGTAATTGAAAAAATTGTAATTATAATATAAATCAGTTAGGGAACGATAGGGAAAGTAGGAACAGATTTAGGCTGAAGATAAAATAAATTTATAGAGCAAGCAAAATAGCTGGATTCACTATTAAAATAATTGGCGAATTCCTAGAAATTTGAATCCATCTTAAATTAGTTAGCTAGCTTTCGATAGTTTTAAGTCGGCTTTTCAGGTCGCATCGGTAAGTAGAGCTGGCGACTGCTATCCGGTATTACGGATCCCTTCCTTTTAACTATCGCGCGTGTCTTGTTGATCGCACACACTCCAAAATCAATGCTAGGGATACCTTACATGTGATTTTCCAATGCTCCACCCGATGGTACTACATTGACCAGGAAGCGATTTTTTTTACCTGGAAAATTTGGAATTTTGCCGAATCCTTGCTGTTCCAAGCAAGGTAGGGATCTTTAACGTGCGTGACAACACTCACACACGGGATCTCCATTTTACCTCTCATCCGAACGATGGTGTGATTTTGTGAAAAATGCTCGCCTAACATTTTTTAAGTGGACCGTGTTGGGATTAGAACCCTGGACCTTGGGCGTAGTAGTCACACACATACCAACTACGCCACGGAGCCGCCCCGCGCTAGAAATACCTTACATTGTTACATGTCGAAATTCGGCCTGTAAGCATTTCCATAAGTTTCTAATTTGTAAGTGATTTCGCGCCAATAATTTAAAAAGACCTGTGCGTGCATTTCCGTCCTTTAAAATAGTTGCGTTTGCGCAAGAGAATGCGCAGACGCAGAGAGAAAAGAAAGTGGTGAATTTCCCACACGGCGGGACTAGTCAACGAGACGTCGAGCCTAGTGGTTTATCTTCTTTTTCAGGCAATGTAGGTTTCCTTCCATTTCTACCTGATTATCGTACCTTTACCTGTATTCCGCTACAGAAAAGAAGAAGACGAATTAAATTTGGATTCAACCGGGGGTAACGGATTACCCACGCCCGAAATGCTCAACGACGCCTAACTGCCGTCATAATAGCGTAATGCTGTAAGGAGTCCTACATTTACGTGAGTACCTTTATCGTTTTTTGCATGTGATGTAGTAATTTAAAGCATGTATATGACGTAATACCTTATTTGTACAATGTTTTGCAATTATTTATCATTGTTACAACGGTCGTAGTGGCTCTAATACATTGCCGTCGGCACTTAAAAAAGTATACCTTGAGTGTAGACTCGAGTGTAACAACATGTGATTTTCCAATGCTCCACCCGAAGGTACTACATTGTCGCTAGGGATACCATTTTTTAAACCCTAATTTTAGTGTTAGTTTTAGTTTGTTAGATTAATTTAGCATCGATTAATTTTGAAGTTAGATTAAATTTAGAGCACGTTTGCTTTTCGTGTTTAAACCCAATGTACTACCTTCGGGTAGAGCATTGGGGACGTGGTCGCAAGCTTAGCGACCCTTATTCAAATTAAAATGTATCTCTTCTTAAAGACGTTCAAATGTTTGTGGATTGTTCACATACATCTTTTCCTTCACGTAGCTCCAAAGAAAGTAGTCCATCAGTGTTAAATCGCACGATCTCGGTAGCCCATGTTGCTCGTCAAAGTGAGAAGAGGTCTGGAAATTCGGTCCACAGTAATACATTGTTTCGCGAGCTGTTTGGCAGGTTGCACCGTCCGGTTAGAAAAACATATCCTCCACATCAATTTGAACCAATTCAGATAAAAAAATGGTTAATATTTCGCAATATTGCACACCATTACCAGTTAGCGTATTTCCATCGGAACTTTCAAAGAAATAGGGTCCAATAACTCCGCTAGCCCAAAATGCGCACCGAACAGTAACTCGACGTGGATGCCTTGGTTGTTCCAGTAATACACGATAATTTTCAAGACCCTAAATCAGGTAGTTCTGGTTATTTAGACACCCGTTCAGTTGAAAATATGCTTCATCGGAGAAAATGATTTTCCTCGGGAAATCCGCCTCAACTTGGCGGTGCTCAAGCAATGAATTCACCTCACTGCACTTAGTCCTTTGGCTTAAGTTCTTGCGTCAATTGAATCTTGTACGCGTGGTAATGCATATCTTTTTTTTTTCGAAATTTGTTTCAGAGTGAGTCTGGTAATGTTCAAATTTTGACGACGATGCCGAAAGGAAATGCCCGGATTTTTGACCACACTTCCCTCACTGCAGCTATTTTCGAAGGACCGACAAAGACGGCGACGAACAGTGATCTTTTCATCCATCAACTTGAATTTTGTCTCAAACTTGTTAATTAAACGACGAACTGTCGACTCAATTGGGGCATTGTTGCAATCGAAAATTGCACTTAATCTGCGAATTGTTTTCGTGAAACTTTCATCATTTTTGTAGTTTTCATAAGAATTAAATATTTTTCGTTTAAATAATGCTCCATAACTTCTAATCGCGTGGTCTGTAGATGACAGCTATCAGAACATAGAGAATGTACTATTCTTGCTCTAACACAATGGCGCTCCTGTTAAAACATCTTTTATTATAATTATTTATCAAAAGAATTTTGCGAGTAATTTTATACCAACAAAGACTATAGAAATGAATGAGGTCAACTAGCCTCAAAGTTTTATTTTAATACTTTAGTGTAGTTAATTGCATAGATTCCAAATGGACCATCCACAAAAACATATTTCCCATAGTTGCAGCTTTCAGAAAGTATATTCAAATTAATTTGTTTCACACTTTCCACTCGGAATTTATATTAGACATCTGCATGCGAATAATAGGGTATGAAAATCCACCGATTAGTATAACAGACCAAAGACATTGACATTTTCATCAACTGTTCTCACGTAAATTAATTGGATGGGTTGATACTGCAATGATAAAATATCCAGACAGAAGATATTACTGCCATAATCTTATCATACTCAAAACTATTTAAATATGTTGTAGCTATAAATTTATCTTGCCTTTAATCATTAACTATTGCGATTCTATTCCTTATGACCTAGAAGATATAGAGTTATTTACAATTCAAGGTGTGGTTACATCACATACAATGAATAATCTTGTTACGATACATTAACGTAACTAAATAAAGTGACTTACATAATTTACTAGAAAATCAGAAAACTCTTGTAAGAATTTGCAACCGTCATCTATATTTATTTGTTTTTCGAAATTTCCTATACCACATTATAATTGTAAAATATCTATGGTGAATGTCTGCCCAAAGAAATACAAAATTATCGAATTTTCCATAATTGTTTAATCACCGTACAAGAAAAAAAATACAATGCTGTAGAAGTGTAGACTTTCACGCCGGGATTAAAGATACATGTTTTGTGTTTGGACTGTGTCAAATACTAAGGAAGTCGACATTTTACCCATTTGTGTATGGGACAAGTCGTGGATCACTACTTCCGAATACGCAGATCTACACGCCCAATTAAACCCGATTTCTATAGTTAGTGCAAAAGTTACTTCCTTCCAGGTGAGCACATTCTCTTCCCCTATCAAACTAAAGGTGCTTGTACAGCAAAGTAACTGAAGAACAATGGGAAAGTCACTTGCGTAATAAGTGTATAATGAAATCTGTAGGTTGTTTAGTTATTCTTGGGTGAAAGTTTTAAACCTCCTTCGGTGCATTCGGCGCGACTTTCCATATACAAGGAGGTTGATAACTCGCATGCTTGTTGAAGTTCATACTAATCTTTACAGTTTCGTTGATTTTTCTACCGTTAAAAAGACATTTTAGCTCAGTTTCACTTTAGTAACTCAAATATTTTTAGAGATCGCATATGTAATTCAACTGGGAGTGCTCCTGCGAGTCCGAATGTGTAATTAATTGTTTTAGGAGACGCCCTCGAAAGTTAGTCATATATCGACATCTTAAAAGGGATTAAAAGTGCCAACTTTCCTTATGAAAAGCGCCACTGAATGCAGTAAAGTACAAACCTTATCTTCCACTCAAGTGTAACTATAACATCAGCTTACTGTGTGCAATTACACAAGCCGACATGATTTTTGGTGTTTTGAATTTGATAAGTGTCCTTAGCTAATGCGGGTACGTTGATTCTCAACGTGAATTTGGTTTGAGCCCATCACGTCAAGATTTTTCACAAAATTAAAAAAACCTTTGTGAGATATTTTGTACTAGAGCAAAGAAGTTGTTACAGGCGGAGAAGCTACTACGTATGCAAAATTATAAAATGGGGGCGGCCTGTAAAACAAAAATTAAAGGGGGGTCACCGGCACTAGCTAGCGGAAGGTCGTGGATCATATAGAGGGTTAAAATTTTGCAAAAAGGGTTAAATTAATTTATACTATACTACAAAAATGTGGCACTTATCTTTCATAAAATATTGTGGCTTAATGACAATTGCCAAGGGCGCCAGACAAGTCGAGAATGTCCAAATGTTCGTACAAAACCTTGAGAGACTTGTCATCCCAAGGAGGACAATTGTTTCTTTTAATCAATTCCTCACTTTTTTACTACTTATATATAAAAAAATGAGAAAAACTACTGACTTAATCAACGGCAAACAAAACTATTTAATTCACAGAGCAATAAACGTGAACCTCTTACATTCATTGATTTAGCAATTTAAGTGAATAGGTGACTATGGAATTTATGAAAATTTTGAGTACATAAGTAGTTATCAAACACTTGTATATGAAAGAAACTTATATTATAAATCGTACACTAATTTAATCCTACGGTTTATGGCCAAAACGTCCTAACAAATAAACTAACAAAAAAAATTGGTCATGCTACTTAACTATAAAAACTTACTTACTAAAGATTGTCCATTATTTGAGGGTTTGTTTTCTAACGTAGAGCAGTTCTTAAATTTGGGAAGAGAATCTCGCTTGTTGCTTCTGTTTGTAATGTTTAAGAAAATTGACTGGCACACGAACTCGGCAGAATTTTTAATATTTAATATTTATTTTTAATATTTATCTTGCATCACTATAAATCCGCGAACATATGGGCATAACCCTCGCGAAACTGGAAGAGTAACACTTCTTTCCAATTTTTTTACTAACGTGATACGAAGTGGAATATTCTATGTCATGCCGGAGAAACGCTACCCGCAAACTACGTTTCTCTCTACTTCTTGACCACGGACGGCCCCATTGGAAGAACCCTCCGTCTTTTGGCTAAGCCTTGAGTTATATAGACTAAATTCCTACCCTAATAATTACGTACTTCATTTTCTGTTATCCAATGACTGAACTGAACCTCCCACAAAACAAGATTTCAGAAACCAAATCCAACCCCTTTTTAGATGAGAATCACGGAAGCAATTATTCTCCCACGGGTTTAAATTATCTTTTACTTTCTACGAATTACTTAAATATGGCAATGTGGAATCTACCTATGGCGGCCGTAGTCTGGCATTAACAAAGACCGGCTAACCTACTTGAGCCGAAATGGATTTTAAATACAATGGATGTCTCCAGACTACTTAAGATTACTTGTAATATTTGAACAAATCAAATTGGAAATAGTTTTGCGTTATTATGTTTTGTTTTGTCTAACCCACTGTCAATCAACGAAGTATTAAGAAGGTTAAGCTTTTCAAACTGAAATTGGTTTTCCTTTATTTACGCTAAAAGGTACTATACATTTTAAGAGGCTTATTGTATTTGACTTACGATGGGGTCTAGAACTTTAAATGATGACCTGCCGCTGGAATTTACTAGCCCGAAGCTATCGGTAAATGTGGTCTTTTATTATAAAGGATCCTAAATAAAATGAGGTGATTTATTGGTGTAAATTTTTGTTTATACTTTATTCAAGTTACTGAATTTTTTATTTAATTAATTTGTTTAATCGTTAACATTACAAAATAATGTTACAAAGTACTTTTATGATATTTCCTAAATTGCATTAAAATTATTTCTATAAAATACTTGAAACATCAATAAAAAATATTTTAGTATAAATATTATGCTTATTTCATTTCAGTGACAAACACTATTTTATTTCCGCATCTGTCAAGGTCAACTTTATGGTATGGGCAGTTGTTTACGAAATAGTTAGTTAGGGTCAGTTGTCTGTATCATCGAGTTCTGTTTTGTTTTTTGAGTGTTTAGTGCGTCACAATGTCATCAAGAAAGTGCAAAAACAGTCCTGATATATTTTGTTACGTGTGTGGTGATTTAACGATAGCAAAGCATCAACGAAACATAACAGAATTTATCAAAAAAACTTATCACGCTTACTTTGGTGTAAAGCTTGGTGATCAGGACAAACCTTGGACTCCACACAAAGTGTGCTTTCAGTGTGTCGAGCTAATGAGAAAATGGACAAAAGGTACACGTAGCTCTTTACCCTTTGGCATTCCTATAATCCCGACACGGTCTGCTTGAAAATTGTTAGGCGAGCATTTTTCACAAAAATACACCCTCGTTCGGATGAGAGGTAAAATGGAGGTCCCGTGTGTGAGTGTTGTCACGCACGTTAAAGATCCCTATACCTTGCTTGGAACAACAAGGGTTCGGCAAAATTCCAAATTTTCCAGGTAAAAAAAAACTCGCTTCCTGGCCAATGTAGTACCCTCGGGTGGAGCATTGGAAAATCACATGTAAGGTATGGAGGGAACAAAAAAAAACCATGGAGACGACTGTTACTTTTGTTCTTGCGATCTCAAGGGTTTCAATTCGAAAAATAAACATTCTATTCGATATCCTGATTTACTGTCTGCTAAACGACCTGTACCTCATAGACCAGGAATTCCCATTCCTCCACCTTTTCTTCACACCATCCAACAGCAATCATCAGATGAAAGTTCAAACGAAAAAACCGATGAAAACGAATTCAATCCTAATATAGACCAACCTCGGCAGTTTATCCAAGCTGAACTAAATGACTTAGTGAGAGACGGGCCTCTCGAAAGATGCTGCACAAATCTTAAGATCACGACTGAAAGACAAAAATCTCTTGGCTCCAGAAACCACATTTTGGTGGTATAGGCATCGTGAAAAATAGTTCGCGGAATATTTCTCTCAAAAGGGTTCACTGGTGTATTGTAATAATATTCCTGTTTTAGTGATGAAACTGGGAGCTGATAATTAAGATTCCACAACATGGAGGTTATTTATTGTTTCTTCTAAGAGAAGTCTGAGAAGTCTTCTTGCACAATAGTAATACTTATGCCTTGGTGCCTGTTGCTCACTCCGTGCATCTCAAAGAAACGTATGAGAATCTTGAGCTGTTGCTAAATACAATAAAGTGTAGCGAATATTATTGACAACTCTGTGCAGACCTCAACATAATATCCATGCTTTTGGGTCAGCAGTCTGGATTCACAAAGTATCCATGTATTTTGTGCGGTCGAGCGCGAAATTTACATTACGTCAAGAAAAAGTGGCCACTCAGAGAAAGACTTGTACCGGGACAAAAAAATGTACTGCGTGTTGCATTAGTTGACCCAAAATTAGTTCTTTTGCCTGCCCTTCACATAAAGTTAGGATTGATGAAGCAGTTTGTCAAAGTTTTAAATAAACTAGGTGACTGCTTTAAATACATGCGCGACAAATTTCCTGCACTTTTTGAAGCTAAACTTAAAGAAGGAATTTTTGTAGGCTCTGAAATTCGAACCTTAAAATCGGACAGATTGTTCCAGAATACAATGACCCAGGATGAATCTGAAGCAAGGAGTTCTGTCGTAGAAGTCATAGGCGGTTTCCTTGAAAACAACAAGTCTTCAAACTACAAAGAAATTGTAGCCAACATGGTCGAAAATTATAAAAAACTGGGATGCAATATGAGCGTCAAACTTCATTTTCTGAATTCCCACGTTGACTCTTTTCCCGAAAATTTTTGAGCTGTCAGCGAGGGACAAGGAGAGAGGTTGCTTCGAGACGTAAAGGAGATGGAGAGACGTTACCAAGGAAAATGGGAAACTAGAATGATGACTGATTGCTGCTAGACCTTGAAGAGGGACTCGCTTACAACAATTCACAAAAAGAAAACTACAAAACGCAGTTTTGAGGGAAAAACAGAACGATTTTATTCAAAAAAACTAACGATTGTCTAACATAGATTATACTGCATTGTTTTTTTAATGAACAACTCAATTTTGCAATGTAATTTTCTATTAAATATAGTTTCAATAAATATTTTCTCAATATTTTTGGCAGTTTCTACGAAAAATTTTAAACACACTTTTCCTGAAAACCTGACGTGCTGGAAAAACTAAACACAGATTCGTGATCAGCACACCACATTTACTATAGGACACCTATTAAACTTGAAACACTTTTTCATGAAAAAAAAATGTAGGCCTGTGTTATTAATGTAAAAGTACAACTCTCTTTGCCACAATATTCTTTTTCAGTGTAATACCTCTAAATACGTATTTTGACCACTAAGTGGTCATCATCAGTAAAAAACAGCTAGTTTACAACTGCCAAACTGACAGTTAAACTTAAATTAAAGCTAGTTCTACTTCCGAGGATATTCTGCTTACCAACTAGACCGAAGTGAAACTTAGCAAGTACAAAATTCAATAATAAATTGTGCAATTATGTCTATGCAAACTGTGACGTTTTCACTTTGATTATTTTACTAAAAAGACAACTTTTAGCCGATAGAGCAAGAAAGTGCTTGTCCAAAAGCAAATTTTTCTCCAACTTATTGCAAGGAAACTCATTTGTAATAACAACAGTTCTTTCTGATCAACTGATTACAGGATCTTTTTCAAGTATTTATAAGTACAATGCAATTCTAAAGCACACACGATATTTTATTTGCAGCTAAAGGTTAGGATGCTATCTTTTTAATTACTATTTGATGCACTTATAATTAACTATCGAAGCACTAATTATTAATTTATATAGATCTCTGAAATAATTTATATCACGTAGAGAAATTTATTTCCACAGGTACTAGAATTATGCAAATAACATTGTAACCTTCGGTTTTATTTAATAAATTCATATTATCTATCTCGTATACTTTTTCATTTTAAAATTCATATTTTAGGAAGTTAAGTGCATTGTGATTTACTCGATGTAGTTTTAAAATAGTTTATCTTATGCTTGTTAGGGCAGGTGGTCGAAATTCCATTTGGCATGTTAGCCATTTTAGAAATCCATGATGAGTAAGCGGTTCAATTCAATACATATTCTTCGTAAGCCGTGTAGTACCCATTCCCAGAATAGATGCTAAGAAGTTTCAGTAAGAAGTCACTTTCACGTTTCACGTGCATGCCAAGCACGTGTTTAGGTTAGTTGTTAAACCCCACTCATTTTCGAGAGTTGTAACAGAGGGTAGTTCGTAGTTCTTCAGAGTCAGTCAGCGTTGGGTACGCAAGGGTTAAGGTGTGAATGCACCGTCGGTAGCTCGGAGACGAAAAGCTGAACAGGTCGCGCGAGGAAAATGTGCTTTTAAACAATTCGAATGCATGATCGAATTGTTACCCCGTATTTATATTGGGGATATTTAATTTCTACGGTGAGTTGTGCGATCTGAGGGTCTCCGAATGTAATTCAGTGGAATTCCTTACCCAACGTACATAAAGTCTTTAGTTTTACGGTACTAGGCGAAGGAGTTAATTATTAACACACTAAGACGATATTTCTATAGATATACCCTTTAGTTTCAAGTCTAGTTCAAGCGGGATCCTTTTAAATAGTAAGAGTTAGTAGTTCATAGAGTGCATTTTATTGTGCTTCGTCTGAAACCGTCTTCAGGGATCGCTTATGTTGCCGTCCTAGTCCTGGAGCTTCCACATATTTTTGTGATACCATCAAAGAAACCCGGTGCTGAATTCCTGGATTTACAACAATATTTCTGTGCTGTGCTGTTCATTGCCATAAACATTTTTCTTATCTTTGCTTGTAATATATCCTGTACTATTCCAGAAAAATGCCTTAGAACGTATTCTGCCTTCTATTTCTCCTATTTTTTCCCACGGATATCTTTATTCCTTTACTATTTCTATAACCAATTTGTTATTAACTTTGTCTGTCCATGCTATCATCCTCATACATCGGAAACACAACATTTCAAAAGTCTGCTACCGTTTTTCGGTCTGCTTTTCGTACTGCCCCTATTTCATATGCATACTGTGCTGTGCTCCACACATTTGGTTTCAACAATTTTCTTCTTGTTTCTATGTTTGTTGTCTTTGATCATAGGCGCTGTTCTTTCTTGTTAAATGCAGTTCAGTACCCTTCTATTGTTTTACAATTATATACCCCATACAGTGGTTGTGTAGGGGGGTAAGCAACATGTGGTTCCCAAGTTACCCCAGCACTTGAACATTTCATCACCATCATCACCATTAGGTCCTCAGTCCTAGAACTGGTTGGACGCGCACCCTCATTGTTTCCTAGTCTGATCTAGCCTACACATTTCCGTGAAATTTTCAGTCTGCATCTATCACTATCTGTGTGCTAAAGTCTGATCTCGGTCTACCTCTCCTCTCTTTTCCTACCTCTGCTTGGAGTACTTGAACATTTGCCGATTTAATATTTTTTCCAATATATCGTTTCGCATAATCAACATTAGTTGCAGATATTTCACAACCAACACCTGTAGTTGTTTATAATAATCCTCAGATTTATATGCGCTTATTTTTTCGGCATTAGGTTTCCGTCTCGAAACTGGTTGGACGCGTACCTCCACTTATTTATATTTTGAGCTAGCCTACACAGTTCCCTGAAATTCCCACACAGCCTATATACAGCTCGGTTCCTCTTCTATTGTTTTCTAACTATATGTCCTATTTCACCGAGATTCAGTGGTATGTGAAAGGGGGGCAGGGCGGCTCCGTAGTGTAGTTGGTATGCGAGTGACAACTATGCCCAAGGTCCCGGGTTCAAATCCCGACACGGTCCGTTTGAAAAATGTTAGGCAAGCATTTTTCACAAAAATACGCCCTCGTTCGGATGAGAGGTAAAATGGGGGTCCCGTGTATGAGTGTAGTCACGCACGTTAAAGATCCCTACCTTGCTTGTGACAGCAAGGGTTTGGCAAAATTCAAAAAAATTTTCAGGTAAACAAACTCGCTTTCTGGCCAATGTAGTACCTTCAGGTGGAGCATTGAAAAATCAAATGTAAGATATGTTAAGAGGGTTAAGCATCCTGTGGCTGCCAAGATCCCCCAACATTTAGACATTTGCCGAATATATAGTTTTCCAATAAATCCTTTCATACAATTAACATTATTCGAGAATATTGCCCAACCAGTTCTGGTAGTTGCTTATAATAATCATCAGGTTTAAGTACAGTTATTTTTTTCGTCATTAGTTTTCCATTTTGGGACTGGTTAGTCGCGTACCTTCATTGATTTTTATTCTGAGCTTGTCTGCACATTTCCCTGAAATTTCTACAGCCTACATCTTTCACTATCTGTGTACAATCGTCTAACCTAGGTGTACCTCTACTTCTTTTTTTCCTATCTCTGCTTCTAATATATTCCGCACTATGCCTTCATGCCGAAGTATGTGTTCTATCATCCTATCTTCTATTTTTTACTATTTTCCACATATTTCTTTCTTCCCCTACCATTTCTAGTACCTCTTTGTTCTTAAGTTTGTCTGCCCATGATATTTTCATCATACGACTGTAGCACCACATTTCAAGGGCTTCTACCTTTTTCTTGTCCGCTTCTCCTACTGTCCAGGCTTAACAGCCGTACAGTGCTGTGCTTCACACATATGTTTTAAGCCGTCCTTTTCTTGGTTTTATGTTTGTTGTCTTTGAACTCAGTAGTTGCATTTTCTTGTTAAATGTGGCACGACCTTGTGCTAATTTTTGTTTTATATTTTTTGTGCTTTTCCCATCTTGCGTTATTTGGCTTCCTAGGTAGCAGATATCCTTAACCTCTTGTAAGTTTTCTTTACCTATTTGTATACGTGTTTTTGATTTATTATTCCCTACTTTGCATACTAGTACTTTAGTTTTACTTGTGTGCTAATTTTCATAACGTATCGCTCTGTTAGAACTGTTTGCATTTCATTAAGAGCAGTTTCTAACTCTTCCTTTCTAAATGCTTATACCGCTATATCATATGCAAATCTAAGCATATCAATTTTTTGTCCCTGCATAGTAATTCCAAATGTCTTCCTGCATTTGAAAGTATTCATAGCCTTAAATGTACAAGTTAAAAATTAATGGGAATTGGACACATCCCTGTCTCACCCCTTTCCTAATATTTACTTCTCTACGTTCCTGCTCGAATTCTATTACTGCTGTTTGTTCTTTGTGTAAGCTATGTACCATTCGTCTATCCCTAAAACTCATTCCAATCTTTTTGAGTATTTCAAATATTTGCTTCCATTTTCCATTGTCGAATGCTTTTTCCAGATCTACAAACCGTATATACAAGCTTTCCCCTTTTTCTATTGTTTTCTTTATTATCACTCTCAGAGCTAAAATAGCCTCCCGTGTTCTCCTGTTTCGCCTAAACCCAAATTGAACTTCTCCTTTAGTTGTTTTTTCCATTTGTCATTGAACAATTTTAGTTAATATTTTTGACATGTGTGCTGTCAAACTTGTTTGAAAATTTTTACATCTATCCGTGCCTTTTTTTGGTATAGTAACTATGAGGTTACGTTTGAAATCTTTGGGTATCTCGACCGTCTCATACACACAGCTTACAAGTTGGAAGAGACGTTTTATTACTGCTTGTCTAGCAGCTTTCAGGGTTTCTGTTTGCAGCTTATCTGTACCCGGCGCCTTACCATTTTTCAGATCCCTTAATGCTAATTCAAATTCATCTCTAAGTATAGGATATTTCAAGTTATCATTTTTGTACTTTGAATAAATTAATCAAGCCTAAATTTTCGAAGGACCAGTACATAAATACATATGTACACACGTGACCAAGTATTTCAATTTATATGTAAATTCAACACACTCACCTGAACAAAACACATCACGTTCCAACTGTACTCTGGGCACAACACATCACGTCCTTTCGTCTATAAGGATGGCGGCAAACAGCGCGGAATGTCCGTTTTCCATGCACCAGGTAAACAAACCACAGCGGGTGGTCGAGAGTGGTGGTTTCACTAAATTAAAATACTAGTATATCCGCGAACAAAGTTTACACCCACAAATTTACAATATAACCATATTCTAAACAATTTTCAATGTCTGATTTCTGTTTTAGTTCCTCTGCTGCATATATATTCACTATATATTCTTCCCATCTACCCATTTTCTATAATGACGTTTCCTCCCGCGTCGCTTATATTTTTGCTGTATGATTTTATATTTCTAAAATTCATTTTAACTAGTTTGTATGCTTCATCTGTCTTTCCTATTTCCATCTTAGTTTGTACCTCTTTGCACTTTTCATCAATCCATTGTTCTTTAGCTTTCCTGCATTTGCGAATAATTTTCCATTTTATGGCTTTGTACCTCTGTTTTCCTGTTTCGGCTAATCTATTTTTGTATTTTCGTTTTTCTTCAATTAAATTCAGAATATACTTTGTTATCTATGGTTTCTTATTTTCTTTTGTGTATAACCGCCATGTCTAAGCAGGATTTAATGTTATTCCATTCTGTTTCTACTTCCTTAGTATCAGAATTTTTCCCGATATCTTTTAGAAATTCATTTGACCTTTTTCAACTTTTTTATGAATATCTTTATCTTTTAGTTTCTCAAAGTTAACGTGCCTCTTTCCGTTTCCTTTTTCAAATTTTTAAATTAAGTGCAATCTTCATAATTACGATGTTGTCAGTGTCTATATCTGCTTCTGGGTAGGTTCTACAGTCCTCTACTTAATTCCTAAACCGTTGTCTAACAAGAATGTAATCTATTTGATATCTTCCTATATTGTGATGATTAAATTGTTCTTGTCGCAAAATTCTACCAGTCTATTTTCCCTGTCGTTTTTTTTTTTTCGGGCTTAAACCAAATAAACCTACTACCGCTCCTTCCCTACCTTCGCCTACCACTGTATTAAAATCCCCCGTAATTATTAAACCTTCATGTCTTTTTACGTATCTTAGTATGTCTTCGATATCTCTGTAGATTACTTTTAACTCTTCGTCACTGTAGCTAGAGGTCGGCATCGGGTCGGCATGTATACTTGTATTATTACTGTGTTTGCCGGTTTAGATTCTAATCTAACCATGAGTACTCTTTCGTTCTTTTGTAAGCAATTTTCTACAGTATCCTATTTTTTTCACATAACTATCCCCACACCGAATTTCCTTCCTCTACTGCTGTATAAAGTTTCCCCGCTTGAAAAATGTTAGGCGAGCATTTTTCACAAAAATACACCCTCGTTCGGATGAGAGGTACAATGAAGGTCCCGTGTGTGAGTGTTGTCACGCACGTTAAAGATCCCTACCTTGCTTGGAACAGCAAGGGTTCGGCAAAATTCAAAATTTTTCAGGTAACAAAAACTCGCTTCCTGGCCAGTGTAGTACCTTCGGGTGGAGCATTGGAAAATTACATGTAATGTATAAAGTTTCCACTCCAAAAACCCCCTGCATCTGGCCACCGAACTTCGCTGATCCCTACTATGTCTAGTGCTAACTTATTCATTTCAATTACCAAGTTCTCTAGCTTACCTACTTGCTTCATACTTCTAACATTCCACGCTTCAACTCACAAAATATTCCCGACTCTTATTTTAAACTTTCCGAGCGCATCCTCTGAAGTAGGCCTCTCCCGGAGATCCGAATGGGGGACTATTTTAACTCCGGAATCTTTTACCCCAGAGAATGCCATAATATTTATTACAATTTAAGTACGCTGTGTACCTGGAAAGTAATGTGGTAGTTTCCCGTTGCCTTCCACATAGCGGTAGTGTCTTTTAGACTGGCATACCGACCCCTATGGTCTCTGTCAATCAATGTACCAAAAGAGCCGCTGCCCTGTCTAAGTCTGGTTCCTTACTAACGACCCTACTGCTTTGGTTGAACCTGTAGTTTGGCTCTTTAGCTCATTAGAACACGCAAGTCATTCCACTTTTGGCAAGGTGCAGGTGCATTCGCAACGGACCAGTTACTTAACCAATATTAATACACGAATTTCGTACAACCGACACAAACTAAGCTTTATCCTGATTGGCCTACTGCGTATATCTAAAGATAAAAAAACAGCTTAAATTGATTCCAGTTTAAGAATCCAACGAACTTTATGCATATGTAAATTGCTACGAATACAACTGCGGTACTGTTTTTTGTTACACTACACTGTTATTAAGCGAGCACCAACGTAAATGTCTGAATACTAATAAATTCTTATTTTAACAATGAAATAAACATCAACAAAACATGCAGCGACAGAATGTTAAAATTTTATCACTTTTCTCTGAGTACAAGTTTCAACCACCCTGTTCAAAGCAAGACAAACGTGGGTGTCAGAAATTCATAATCCAACGTGTTGACTGAAAGTGGTTTAGAGCTTTGGGATAAAATGATAGCTAGTGGTTGTTTTTACATAAAGCAATCTGGATTAGTTAAATAAGGACCACTTCGATATTTTATGATTTCGAGGAACACCTTGTTATGCATGAATAAAAGCTTGATTAATCACAATTGTAATAATAAGAATGGAAGACATAATAAAGGATAAATACCTTGTTTTAACATGATGTGAAAGCACTTGCCATTTTGTTGATTGGAAAACACGTCTCTTCGCGTGCACGTCCACAGTTCATAACGTCCCGAGACTGAAAGTCAATGTTACTAGAAAACGTCGACTTTAGATTCGCACTGCACTGTTGCCGAACAGTGCACAATAAACTTAAAGTTATAAATAAAGTTTTTGAACATTGCATTTACAGGAAAACATAATATAGTCTTGGATGACGGAACAGAAAGCATTCACTACATAAGCACATTCACTAGGTAACGGTAAATTATTTAATTCCGCAATCAAGCGCGTTCGGGAACTTTTGTACACTGACAAACCCGAATTTATAACATTACCGTTACGCGAATTACTGCGAACCGATTCATGTGCTTGGCGGAAGCTATCAGCTTCCAGCAACGATTTGAATGAATGCATGTGAGGTTTTCGAATCATTCTTTCCATTATGCGACGACGCAATTTATAAGCTATAATATTTTAGAGAATTCCCAAATTTCAACTATTCACACGGTTTGTCCGATATGCACTCAACTTGCAGTTTCAGGTCAAGGGTTTATCGGTACATGAGAACATCAGGTACTCTCGCGGTTGCTGTTTACTATTAAGCATGTGCGTCATCGGGTAAGCCCTATATTTTTGAATTATATTATTTTATGAGCTTTTGTCTGTTTAAACAATTTATAATAAATGCAGTATCTTTGCAATGCATAAAAAAATTTCGACTCATCGCTGATAGGCCGATTAGTTTTGGAAATATGATGATGTTTGTCGAATTTAGTATGTGTATAGTAAAGTTTCCGTTTTTAATTGCTGGTTTAATTGCTATCTATTTCGGTATTTTGCTTTAATAATATAATTGAATAGTCACGTTATAAACTTGTATAAAATTGTTCGTGTAGTTTCTTACTTCAGTTCCTAAACTCGCTAAAATTGATAAATGTTTTCCTAGATACCGATGTATGTATAATCAACGGGCGAGCGTTCCAATCGGTAGATAAGATTTGGCTTAAATCATTGCGTTCCTTTACTGTCTTTATTTGCTTTAAACAATATTTTTTTAAGTACATTTCAAGCTTTAGCCCCTCTCCCTCTCGTACATAGTATACAGAAATGCTATAAAACTCTTGCGATTCGCTTAATATTGCTTACTTCATACGCGCAATACTTGCTTCTCTCGAGATTTAAATATGTACGAAGTAACCACGGCCTATTCGATACTTTTCTTGGAAAAATTACTATTCCTGTCAACAACCAATAATCTGTATTTATTTTTCCAACAAGTCCAACATATTTTACGGAATTGATTATACTTGATGCTGTCAGTATATAAACGTAACGAAGAACGTAATTATTCGCGTTTAGATCCAATGTAGTACCTTCGAATGGAACATTGGGAGACGTGGCCGCAAGTGTAGCGGTTCTTATTCAAATTATACGCTACATAAGCGCTTTAAATTTAAGTTTTAATAAAATTCAAAAGGTTTGCAAATACGTAATAAATGATTAAGAATAGAAATGCTAGTTTGGCAAAGGTAAAAATTGTCTGTTTGTTTATAGCGCGTGCCTTTCTAACGTATTCCTTAATAACACTTTCTTTATCACAAATTACATCACCAAAAACAAATACAGAATTGTTCAGAAATTTTGATGGCGACACAATATTATCAGTACTGGTAAATGTAAATATTTGATTCCTTTTATAGAATGTACTCGATTTTCAAGGTATTGGTACTTTGGTTGATAATATGATTTAATAGAATACACGCAATACGTTTTCAATTTCAATCCGTTAGTATATTCTAAGGGTACAATTATAAGGTTGGTTTTACCACAGTTTAAGGGTCCAATAAATAAAAGCAGAAGAATGCCTTTATTTAAAATTGCGAACGAATGTCTTTCTAGTTTATAATTAAAAATGTCGATTATTTCACAACAAGCATGTTTGCAAGTAGTGGAGTAGTTCGTAAAGCAGTAAAGTTATACGTTACTTGCGTATTTTTACTCTATAGAGGCCGGAATGACGTAACAGTTGTTTGGTGTACAGGGTAGCTTTCAGGATGCATGGTGGGTTCTGTGACAGCAAATAGGGGTATACAAAGTCTAACACTTTTACTAAGTACCTGCTCGTTTACTTTGAAAGGTATTTAAACTCTATTGGCTACGTTTGCCTTTGAGGACCTACCCAACCTGAAGAAGACACAAATAAAACCGACCTGGAGGGTGGGTATTCCGAGTGATGGTTTAGTGGTTATCACTGCTACTGGAGGTCGATGGAACGTTGCTTACACCCTTATTAACTCCTTCTACTAGTTTACTATACAAAAACCTGCACGTCGTGTAAACCTATCCTATATTGGAAAACATAATTAAAACAGTAAATAATAACAAAGAAAAGAAACTGTGATCGACCCCTAATTGGCCAAATATGCGTTAATTAAAAACAGCGTAATATTGTCAATAATGAAAATTCAGCCAATTAAATTTTTACGCGCTACTATGCATACACAATTGTGAAAGCAGCTCAGTGGGTCAAACAGGTTCGGGCATGACTGCAGATCCTAACGTCCCGGGTTCGATTCTCGACACGGGCCTGAAAAACATTAGGCGAACAACTTTCACAAAAATACGCCCTCCTTGAGATGAGAAGTAAAATCCAAGTCCTCTTGTTAACTATATCACCACACGCAGAGCACTGAACCGACTGAGAATTTGCAATTGACTATATCAGAGTACACGAGCTGGAAATAGAACAAACCAAAGAATCTCGAGAAATTCCAACTAAGTTTTTGTGCTACCCAAAAATCTATACTTTCATTGGTTAAACCAAATTTGGAGATTCTTTTACAATCAAAAACTCGAATAACGCATTTCATTGGTTAAAGACATCATTAACGTTTTTCAACACAGGAAGAATAGGAAATGGAACTGTATAAATATAATTTCAAATTCTGCAAAAGACAATCGTGGTGCTCACCATAGCCTAGGAATACTCTCTCTTGCAGTGCTCTCCATAGCCTGCAAAACATTCCAAGCAGCGCTCTCCATAACCTGCCACACTTCGAAACGCAGCGCTCACCATAGCCCGCGTACTCTCCGAAAGCTACGTTGTCCGCCGCCGTACCTGGGGCCGTCATAATAGTTCATTGATATAACTATACAACCTACGTATGGGTGGTAAGACTCGTTCTGTACACCAGGCGAGTCAAAAACAAGCACAGAACGCCCTTCGACGTGCGATCCCTTCCATCCAAACGCACCCAAGGCTTCTGTCGCCTCTGCCACCATCGCCGAAGATCCACACTCAGACCACCTTTACAGTCAGTACGTCCCGTGGAGTGGATTATTGTAATAATGTCGACTGTCTCTGCCAAGTTTACCTCCGGGACAACACCCCCGTAGAGTTTGACGGAGACGTACTCTACGAGGGTTAAGGCACCACGTCCACGACGTTTGCCGAAGGGTGCCGAAAACGTCTGGGCCTTCCAAACCTGTCAATATTTTCTAATCACCACCGTTCAAGTTATTATTGGACTTCACACATCAAGTCCGAAGCCTTCCGAAGGGTTCCAAAGACAACCGAATATTTCAGAATCCTCTATACTTGTAAATATTGTAAAGTAGTAGTTTTTAATTTTAAATCATAACTCTTTGTGACTTAACATTGTGCCAAAAGGAAGAAACGAAGCCTTCCGAGGGGTTCCGAAAACAGCCGAAGTCTTCAGAATCCTCTATACTTGTAAATATTGTAAAGTAGTAATTTTTACTTTCAAATCATAACTCTTTGTGACAACACGAAACCTTCCGAAGAGTTCCGAAGACCACCGAAGCCGCTTTCACCGCCTTTAAGCTATATAGACATTTATTATATAAGTGTTTGAGTTTATTTTGGTTTCACAAGCAAGCACCAAGCATTCCGAAGAGTTTCGAAGATTACCGAAGTCTTCCAAACTACTTCAACAATTAAAATTCATTCAATTTTAACAAATTTATTTTACTTTATGTATTTATTTTGCATGTACTTATTAAACAAATAATTAACTCAAGCCTACTTGCTTTAAGACGCCTCCCACTCGAACGATATCACTATGTGTGAGTGTTGTCACGAACGTTAAAGATCCCTACCTTGCTTGGAATAGCAAGGGTTCGGCAAAATTCAAAATTGCCTGGTAAAAAGCTCGCTTCCTGGCCAATGTAGTATCTTTGGGTGAAACATTGGAAAATCAAATGTACAGTAGGAGAAACGAACAAGAAAAAGATTGAAGCCTTTGAAGTGTGATCCTATATTCGTATAATGTAGGTATTACGGACCGTTTTTTGGTCTCCTCAAAGTTTCGTCGACTTCAAGTGCAAGAATCATCACAAGTAAAATCCAACTTATAGTTGCACAAAAGCACCTAACTCGGGGCACTGTCATGTGCTCCGAATTAATTACGGTGTATCTCACATCAGCGCTTTATTACTCGCGTTCGAGAAACCTGTTTCCACAAACAGTTCCGGCGCTTGGATACTGTCACGTTAACTACCTGGTTTTCAACCGCGTGTCGATTCAAATCTTTGGTGATGTCTAGTATCGAATAATTGATAAATAAATGAATCGTTTTTTACGATCTGTCGCTGTTTATAAGTTTTCAGTCCCACGGTCATTGTATGCTATTTTTGTTCTCAAGAATTGTGCGTGTACATAAATTCCAATTTTGAGATCAACATCGTTCTATCCGTGTGCCCCGTCCTTTAGTTCCCATAATTTTACGTTTAATACCGAAAGCTGCATCATTCGTTGTTCTCAACACATAAATTTTATGGCTGTTTCTGTAAGTCTGTGGTTTTTAGGGTGTATCTCTCTGGGAAATAGTTCTTGAACTCGTGTGAAATTGTTCAAATTTTATATACCGGTTATTTTTCACGGTTTTTGAATTTAATACGAAAGAGTGTAAAGCACCGATATTCATTACTGTTTGTATTTAATTTACTAGGTTCTCTCCTATTTTAATTTTTTGTCTTAATTTATATCATATTAAAATAACAACGTTCTTAAACGTAAACTACCAAAGCTAATATTTTTCAAAATGCTTTTTTGCAAAAAAAAACTCATGCAACTAACTGAAATTCATAAATTATTTTCTACGCTTAATATTTCCTGAAATACTGCGTTAGAGATACAAGTTCCTAAGGTGGCTACAGAGGGATTATTTGCCCGGTTACATCGTTGAATGAAACAATAAAAGCATTTAGAGTACCTGAAATAAAATTTGCTATAGGTGTCTGCAGATCCTTAAAAACAAAGATGTATTAAGCATCAAAAGAATAAGAAAATTAAAGTTAAGCATGCCTAAACAAAAAAGTAATAAAATTAGTAGCAGGACTACCAAATAATAAAGTTAAAAAATCATATTGAGTGAAAAATCTAGGTTCAATGAAAGAATGTTTTGTTATCTAATGTGTTCGTAGTAAAAATATCACAAACAGTTGGCCCCTCAGTTTGAACTGCTTTGATTAGGTTATTGAAATGAGCAAAATATTAACCATATCAAATTTGATAATAATATGATTCAAAGAAATGCATATTTTCTACTATGAGTCGTCCTTCAAATATATATATATATATATATATATATATATATATATATTACTGTGGATTTATAGGTTATAATAGGTGTTAGAAAAGTCAAGTAATTATTTGTTACAGAGTAACTTATGTAAATAAGAATCAAGTAAAGTTTGAGACGTTGTTCCAAAAGATAAGATAAGAATTTACCAATTTTCATTAAATATTAGGGTTAATTGTACGTACTTGTAAAATGCACTGTAAATATTAATTATAATTAGGTAGGAAACCCAATTTCGTACAGCCTAGTTTCATAAATATGTAGCAAACGTAAGTTCCGTAAAGCGTAGTTAAAATTTTAAAATGAAATAGCGTGTAAATTTGTTAATACGAAAGCTTTTATGTTTGTAGCATAAAATTCGATAACGGAAAAGCGTACATTTAATAAGTAACGCATATACAAATTGTCGTTTATTTATTTATGTAACTTAGGGTAATATAAAGCGGGAACATGTATAATATTTCTAGAAAGGTTTAACATTGTAAACAGGTTCTTTGTATCGAGTTTAAAGCTTGTCAACAAGTATTGGATTCCTAGTAAAAAACTGTTGAGAAACAAACACAAATAAAATTTTGCACACTACGTACGAAAACAGATCGATAATATAAAAAGAAAGACTTAATTTTACATGAAGTAGCAAAGAAGGTGAGATAGCATATGGTTAGTGATCATTGACTTTGAAACGTCTGTTAAACAAGGAAATTTAAAGGCAAATCAGCGCGACTAAGATGCGATGCGTTTTCTTTAAGGTATTGGTTGAAATGGGAAGCAGAAATCCAATAGAAGAGTACGAGTGTTATATTAGGTGAATAAGAGCACGATATATGATAGTATCGATCGGTTAGGTGGAACAGAACCTTGACATGTATAAAAGAAAACAAGGCACATACTTCTATGCGTCAGGATACTTATCTTGCCAACTGGAGTCAACACAGCGACGTAAAGGTCATCGTAACTACAGTAGTGGTCCGTCCAAAAAAAACAGCTGCTCCACGGCAACGAACAGTCGGGCCTACACAAAGAGAGGACTCCTTTGACCTCCAGTTAAAGAAGCAATACACGCAAGCTATCTCTATCTTGTCGAACAAAAAAAAAAGTGTGCATTGCTTTGAAAGTACGGTGACGAATCATGCAACAAACATCTCAGCGCACAAGCTGCAGGTCCAAGTTCAAAAATGAGTTCAAATAACACCAATTTCAAATGCAAACATTCGCGTTATCGAATGATTGAAACTGGAAAATAAGGTTTTATCGGAATAGTTCAATACACTCTTTAGACGAAGGTTTAGAATGAAACAACAGAGAAAGTTATCGGAATGTTTAACAAATCAACTGATACTTCTCCAACAAGATCTCGACTAATTAATTATAGCATAAAGTTTCGTTTTTAAAGCACAATGGGTTTGAGTTGCGGAATTATTAGAAAGCGTATTCCTTGTAGAAAATAAAATATACCGGATATAAACCATTTAACCATCGAACAAATTTTCGTTTTTAGCATGAATAGATTTGACTAGAAATTTTATGATTGCGCGTACTATTGTAACGAGGTAAAAATACAGTATGGGGTTTTGAATAGAAACAGAAACTACGTGAATGATAAACGAATTACCACAAAAAGGACGCATCTGAATCCATCGTCGAAAATAAACGTAACAAGGTAAACCAAGGTTAGACTTTTGCACACAGATGGTCATGTATGTAGGCTTTGGGAATTTCAGAGAAATGTGTAGACTATCTCACAATAGAAATCGATGGAGGAACGTGTCCAACCAGGTCCAAGATGAAAAATCTAATGAGGAGAAAAATAATTGCACTTGAACCTGATGATTATTATAAGCAACTACAAGTGTTAGTTTGGAAATATTCTCAACTAATGTTGATTGTACGAAAGGATTCATTGAAAATCTATAATTCGGCGAGCGGTTAGGTAATGAGGGATCTTGGTAGCCGTAGGTTGCTTAATCCTCTTCATATACCAATGAATATCGGTGAAGAAAGGCATATATTTAGAAAACAACAGAAGGGGTATCGAACTGTATCTACAAGAAACATCAGCAGCTATGTCCGAAGACAACAAACAAAGAAACAAAGAAAGAATTGTTGAAAGCATATGTGTGATGCACAGTACTGTCTGGCTATGAAATAGAAACGCACAGTAAGAGAAGCATACAGTAAAAAGGTAGAAACCTTTTGGAATATGATGTTTCAGATGTATGATGATAATAGCATAGAAGTTTTAGAAACAGTAAGGGAGGAAATATATCTGTAAAAAACAAACAAAAATGGGAGAAACAGAAGAATAGAACATGTTCTAAAGCAATTTGGGAATGATGATCATTATAAGCAATTACAGATGTTAGCTTTGAAATATTCTCAAGTAATGTTAATCGTGCGAAAAGATTATTGGAAAAGAATTAATTCGGGAAATGTCTAAGTGATGGAGATCGTGGTAGTTGCAGGTTACCTAATCCTTTCACATACCTTACATTTGATTTTCCAATGCTCTACCCGAAGGTACTACATTGGACAGGACGCGAGTTTTTTTACCTTAAAAACTTTGAATTTTGCCGAATCCTTGGTGTTGCAAGCAAGGTAGGGATCTTTAACGTGCGTGAAAACACTCACACATGGGACCTCCATTTTACTTCTCATCCGAACGAGGGCGTATTTTTGTGAAAAATACTCGCCTAACATTTTTCAAGCGGACCGTGTAAGGATTTGAACCTGGGTTTTTGGGCGTAGTAGTTACACGTATACCAACTACGCAACGGAGCCGCCCACTCTTCACATAACGCTGAATCCAGATGAATTTCGACATATAATTAGAAAACAACAGAAGGGGAACCGAACTGTATGTAAGCTGTGGGAATTTCAGGAAACGGTGTAGGCTAGCTCAGAATAAAAAAAAGTTATGCGTCAAACCAGTTTCAAGACGGAAAACGTAATGACGAAAAAAAGAATTGCACTTATCATAAACAAGTACAGGTGTTGATGTTGAAATATTTTCAACTAATGTTGATTGTGCGAAAAGATATATTGAAAAATTATTAATTCGGCAAGTGTTCAAATGTTGGGGAAGCTTGGTAGTCGCAAGCTGCTTAATCCCTTTCACATACTTTACATGTGATTTTCCAATGCTCCACCCGAAGGTACTACATTGGCCAGGAAGCGAGTTTTCTTTTACCAGGAAAATTTGAAATTTTGCCGAACCATTGCTGTTCGAAGCATGCGTGACAACACACACACGGGACCTCCATTTTGCCTCTCATCCGAACGAGGGTCTATGTTCGAAGACACAACAAACATATAAACAAGGAGAAAATTGTTGAAAGCATATGTGTGGAGCACAGCACAGTACGTCTATGAAATAGGGGCAGTAGGAGAAGCAGACAGAAAAACGGTAGAAGCCTTTTGAAATGTTATGTCTGAGGATGATAGCATGGACAGACAAAATTAATAACAAAAAGGTTATAGAAATAGTAGGGGAATAAAGATATCTGTGAAAAACAAAAAATGGAAAATTTTTAGGGCAGGATACGTTCTAAAGCATTTCTGTGGAATAGTGTGGAATATATTACAAGCAGAAATACGAAAAAAAAAGTAGAGATAGACTTATATCAGATAGTTTAAAATGCAACCTGTGCAAATTTCAGGGACGTATGTAGGTTAGCATAGAATAGAAAACAATGAGGGTACGCGTCTAAGCAGTTCCTGGACTGAAGACCTGATGATGGTAATGAGGAAGTCAAAAACGCAAGATAGTAAGAGCGCAAAAGATATAAAACAAATATTAGCACAAGGACATGCTACATTTAACAAGAAAAATGAACTACTATGTTCAAAGACAACAAACATAAAAACAAGGAAAAATTGCTTAAAGCATATGTGTGGAGCACAGCACTGTACGGCTGTAAAACTTGGACAGTAGGAGAAGCGAACAAGAAAAAGATAGAAGCCTTTAAAATGTTGTGCTACAGACGTATGACAATGATATCATGGACAGACAAAGTTATGTACCAAGAGGTAATAGAACTGGCAGGGAAAGAAAAAATATGTGAAAAGCAGTAAAAAACAGGATGATAGGTCACAAACTAAGGCATGAAGGATTAGTGCGGAATATATTAAAAGCTGAGATAGGAAAGAAGTGAGGTAGAAGTAAACGGATGTTAGACTATCGCACACAGATAGTCAAATATGTAGGCTGTGGAAATTTTAGGGAAATGTGTAGACTATCTCAAAATAGAAATCAATGGAAATACGTGTCCAACCAGGTCCACGATGGAAAATCTAATGACGAGAAAAATAATTGTACTTGAACCTGTTGATTATTATAAGCAACTACAAGTGTTGGTTTGGCAATATTCTCAACTAACGTTGATTGTACAAAATGATTCATTAAAAAACTATTAACTCGGCGAGCGGTTAGGTGATGGGGGATCTTGGTAACCGCAGGTTGCTTAACCCCCTTCACCTACTACTGAATATCGGTGAAGTAGGATATATATTTAAAAAACTACAAAAGGGGTACCGAACAGTATCTAACAAGAAAGATCAACGGCTATGTCCGAAGACAACAAACAAAGAAACAAGAAAAGAATTTTTGAAAACATATGTGTGGAGTACAGTACTGTGTCGCTATGTAATAAAAACGGACAGTAGAAAAAGCAGACAGGAAAAAGGTAAAAACCTTTTGGAATATGGTGCTACAAATGTATGAGGATGTTAGCATGGACAGACAAAGTTAATAACATAGAAGTTTTAGAAACAGTAGGGGAAGAAAGATATTTGTGGAAAACAAACATAAAAAAATAGGAAAAATAGGACAGGACAGGTTCTAAGGGAATTGGGGAATGATGATCATTATAAGCAACTACAGGTGTTCGCTTTGTAATATTCTCAAGTAGTGTTGATCGTGCGAAAAGATAATTAATTCGGCAAAAGTCTAAATGATGGCGATCTTGGTAGCAGCAAGTTGTCTAACCCCTTCACATACTACTGAATATCGGTGAAATAGGGTATATATAATTTAGTAAACAATAAAAGGGAACAGAGCTGTATCTAGGCTCTAGGAACTCCAGACAAATGCCAGGTTAACTCAGATTAGGGAACAATGAAGGTACGCGGCTAACCAGTTCCTGGACTGAAGACCTAATGATTATGAGATCAATCGGGGAAAAACTAGTAAAATGGAAGCGTACTATTACTTTCAGATAAATGCTTTCTTGGAGTTGGTTAATAATATTTGTCCAGTAGGATGCAGATTAAGTTTGTTGTTTAAAGGTTTTGAAAATTATTGTTAATAAATTTAGATGGAATTTTATTTGCAGTTAGTTATAATATAGGTAAGAAAAATATACAGCCGCTCTAATGATGAAGTCAGATTTTGGGAAAGGCTTCTATTTTGAACAATTGTTTTAGTTTGATAAAAAAATGAATCTTTAAAGTCTGATAAAAAAGGTTAAAAGCTGAAGTGATTAGAGTTTGGAATCAAAAGCAAGGAAAGCCATCCAAAGTAACCGTCTTCCAGGTTGCCAAATATATCACTGAGAATGCTAGGATATAACGGTTTGGCACCCCTTAATTTTGACATTTGGTAAAGCCCCTCAAGGTAACTAGTATTTGCAAAGCAGTTTTATATTTTAGCCATTGCACATTTTAGTTTTTATAATTTTTATTATTTTGTTATACGAACTCACTTCCGCACCACTGAAAGTTAGCCGATGTATCTTTAAAATTATTACAGGATTTCCGCACCTTCTTGGCAATTCAAAATTATTAACGTTTAGTCATTTTTACCATAACAGAACTTTTAAAATTAAGCTGCTTATTATTTAGAATGTAAATAGTTTTTAAACTGATTTCAATCATTTGAAATAGCAAATTTATTTTTATTTATTTGTCTATTTCATCTTTGAATACTTCTGCTGCTGTGATTAATCACCACTGTTTTTGACATAATAATTTAGGGTCTGGAAATTTAGAATTTTTTCAGATTCTCGTTGTATATCAGACGAGAACGAAGAAAATACATAATACTATGTATTAATGTCATATTCTTCAAATCCATAATTTTAAATTTATTAGAAATTATATCCATTTCGAATGGATATGCACCTTGCCAAAGTTCTAGATTACTAGAACAGGTGAAATGGCTTGCGTGTTCTAATGAGCTAAAGAGCCAAACTACAGGTCCAACCAAAGTAGTAGGGTCGTTAGTAAGGAACCAGACTCAGACAGGTCCCCGGCATCGGCTCTTTCGGTACTTAGATTGGCAGAGACCACAGGGGTCGGTATGGCAGTCTAAAACACACTACCGCGATGTGGAAGGTAACGAAAAATCACCACATTAGCTCCCAAACACACAACGTACTTAAATTGTAATAACTATGATGGCATTCTCTGGGTAAAAGACTCCGGAGTTAAAATAGTCCTCCATTCGGATCTCCGGGAGGGGACTACTTCGAAGGATGCGATCGCAAAGTTCAGATTAAGAGTCGGGAACATTTTGCGAGTCGGAGCGTGGAATGTTAGAAGTATGAAGCAAGTAGGTAAGCTATAGAACCTAAAAATCGAAATGAATAGATTATCACTAGACATAGTAGTGATCAACGAAGTTCGGTGGCCAAAGGCGAGGGTTTTTGGAGTGAAGACTTCAGGGTAATTCATACAGAAGCAGAGGAAGGAAATTTGGGTGTGGGGATAGTTATGCGAAAAAAGATAGGATGCTGTGTAGAAAATTACTTACAAAAGAACAAAAGAGTACTGATAGTTGGATTAGAATCTAAACCGATAAACACAGTAATAATTCAAGTATACATGCCCATACATTTCCCAATGCTCCACCCGAAGGTACTACATTGGCCAGGAAGCGAGTTTTTTTTACCTGGAAAATTTGGAATTTTGCCGAACCCTTGCTGTTTCAAGCAAGGTAGGGATCTTTAACGTGCGTGACAACACTCACACACGGGACCTCCATTTTACCTCTCATCCGAACGAGGGTGTATTTTTGTGAAAAATGCTCGCCTAACATTTTTCAAGCGGACTGTATCGGGATTCGAACCCGGGACTTTGGGCGTAGTAGTCACACACATACCACTACGCCACGGAGCCGCCTCACCTCTAGCTACAGTGACGAAGAGGTAGAAACCATCTACAAAGATATCGAAGACATATTAAGATACGTAAAAGGACATGAAAATTTAATAACTACGGAGGATTTTAATGCCGTGGTAGGTAAGGGTAGGGAAGGAGCGGTAGTAGGTTTATTTGGTTTAGGCACGAGAAACGACAGGGGAAATAGGTTGGTAGAATTTTGCCACAAGAACAATTTAATCATCACAAACACATTATTTCAACATCATGCTAGAAGACGATATACGTGGAAGATGCCAGGAGATATAGGAAGATATCAAATAGATTACATTCTTGATAGACAATGGTTTAGGAATCAAGTAAAAGACTGTAGGAAGCTATCCAGAAGCAGATATAGATACTCACCACAACATCGTAATTATGAAGGCCGCACTTAAATTTAAGAATATGAAAAAGAAGAAACGGAAAAAAACACTTGGATTTAGAGAAAGTAAAAGATAAAGATTTTCAAGAAAGATTCGAAAAAAAGTTGAATGAATTGCTCAAAGATATCGGGAAAATATCTGATACTAAGGAAGTAGAAACAGAATGGAATAACATTAAATCCAGCCTAGACATGGCGGCCAGAGATATTGTGGGGTATACACAAAAAGAAAATAAGAAACCATGGATAACCAAGGATATCCTGAATGTAATAGAAGAAAGGCGAAAATACAAAAACAAATCAGACGAAACAGGAAAACAGAGGTACAAAGCCATAAAATGGGAAATTATTCGAAAATGCAGGAAAGTTAAAGAACAATGGATTGATGAAAAGTGCAAAAGGTACAAACGAAGATGAAAATATGAAAGACAGACCAAGCATACAAGTTAATTAGATTAAATTTTTAGGGATATAAAACCGTATAGCAAAAATATCAGGGGCGCACAAGGAAACGTCATTATAGAAAACGTAGAGAAAGCGGATAGATGGCAAGAATATATAGGGAATTTATATGCAGGAGAGGAACTAACTGCATTAGAACAGGAATCAGACATTAAAAATAATGACTTGAGATATCCTATACTTAGAGACGAGTTTGAATTAGCATTAAAAAGTCTGAAAAATGGTAAGGCGCCGGGTACAGATAAGGTGCAAGCAGAAACTCTAAAAGGCGCTGGACAAGCAGTAACAGAACGTTTCTTCCAACTTGTAAGCTATATGTATGAGACAGGCGAGATACCCAAGTATTGCAAACGTAGCATCATAGGAACTATACTAAAAAAGAAGATGTGAAAATTTTCGAACAATAAGTTTGACAGCACATGTGTCAAATATATTAACTAGAATTGTGCAAAGACGAATGGAAAAACGGGCGGAAGAAATACTAGGAGAAGATCAATTTGGGTTTAGACGAAACAGGGGAACACGGGAGGCTATTTTAGCTCTAAGAGTGATAATGGAGAAAACAATAGAAAAAAGGGAAAGCGTGTATATAGTTGTAGATCTCGAAAAAGCATTCGACAATGTAAAATGGAAAAAAATGTTTGAAATACTCAAAAAGATTGGAATGAGTTATAAGGATAGACGAATAGTACATAGCTTATACAAAGAGCAAACAGCAGTAATAGAATTAAAGCAGGAACGTAGAGAAGTAAACATTAGAAAAGGGGTGAGACAGGGATGTGCCCTATCCCCATTGATTTTTAACTTGTACATAGAAGAGGCAATGAATACCTTCAAATGCAGGAAGACATTTGTAATTACTATGCAAGGACAAAAAATTGATATGCTTAGATTTGCAGATGATATAGCGGTATTAGCGTCTAGCAAGGAAGAGTTAGAAGCTGCTCCTAATGAAATGGAAACGGTTCTAACAGAGAGATACGGTATGAAAATTAACAAAACTAAAACTAAAGTTCTAGTATGCAAAGGTGGGGAAAATAAATCAAAAACAAGAATACAAATATGTAACACGAACTTACAAGAAGTTAAGAATTTCTGATACCTAGGAAGTCAAATAACACAAGATGGGAAAAGCACAAAAAATATAAAATAAAGATTAGCACAAGGCCGTGCTACATTTAACAAGAAAAAGCAACTACTATGTTCAAAGACAACAAACATAAAAACAAGGAAGGGTTACTTAAAATATATGTGTGGAGCACAGCACCGTACGGATGTGAAGCCTGGACAGTAGGAGAAGCGGACAAGAAAAAGGTAGAAGCCTTTGAAATGTGGTGTTACAGACGTATGATGAAGATGTCATGGACAGACAAAGTTAAGAACGAAGGGGTACTAAAAATGGTAGGGGAAGAAAGATATATGTGGAAAACGGTAAAAATAGCAGAGATAGAATGATAGGCCACATACTATGGCATGAGGGAACAGTGCGGAATATATTAGAAGCAGAGATGGGAAAAAAGAGAAGAAGAGGTAGACCTAGGTTAAACTACTGCACACAGATAGTGAAAGATGTAGGCTGTAGGAGTTTCAAGGAGATGTGTAGGCTAGCTCAGTTTCAAAATCAATGGAGGTACGCATCCAACGTCCCAAGATGGATAAATAAGTGCAGGTACGTGACCAACCAGTTTTGAGGCGGAAAACCTAATGATGAAAAAATAAGCGTAGATAAATCTGATGATTATTATATACAACTACAGGTATTGGTTGTGAAATATCTGCAACTAATGTTGACTCTGCAAAACAATATATTGGAAAAAATATTAAATCGGTAAATGTTTAAGTGCTGCGGGAACTTGGCAGCTAGAGGCTGCTTACCCCCCTTCACAACCACTGAATGTCGGACAAATAGGGTATATAATTATAAAACAATAGAAGGGGACCGAACTTCATCTAAGAAGAAAGAACAGCGCCTATGATCAAAGACAGCAAACATAGAACAAGAAGAAAATTGTTGAAAGCATATGTGTGGAGCACAGCACAGTATGCCTATGAAATACGGGCAGTCTGAAAAGCAGACAGAAAAACGATAGCAGCCTTTTGAAATGCTGTGCTTCAGATGTATGAGGATAATAGCATGGACAGACAAAGTTAATAACAAATAGGTTATAGAAATAGTAGGGGAACAAGGATATCTGGGCTCTGGGAAAAAAAATAGGAGAAATAGAAGGGCAGAATACGTTCTAAGGCATTTTTGGGGAATAGTATGGGATTAATTACAAGCAGAGAGAGGAAAAAAGAGGTAGATGTAGATCTAGATCAGATAGTGATAGATGCAGACTGTGCAAATTTCAGGGAAATGTGTAGGTTAGTTCAGAATAGGAAACAATAAGGGCACACGTCTAACCAGTTCCGGGACTAAAAACCTAATGATGATGAGAAATTATGTACCCCATAATTTAAGTTGGCACCACTAAACTAAAATTCGTACGAACAATATGCTGAACTATATACGTAAACTACGTTCCATTCAAAATTACTAAACCTTTGTTTGTACAGGAGTTATTAATAGAAATAAGGTAATGTCATAAAAATAAAAAATGGGTTTGCAAACAATCCATATATGATGATATTATCGTTAAAATAAAAACACTCATTAAAATATTATGCAAGTGGGTATAAACAACAGTGATATACACAATCACTTCATTTGCATTCAATTGTAATTAACATTATTTATCTAAAATGAAGTTAAATGTTTGAAATACTGTTTTCTCTAATGCACGTACTAATTCGCAAATTACAAACTGTATCAAACCAACAAATTGAAAAGTTGAGAGAGCACAGAAGAAACAATAAAAAATATTTAAATTTAAACAAATCGGTAAGACAAAAAATTGTAATTAAAAGGTTGTTAAGTAAATGATTAAACAAACATTATGTAACAATATCAATAAATGTATTAATCTTTTTATCTTAATATCTACATGTCAAGTATTTACATTCTATTAGAAATAATAAAAATCCATGAAATATTTTAAAGATTGTTTAAAAACTTCCTTTCATATATTTGTAACCATTTTTCAAGTAGTGTGAGTGTAAATGTGTAGAATGTAAATTTTCTAAATATTTTTAAATTAATTATATTTTTGAAAGTTTCGAAAATATTTCTTCTTAAAAATACTGACATACCAAGTATAAAAAATTTCAACTACGTTGTATGTAAAAAAAGACGAAACGATAAATATCTTTAGAAGGATACCATAAAATACATGCAAAAAATAATAAAAAAAAAGGATACAATTAGTAAAATTAAAATTGAAACACAAATATCGTTAACAAAATTAAGTTTAAAAAAAGAAAAAGTGAATAAAAAGTCTAAGTATTCGACTAGCTTTAACGAAAGTATTAAACTAAATTACAATATATTACATCGCATCTAACACAATAAGCATTAATAAATATTTCAAATAATGTTAAACTGTATATAACTTGGGATAACGCCAATTTACCTTGCAAATATTTTAAATTCATATTAACAAAAAAATTTACGTAATTAGTTTAAAAATGTATTCATTGTGACGCATTTGGAAAGTGGTCCATTGACAAAAGTTCAGAGTCAATTAATTCAAAGTCAAAGTTCACCAGATTGTGGTGTATCATTTTAGCCAAATTGTTATGCAAAGATTTAAGCAATACGGGTTATCCTGTTTTAAATTTGCTAATAGACAAGGCTAATCTTGTTTTTGCAAAATGGCTACAGAATTACAGAAATGAATATATGCATTGATAAGGATACCCTTCGGTTTACTTTATATGTGTGTTAGCATAAAACGTTTCTTGTTTTTATCATACAGTACGGTGGCCATGAACTATCAATGCAATTAATAATATTAAATGACGTACTCGCGTGACAAGAAGTTTCAACATATATCAGATATAGGACAATGTCATAAAATATGGAAAACGTTATCTCTAACATTGGATCCTTCTTCCTTTAAGTATTAAAAAATTGGCAATTTTCTTAGTCGTATCGTGCATGGGTTTTTATCACTATAGCCTGTTTACCATTTAAATAATCTTTGGGTCATACTGCGTCAATGAAATAAATCAACAAATAATATGATAAAAAATATTAAGTAATAATGCTATGAAATAAAACAATTAAGTGAATAATCAAATTATTTTATAAAATTTTGAAATATGTATTGCGTTAGAGTGAACAAACTTGATAGTAGTGAAATTGATAATAAATAGCTTACATAAAAATAATGACATAAAGAAATGTTTGTTACAAAAAGAAAATTAGCTACAAAATAAAAAACGATAATATAAGAGGACATTTTTTACTTCACTTGAGTTTTTAAAAAAATTTGTAGACTTCCTTGAAATTGACAAATATAACAAGTTGAATTGTTACAATATAAAATTAAATAAAAACTAAATTAAAAAATAATCATGCACTTACCTTAAAGTATACAAAAAGGCTTTTACTTTTTTTAAAATATAAAAGAAACGATTACAAAACACTATCACAGGAAATGTAGAGCACACAGTAGTAACACAAGAAGCTGTTCAATGATAATAGCTTCTTGACATGAGAAATATATTACAAATTTATCTTCTCCCACTTTCGCGAACCGATAAGGTTTGTAATTGCAACATTAATAATTAAACCCCAGTATTCATGTGCAAGAATAAGTTCAATTTAATCATGTTTTTTTGGAATGGCGTAATTTTCTTTATCTCCTTGAATTTGAATTGAAAATTATTCGTATTTTACGTAATATTTTAGAAAGTATAATCAGGTAAGATCAAGTTTGCACGTCCGCAAGATCAAGGTCTTGAGGAAACTACATTGACCTTAGACTTCTCTTTTAGTATACAACAATGGGTGTATCTATAACAAGTTTTCTAGGTGTTTGAAATTCGTCTGGTTCTATTGTTATTCAAGAATAGATTTTTTTGTTAAACTCGAATTAGTTAGAATAACGCACTTCTGCAGTTATTACATTTTTCCCGGGGATTCCTTAAAGCATGCAAGCGGTGTAAGTTGTTATGTTGATTAATCGTTCATCAATAAATCTCTAAGTATTTGTTTACATCGTAATTCTATGTAAAAACAAACCATAATCTTAACATTTGCAACAATTAAACAATTTCAAAATAATACTAAAATGTCCATACTTGTATACGTTGTGCAACGTAGGAAAAAATAGACAAAAATGTTTTGGACTATGCCACGTTCCATTGATTTTCATTGATTAAACAAGCATTACTCACAAATAAAATATTTTATTATCTAAAATATTTAAATTTAGTATTAGATATTTCCCATTTGGTATGAAAATCCTAGTCGATTTTAGCATACTCTGGGGCATTGTAAAAAGACCAAAAAGGCCAAATCCATCATTCCTGAAATCTATATGGCTCAAGGCGTCTTATGTAAATAGCAACGAACGTCATTCATATTCGGACCGGATTATACCAGATACTAGTTCTTGAATTTTTCACTACAACAATAGGGTTTGTCTTGCCGTATGTACCTACCACAAATCAAAATATCATGAAAATAGGACGACTCTTATTTTGCTTTGTGAAAACCACCACAAAATTTCTGTTATGAAACAAATTTAATCAGAAACTAAATTTATAGAAGTCCAAAAAACGAAGTTCTTCAATTTTGCTACCTAATTTATGACGGAATAAGTAACCGGTTATTTACTAATTTTATTGAAAAGTTTCCTAAAACATCATACTTTAAGGCTATTGCGAAATTAATTTCGCAGTTATCTTCTTGAGCAATTGTAGAGCGATACACTTAAACGGTTATATTATACGTTCCCTATCATGGACCATATAATTAATAAATCAGTCATTAACTACTACAAAAAAAAACTAAAGCCCGAGATCACAAACAGTTCTACTTTATTACAAATTACTCACTAATTATTGGCGAAAAAGATTATAAAACTTCAACTATCTGCTACATTCAGAAGCTAATCCCATCTTAGTTTAGTTAATACCAAACAATACTTTGAATATTCTAACAAAACCAAAGCCCAAGATATAACGAATTCTTCAAAGATTATTCCTTAAAGCTAGTTTTTGGAACAACATTCTTTCAACTTTTAATTTAAGTTATATTTTATTCATATCGCTTACTAATTATTGGACTACCTTGAAAAATTCCTTCTAATTAACCAATTATTTGATGACTAATTAATGGTATGGAGAAACAAAATTTGAAAGTGTTGAAACATTGAAAACTAGTCTCAGTGTCAATGACGTAGTAGAACAGCCTGGGGTTCCAAGGAAAGATAATCATATAGACCCCTTTTTTTAAATTTCTTCGAAGGAAAATTAGTATCCTAGGATCAATGAGCGACTTAAAGAATTGAAATATAGTCAAGAAAACATATATTTTATTTAAAATATAAAAGATAAAAAGCATTTCTTTGTTAAACCACAAATAAACTAAAGTATTATACTGGATAATCGCCATTAGGTCTTTAGTTTTGGAACTGGTTGAACACGTACCTCTATTGTTTCCTGTTCTGAACTAACTTAACCTACATATTTCCCTGAAAATCCCACAGCCTATATCTTTCACTATCTGTATGCAATTATCTAACCTAGGTCTACCTCTGTCTCCCATTTTTCTTCTCTGCTTTCTAAAAGACAGTTGAGAAACAAACACAGATAAAATGTTACACGATACGTACGAAAACATCGATAATATACAGAAAAAGACTGTATTTTACATGAAGTAGCAAAGAAGGCAAGGTAGCATATGGTTAGTGATCATTGACTTTGAAACGTCTGTTAGACAAGGAAATTTAAAGGCAAATAAGCGAGACTAAGATGCGATGTGTTTTCTTAAGGTTGGAAAGGGAAGCAAAAATCCAATAAAGAGTTGCAAACAGAGTACGATTGTTATATAAGGCGAATAAGAGCAAAATATACGATAGCATCGATCGGTTAGGTGAATCAGAGCTTAAGAGTAGGGAGGATAAAAACAACCAGATATAACATACGGGTTAGACGAAGATAAGAGAAAGGCACAACTAATGTTGAAAATTAAGAAAGGGAAAAAACAAAAGATGAAAGATTTTAAATGCAGGTTAGAGGGAAATGACAGATATGCGCGTGCATTAGAGGCGTATTTCGGAGGCTAGATTGAATGGCAGGTTTCAAAAGATTTCGCGGAAAGTGACAGCCGTTGACGATTTTAACGAGGGTTTCTTCGTTAAACGATTGTTTGTTACTAAAAATTCCAAGATTTTTGCGACAGCTTAAAAACGGTTGAGAATTTTACCTAGAATAACTCAAGGGTAATGATTAGTTTGTGGAATTGTGCGACCGTTTGTTGTTATGCTGTGCATTGGTTTCTGAAACCGGAGACAATTTGAAAACGTTACTAAAAAAGTGTTTTGTAGGAGTGGTGAGAATAGATACAAAGAGGTAGTTTTGGAAACTATATAAATCCAGAGGAGGTGGTAAAGGCTCTCGTTTTTCCTTATGATCTTCAACCAAGCTACATACAGGTGTAAATGTAAATATGTGAGTTTAGAATTTATTAAAATTTAATAGGCACAAGTTGGTGCAAAGTTATACGGCAATTGTAAAGTCTATAAAATTCTGTTAATAATCGAAGCTGAAATCAAAGTAAGTAAAAGTTTTACTACTTGTGGTTGGTACAAATCAAGTATGTGGGTGGACCAGTAGCAGATGTACGGGAGCATGGAAGTACTGTGCATTAGCAGAGGAGAAATCTGGGTAGAAGCGTGCAGTTCCGGATGATGAGAGGCCACCTGCAGTAATTTTTGAACGTGCAGTCTAGTGGGACGACTACGTTGCAGATGGTTTCCACGTAGAAAGCTGGTGCTACAATCCGGGTAATTCAACCTTTGTAAAACTTTTGCTTATTGTGATTTTGTGGGTGATTATGACAATTTGGTGATTATTGGTGTATTTTATTGTATTGTAAGGACATTTTATTTGACAATTTACCTTGAGAAAGGAGTATATGAAAATTTATTTATGTACTATTTGGTGGTATAAAATGAAGGTGTAATTTTGGCATTCTGTACAAAGTAAAAGGATTTTGGTAATTTTAGTGCAGTATTTAGCACATAAGTAAAGAAAGGTTTTACTATGAGCTCGTATTAGACCTGTGGATTTAAAGTAAAGTTTGGGGATAAGCTCAGTTACTTTTGGTTAATAATTGATGTAGTTAGAAAATTTTCCAAATTATTTTATTTAAAATAACTTCTTTTAAAATTAATATTCAAGATGTATGAGAAATGTAAAATTGAAATCTTTGAATAGCTACTGGATGTTCAAATAAATCCTAATGTACTTTTGACAGTCAACTTTTATTTCAGTAGGGTAGTATTTTAGAGGACAAATGAACAGCCGTGACGAATGTCCCTGAGGAAGCTGGAAGTTTTGGCGCCCGAATTGGAAAGCATCTTCAGAGAGTATTGTTATAGGATGATATGAATTGCAAGCCTAGGTGGCAGGGCTTCATTCTCAGGTATGTGCAGGTATTTGCGACAACACAAATTTTTAAGAGCTTTCCATCCAGAGAAACTTCAAAACATTTTGTCGGGATTAGAACCCGGAACCTTGGGTGTAGCAGTCACACACATACCAACTACGCCACGGAGCCGCCTCCTTTTCACATACTACTGAATATCGGAGAAATAGGGTATATATTTATAAACAATAGAAGGAGAACCAAACTGCATCTAAAATAAAGAGCAGCGGCTATGTTCGATTACAATAAACATAGAAACAAGGAGAAAATTGTTGAAAGCATATGTGTGGAGCACAGAACAGTACGTATATGAAAAAAGGGGCAGTAATAGAAGCATAAGAAGAAGAAGAAGAATGTTGTGCTTCAGATGCGAAGGACAGGATACGTTCTAAGGCATTTTTGGGGAATAGTGTGAGATATATTACAAGCAGAAATAGGAAAAAAGAGGTAGAGATAGACCTATAGAGTATTGCATACGGATAGTTTAAGATACAAACTATGAAAATTTCAGGGACATGTGTAGGTTAGCACAGAATAGGAAACAATGAGGGTACGCGTTTAACCAGTTCCTGGACTGAAGACCTGATGATGATGATGGCGAAATCAAATAACGAAAGATAGGAAGAGCACAAAAGATATAAAACAAAGATTAGCACAAGGTCGTACTACATTTAACAACAAAAATCAACTACTATGTTTTTTTTTACCTGGAAAATTTGAATTTTGCCGAACCCTTGCTGTTACAAGCAAGGTAGGGATCTTAACGTGCGTGATAACACTCACACACGGGACCTCCATTTTACCTCTAATTCGAACGAGGGTGTATTTTTGTGAAAAATGCTTGCCTAACATTTTTCAAACGGACCGTGTCGGGATTCAAACCCGGGACCTTGGGCGTAATAGTTACACACATACGACTACGCCACGCAGCCGCCTTATGTTCTGATAAAACAAGGAAAAGATTGCTTAAAGCATATGTGTGTGGAGCATAGCACTGTACGGCTGCAAAACTTGGATAGTAGGAGAAACGGACAGAAAAAGATAGAAGCCTTTAAAATGTGGTGCTACAGACATATGATGAAGATATCATGGACAGACAAAGTTAAGTACAAAGAAGTAATAGAAATGGCAGGAAAAGCAAAATATGTAGAAAACAGTAAAAAACAGGAGAGATAGGATGATAGACCACATACTAAGGCATGAAGGAATAGTGCGGAACATATAGAAACTGTTATAGGAAAAAAAGAGGTAGAGGTAAACCGAGGTTAGACTATTGCACATAGATCTTCATATATGTAAAGTGTAAGAATTTCGGAGAAATGTGTAGACTATCTCAGAATAAAAATCGATAGTGGTACGTGTCCAACCAGGTCCAATATGAAAAAATCTAATGACGAGAAAAATAATTGCACTTGAATCTGATGATTATTATAAACAACTACAAGAGTTGGTTTGGTAATATTCTCCACTAATGTTAATTGTGCGAAAGGATTTATTGAAAAACTAATAATTCCGCGAGCAGTTAGATGATGGGAGATTTGTGTAGCCGCAGGTTGATTAATCCTCTTCACATACCGTTCATTTACATTTCCAATGCTCCACCCGAAGGTATTACATTGGCCAGGAGGCGAGTTTTTTGTTGCCTGGAAATTTTTGCCGAACCCTTGCCGTTACAGGCAAGGTAGGGATCTTTAACGTGCGTGACAACACTCACACACGGGACCTCCATTTAACCTCTCATCCGAACGAGGGCGTAATTTTTGTGAAAAATGCTCATCTGCCATTTTTCAAGCAGTCGGCCGTGTCGGGATTTGAATCCGGGACCTTGGGATCCGTAGTCTTACGCTTACTACATTGATCCACGGCAACGCCTCCCCTTCACATACCGTTCATTTACTTTTCCAATGCTCCACCAGTAGGTACTACATTGGCCAGGAGGCGAGTTTTTTGGTTGCCTGGAAATTTAGAATTTTGCCGAACTCTTGCCGTTCCAGGCAAGGTAGGGATCTTTAACGTGCGTGACAACACTCACACACGGGACCTCCATTTAACCTCTCATCCGAACGATGGCGTAATTTTTGTGAAAAATGCTCACCTGTCATTTTTCAAGCAGTCGACCGTGTCGGAATTTGAACACGGGACCTTGGGATCCGTAGTCTTACGCTTACTACATTGATCCACGGCGACGCCCCCCTTGACATACCACTGAATATCGGTGAAGTAGGATATATATTTAGAAACTACAAAAGGGGTACCGAACTGTATCACTGTATCACAAGAAAGATCAGCGGCTACGTCCGAAGACAACAAACAAAGAAACAAGGAAAAAATTGTTGAAAACATATGTGTCGAGTACAGTACTGTGTAGCTATAAAATAAAAACGGACAGTAGAAAAAGTAGACAGAAAAAGGGTAAAAGCCTTTTGGAATATGGTGCTTCAGATGTATGAGGATGTTAGCATGGACAGACAAAATTAATAACATAGAAGTTTGAGAAACAGTAAGAGAAGAAAGATATCTGTGGAAAACAAACATAAAAAATAGGAAAAATAGAAGAACAGGACAGGTTCTAAGGAAATTGGTGAATGATGATCATTATAAGCAACTCCAGGGGTTCGCTTCGAAATATTCTCAAATAATGTTGATCGTGCGAAAAGATAATTAATTTGGCAAATGTCTAAATGATGGTGATCTTGGTAGCAGCAGGTTGTCTAACCCCTTCACATACTACTGAGTATCGGTGAAATAGGGTATATATAATTTAGTAAACAATAAAAGGGAACAGAACTGTATCTAGGCTCTATGAACTTCAGACAAATGCCAGGTTAACTCAGAATAAGAAACAATGAAGGTACGCGGCTAAGCAGTTCCTGGACTGAAGACTTAATGATTATGAGATCAATCGAGAAAAACTAGTAAAATGGAAGCGTACTATTACTTTCAGATAAATGCTTTCTTTGTCCAGTAGGATGTAGATTAAGTTTGTTGTTTTAAGGTTAATTTATGTGTAAACATAGGTTTTGGAAATTTATTGCTAATAAATTTAGATGGAATTTTATTTGCAGTTAGTTGTAATATAGGTAAAAAAAATATCCAGCCGCTCTAATAATGAAATCGGATTTTGGGAGAGGCTTCTATTTTGAACAATTGTTTTAGTGAGCATGTTCGAAAAGGCTGCTAAGGCGGATTTACTATCGCTGATGATAGAGTACCCACTCGCACCGGAGTGGTTGACAACATACCTATGCTTCCCTTAGAGCCACCATTTCGCATTGAAAGATTGTGCTCCAATCCGCGAGTTTTGTTTGGAAATAAAACACTTCCATGTCGTTTTTACACAACAAACGGCGCGCCTGCCTACCCGTCGTCCATTCTTGAGCTGTTTGTATAAATCCTAACGCCTCTAACACTTTCATCCCCTTCAACAAACCGAATCCCCTTAATATCCGCCGGATGCCCTAATTCCGAAATTAATATATTCCTCTCAACCTCTCTGTCTCCTAGACCTAGGATTTGGATGATGTTCTGTCCTTCACTTGCATTTATAATTCGGCGATCTCTATTTTCTTTTATGACGAATTCGATCGGAAGAATTCTACTAAAAACCAGCACCGCTTCCGTAGAGGTGGTCCTGTATGCCCGCGCCGTTTTAACCGCCGTGATTTTCTGAACACTTGCCAACTGTGTACCTTCCCTAACCTTACAACCTTCCGCCCAGACCGATTCTGCGTACAACATCGCCGGCTCGATTACTCCTGTATAGGCCGTCTTCAAAGATTGGCCTATGAATCTTCAATTAATTTTTGCAGCCGCCATCATCTTATTGGATATTTCGCTTCCCTTAACCCTAATGTACTGTACATGCGCCTTCCTATTTAGTTTATTGTCGATTTTGACTCCGATGCAAGTGATAGCTTCCTTAAACAAAATCTTTTCTAGGGGGGCGTTGCCCCGGCTTAGTACCAAAATAAAGAGCCTCCGACTTCAAAGTATTAAATTTTAATTTAATCTTCTGCGCCCATTCTAGCAGCTTCTCTAGCGCCTCGTTTGGTTTGGTGTGCATTTCCATAACCAATCTTGACCTAACAATCAGCAACGTGTCGTCCGAGAACCCTACAATTGTGCACCTCTTGGGCAATCTGACCCTAAAGATGCTTTCATACAAAAGTTTCCAGAAGATTGGCCCCGAGCAAAACCCCTGCGGGCAACCTCTTTCAACAGTTCGCGATACAATTTCCCCCAAAATTTATACCTGCGCCAACCTTCCTGAAAAATAGCTTTTGACCAGCGACTTCGTTCGGCGGACAATCCCTACGTTCCAACTCACAAATGATAACTAGCCACCAGGCGGCGTCAAACGCTCCTGAGGTCTCCAGAGTTACAACGACACAATGCTCCTTTGCCTCCCTGGCTTCCTTGATCTGCCCTACTACAAATTTTGAAAACCAAACTGTCGCTTGCTGAAGTCCCCGCTTTCCCTAACCGAATGCTCTATCCTCGCAGTCATAACCCTATTCAAAGCTTTACCGATTACCAAAAGCAGACTAATTGGACGATAGCTGCCCGGATCTGACGCATCCGCCTTTTTAAGTTTAGGAATAAACTTCACATTCCGACAACCTGGAAAAATGTCCTTCTCCAAACAAAGCCTAAACAACCCGCCAAAGACATGCGGGGCCGATAGGCATGCCTCCAGAGCTGTGTCGGAGGTGATTCCGTCGGACCCCGGCGTCTTCTTAGGCTTCATCCTCCTAAGAGCCCTAACGACTTCGTGTTTGTGTAGTTCCTTATCGATGCCTGTTTCCATAGCCTCTACCGCTCCTCGACATATCGTGTCGTGTAGCCGCTCGTTCTCCTCTGGATTATCCGAAGGAATGAACCTTTCTAACAAATACTCCGCCGTGATTTTAAAACCATCTGTGTGTTCACCCTCTAATTTTTCTATATTGTCGAGCGCGATTTTTTTCTGTTTACCTCTTATTACGCGATACGCGGTTCCCCACGGTTCTTTCTCTGAGTTTCGCGTGTAAAATTCTTTGAATTTATTCGATCGCATTTCTTCTATTAGTATTTAATATTCGCGATTGCTTCAGTTATACTCAATTTTTGTTTGCTCTCGCATTTCACCCGAGGCGCGTTGGTAGCGACGCCTTAGATTTCGTGATTCCGATCTTTTGGTGGTTTGTATATTTGTATATGGCTCAAGGCGTCTTATGTAAATAGCAACGAACGTCATTCATATTCGAACCGGATTATACCAGATAGTGGTTCTTGAATTTTTCATTATAACAATAGGGTTTGCCTTGCGGTATATACCTACCACAAATCAAAATATCATGAAAATAAGACGATCCTTATTTTGCTTTGTGAAAACCACCAAAAAAAAACAGTTTTCTTGTTATTTCTGTCATGAAACAAATTCAATCAAAAGCCAAATTTATAAAAGTCAAAAAAATGAAGTTCTTCAATTTTGCTGCCTAATTTATGACGGAATAAGTAACCGGTTATTTACTAATTTTATTGAAAAGTTTCCTAAAACATCATACTTTAAGGCTATTACGAAATTAATTTCGCAGTTATCTTCTTGAGCAATTGTAGAGCGATACGCTTAAACGGTTTTATTATACGTTTCCTATCATGGGCTATATAATTAATAAATCAGTCATTAACTACTACAAAAAGAAAACTGAAGCCCGAGATCACAAACAGTTCTACTTTATTACAAATTACTCACTAATTATTGGCGAAAAAGATTATAAAACTTCAACTATCTGCTACATTCAGAAGCTAATCCCATCTTAGTTTAATTAATACCAAACAATACTTCGAATATTCTAACAAAACCAAAGCCCAAGATATAACGAATTCTTCAAAGATTATTCCTTAAAGCTAGTTTTTGGAACAACATTCTTTCAACTTTTAATTTAAGTTATAGTTCATTCATATCGCTTACGAATTATTGGACTACCTTGAAAAATTCCTTCTAATTAACCAATTATTTGATGACTAATTAATGGTATGGAGAAACAAAATTTGAAAGTGTTGAAACATTGAAAACTAGTCTCAGTGTCAATGACGTAGTAGAACAGCCTGGGGTTCCAAGGAAAGATAATCATATAGACCCTTTTTTTTAAATTTCTTCGAAGGAAAATTAGTATCCTAGGATCAATGAGCGACTTAAAGAATTGAAATATAGCCAAGAAAACATATATTTTATTTAAAATATAAAAGATAAAAAGCATTTCTTTGTTAAACCACAAATAAACTAAAGTATTACTGGATAATCGCCTTTAGGTCTTTAGTTTTGGAACTGGTTGAACACGTACCTCTATTGTTTCCTGTTCTGAACTAACTTAACCTACATATTTCCCTGAAAATCCCACAGTCTATATCTTTCACTATCTGTATGCAATTATCTAACCTAGGTCTACCTTCGTCTCTCATTTCTTCTTCTCTGCTTTCTAAAAGACCGTTGAAAAACAAACACAGATAAAATGTTACACGATACGTACGAAAACATCGATAATATACAGAAAAAGACTGTATTTTACATGAAGTAGCAAAGAAGGCAAGATAGCATATGGTTAGTGATCATTGACTTTGAAACGTCTGTTAGACAAGGAAATTTAAAGGCAAATAAGCGAGACTAAGATGCGATGTGTTTTCTTAAGGTTGGAAAGGGAAGCAAAAATCCAATAGAGAGTTGCAAACAGAGTACGATTGTTATATAAGGCGAATAAGCGCAAGATATACGATAGCATCGATCGGTTAGGTGGAACAGAGCTTATGAATAGGGAGGATAAAAACAACCAGTTATAACATACGGGTTAGACGAAGATAAAAGAAAGGCACAACTAATGTTGAAAATTAAGAAAGGGAAAAGACAAAAGATGAAAGATTTTAAATGCAGGTTAGAGGGAAATGACAGATATGCGCGTGCATTAGAGGCGTATTTTGGAGGCTAGATTGAATGGCAGTTTTCAGAAGATTTCGCGGAAAGTGACAGCCGTTGACGATTTTAATAAGGGTTTCTTCGTTAAACGATTGTTTGTCACTGAAAATTCCAAGATTTTGGCGACAGCTTAAAAACGGTTAAGAATTCTACCTAGATTAACTCAAGGGTAATGATTAGTTTGTGGAATTGTGCAACCGTTTTTGTTGTGCTGTGCATAGATTTCTGAAACCGGAGACAGTTTGAAAACGTTACTAAAAAAGTGTTTTATAGGGGTGGTGAGTATAGATACAAAGAGGTAGTTTTGGAAACTATATAAATCCAGAGGAGGTGGTAAAGGCTCTCGTTTTTCCTTATGATCTTCAACCAAGCTACATACAGGTGTAAATGTAAATATGTGAGTTTAGATTTATTAAAATTTAATAGGCACAAGTTGGTGCAAAGTTATACGGCAATTGTAAAGTCTATAAAATTCTGTTAATAATCGAAGCTGAAATCAAAGTAAGTAAAAGTTTTACTACTTGTGGTTGGTACAAATCAAGTATGTGGGTGGACCAGTAGCAGATGTACGGGAGCATGGAAGTACTGTGCATTAGCAGAGGAGAAATCTGGGTAGAAGCGTGCAGTTCCGGATGATGAGAGGCCACCTGCAGTAATTTTTGAACGTGCAGTCTAGTGGGACGACTACGTTGCAGATGGTTTCCACGTAGAAAGCTGGTGCTACAATCCGGGTAATTCAACCTTTGTAAAACTTTTGCTTATTGTGATTTTGTGGGTGATTATGACAATTTGGTGATTATTGGTGTATTTTATTGTATTGTAAGGACATTTTATTTGACAATTTACCTTGAGAAAGGAGTATATGAAAATTTATTTATGTACTATTTGGTGGTATAAAATGAAGGTGTAATTTTGGCATTCTGTACAAAGTAAAAGGATTTTTGGTAATTTTAGTGCAGTATTTAGCACATAAGTAAAGAAAGGTTTTTACTATGAGCTCGTATTAGACCTGTGGATTTAAAGTAAAGTTTGGGGATAAGCTCAGTTACTTTTGGTTAATAATTGATGTAGTTAGAAAATTTTCCAAATTATTTTATTTAAAATAACTTCTTTTAAAATTAATATTCAAGATGTATGAGAAATGTAAAATTGAAATCTTTGAATAGCAACTGGATGTTCAAATAAATCCTAATGTACTTTTGACAGTCAACTTTTATTTCAGTAGGATAGTATTTTTAGAGGACAAATGAACAGCCGTGACGAATGTCCCTGAGGAAGCTGGAGGTTTTGGCGCCCGAATTGGAAAGCGTCTTCAGAGAGTATTGTTATAGGATGATATGAATTGCAAGCCTAGGTGGCAGGGCTTCGTTCTCAGGTAGGTGCAGGTATTTGCGACAACACAAATTTTTAAGAGCGTTCCATCCAGAAAAACTTCAAAACATTTTGTCGGGATTAGAACCCGGAACCTTGGGTGTAGCAGTCACACACATACCAACTACGCCACGGAGCCGCCTCCTTTTCACATACTACTGAATATCGGAGAAATGGGGTATATATTTATAAACAATAGAAGGAGAACCAAACTGCATCTAAAATAAAGAGCAACGGCTATGTTCGATTACAATAAACATAGAAACAAGGAGAAAATTGTTGAAAGCATATGTGTGGAGCACAGAACAGTACGTATATGAAAAAAGGGGCAGTAATAGAAGCATACAGATAAACGGTAGAAGCCTTTTGGAATGTTGTGCTTCAGATGCGAAGGACAGGATACGTTCTAAGGCATTTTTGGGGAATAGTGTGAGATATATTACAAGCAGAAATAGGAAAAAAGAGGTAGAGATAGACCTATAGAGTATTGCATACGGATAGTTTAAGATACAAACTATGAAAATTTCAGGGACATGTGTAGGTTAGCACAGAATAGGAAACAATGAGGGTACGCGTTTAACCAGTTCCTGGACTGAAGACCTGATGATGATGATGACGAAGTCAAATAACGCAAGATAGGAAGAGCACAAAAAATATAAAACAAAAATTAGCACAAGGTCGTACTACATTTAACAACAAAAATCAACTACTATGTTTTTTTTTACCTGGAAAATTTGAAATTTTGCCGAACCCTTGCTGTTACAAGCAAGGTAGGGATCTTAACGTGCGTGATAACACTCACACACGGGACCTCCATTTTACCTCTAATTCGAACGAGGGTGTATTTTTGTGAAAAATGCTTGCCTAACATTTTTCAAACGGACCGTGTCGGGATTCAAACCTGGGACCTTGGGCGTAATAGTTACACACATACGACTACGCCACGCAGCCGCCTTATGTTCTGATAAAACAAGGAAAAGATTGCTTAAAGCATATGTGTGGAGCATAGCACTGTACGGCTGCAAAACTTGGATAGTAGGAGAAACGGACAGAAAAGATAGAAGCCTTTAAAATGTGGTGCTACAGACATATGATGAAGATATCATGGACAGACAAAGTTAAGTACAAAGAAGTAATAGAAATGGCAGGAAAAGCAAAATATGTAGAAAACAGTAAAAAACAGGAGAGATAGGATGATAGACCACATACTAAGGCATGAAGGAATAGTGCGGAACATATAGAAACTGTTATAGGAAAAAAGAGGTAGAGGTAAACCGAGGTTAGACTATTGCACATAGATCTTCATATAAGTAAAGTGTAAGAATTTCGGAGAAATGTGTAGACTATCTCAGAATAAAAATCGATAGTGGTACGTGTCCAACCAGGTCCAATATGAAAAAATCTAATGACGAGAAAAATAATTGCACTTGAATCTGATGATTATTATAAACAACTACAAGAGTTGGTTTGGTAATATTCTCCACTAATGTTAATTGTGCGAAAGGATTTATTGAAAAACTAATAATTCCGCGAGCAGTTAGATGATGGGAGATTTGTGTAGCCGCAGGTTGATTAATCCCCTTCACATACCGTTCATTTACATTTCCAATGCTCCACCCGAAGGTACTACATTGGCCAGGAGGCGAGTTTTCTGTTGCCTGGAAATTTAGAATTTTGCCGAACCCTTGCCGTTCCAGGCAAGGTAGGGATCTTTAACGTGCGTGACAACACTCACACACGGGACCTCCATTTAACCTCTCATCCGAACGAGGGCGTAATATTTGTGAAAAATGCTCACCTGCCATTTTTTAAGCAGTCGGCCGTGTCGGGATTTGAATCCGGGACCTTGGGATCCGTAGTCTTACGCTTACTACATTGATCCACGGCAACGCCTCCCCTTCACATACCGTTCATTTACTTTTCCAATGCTCCACCAGTAGGTACTACATTGGCCAGGAGGCGAGTTTTTTGTTGCCTGGAAATTTAGAATTTTGCCGAACCCTTGCCGTTCCAGGCAAGGTAGGGATCTTTAACGTGCGTGACAACACTCACACACGGGACCTCCATTTAACCTCTCATCCGAACGAGGGCGTAATATTTGTGAAAAATGCTCACCTGTCATTTTTCAAGCAGTCGACCGTGTCGGGATTTGAACCCGGGACCTTGGGATCCGTAGTCCTACGCTTACTACATTGATCCACGGCGACGCCCCCCCTTCACATACCACTGAATATCGGTGAAGTAGGATATATATTTAGAAACTACAAAAGGGGTACCGAACTGTATCACTGTATCACAAGAAAGATCAGCGGCTACGTCCGAAGACAACAAACAAAGAAACAAGGAAAAAATTGTTGAAAACATATGTGTCGAGTACAGTACTGTGTAGCTATAAAATAAAAACGGACAGTAGAAAAAGTAGACAGAAAAAGGGTAAAAGCCTTTTGGAATATGGTGCTTCAGATGTATGAGGATGTTAGCATGGACAGACAAAATTAATAACATAGAAGTTTGAGAAACAGTAAGAGAAGAAAGATATCTGTGGAAAACAAACATAAAAAATAGGAAAAATAGAAGAACAGGACAGGTTCTAAGGAAATTGGTGAATGATGATCATTATAAGCAACTCCAGGGGTTCGCTTCGAAATATTCTCAAATAATGTTGATCGTGCGAAAAGATAATTAATTTGGCAAATGTCTAAATGATGGTGATCTTGGTAGCAGCAGGTTGTCTAACCCCTTCACATACTACTGAGTATCGGTGAAATAGGGTATATATAATTTAGTAAACAATAAAAGGGAACAGAACTGTATCTAGGCTCTATGAACTTCAGACAAATGCCAGGTTAACTCAGAATAAGAAACAATGAAGGTACGCGGCTAAGCAGTTCCTGGACTGAAGACTTAATGATTATGAGATCAATCGGAGAAAAACTAGTAAAATGGAAGCGTACTATTACTTTCAGATAAATGCTTTCTTTGTCCAGTAGGATGTAGATTAAGTTTGTTGTTTTAAGGTTAATTTATGTGTAAACATAGGTTTTGGAAATTTATTGCTAATAAATTTAGATGGAATTTTATTTGCAGTTAGTTGTAATATAGGTAAAAAAAATATCCAGCCGCTCTAATAATGAAATCGGATTTTGGGAGAGGCTTCTATTTTGAACAATTGTTTTAGTGAGCATGTTCGAAAAGGCTGCTAAGGCGGATTTACTATCGCTGATGATAGAGTTCCCACTCGCACCGGAGTGGTTGACAACATACCTATGCTTCCCTTAGAGCCACCATTTCGCATTGAAAGATTGTGCTCCAATCCGCGAGTTTTGTTTGGAAATAAAACACTTCCATGTCGTTTTACACAACAAACGGCGCGCCTGCCTACCGTCGTCCATTCTTGAGCTGTTTGTATAAATCCTAACGCATCTAACACTTTCATCCCCTTCAACAAACCGAATCCCCTTAATATCCGCCGGATGCCCTAATTCCGAAATTAATATATTCCTCTCAACCTCTCTGTCTCCTAGACCTAGGATTTGGATGATGTTCTGTCCTTCACTTGCATTTATAATTCGGCGATCTCTATTTTCTTTTATGACGAATTCGATCGGAAGAATTCTACTAAAACCAGCACCGCTTCCGTAGAGGTGGTCCTGTATGCCCGCGCCGTTTTAACCGCCGTGATTTTCTGAACACTTGCCAACTGTGTACCTTCCCTAACCTTACAACCTTCCGCCCAGACCGATTCTGCGTACAACATCGCCGGCTCGATTACTCCTGTATAGGCCGTCTTCAAAGATTGGCCTATGAATCTTCAATTAATTTTTGCAGCCGCCATCATCTTATTGGATATTTCGCTTCCCTTAACCCTAATGTACTGTACATGCGCCTTCCTATTTAGTTTATTGTCGATTTTGACTCCGATGCAAGTGATAGCTTCCTTAAACAAAATCTTTTCTAGGGGGGCGTTGCCCCGGCTTAGTACCAAAATAAAGAGCCTCCGACTTCAAAGTATTAAATTTTAATTTAATCTTCTGCGCCCATTCTAGCAGCTTCTCTAGCGCCTCGTTTGGTTTGGTGTGCATTTCCATAACCAATCTTGACCTAACAATCAGCAACGTGTCGTCCGAGAACCCTACAATTGTGCACCTCTTGGGCAATCTGACCCTAAAGATGCTTTCATACAAAAGTTTCCAGAAGATTGGCCCCGAGCAAAACCCCTGCGGGCAACCTCTTTCAACAGTTCGCGATACAATTTCCCCCAAAATTTATACCTGCGCCAACCTTCCTGAAAAATAGCTTTTGACCAGCGACTTCGTTCGGCGGACAATCCCTACGTTCCAACTCACAAATGATAACTAGCCACCAGGCGGCGTCAAACTTCCTGAGTTCCGATTACAACGAACAATCTTACTTTCATTGACATTTTCATTTCCTACTAAATTTTATAAACCAATATCAGTAGAAATTTGTCACGTTTACCAAGTCATATCTGAGAAAAGTCATTACCCATTAAACTTTCTATTAAAAATAGACTTAATTTGTGAACTAACAAGGTTTCTAGATCTGATTTCGTTGAAGTTATCTATTGTATTAAATAATTTTTTTAAATCGAATTAGTTAAAAAACGCATCTATCATTATTACCTATAATTCGGGGATTCATTAAGCATCAAGGGTGTCTTAGATTGAGTTATAACGTTATAATAGTAATTTATTTCTGTTATACAAAATCTTAAATTTCGTAATTAAAACAAACTAATTCTACTTTAACAATTTAACGATAAAATAACTAAAATTACATTTATCACGTTTCAATCTAGAATTGAAAATACATTTGACTATGACAACTACATATTATTAGTATTAAAATTACTAAATATATTTAAATTATCTAAAAATTTAATTTATATTATAATTATAGCAATTCATTCGAAAATCTAGGTCATATTTTACATAACATGGGGCATTTAAAGACCAAAAGGCCAAATCATCATTCCTAAATTATCAGGCTCAAGGGTCTTATGTAAATAGCAAACGAACTCTTCATATTCGGACCGGATTTACGATATAGTTCTTGAATTTATCAATCTTCTAATTACTATAAATTCTATCGTATTACCTACTACAATCAAAATATCATGACAAATTAAACATCTTAATTTTGCTTGTAAACCACCACAAATTTCTGTATAAATTAATAACTAATTTAATATATCCAAAAATTTCGTATACATTCTCTAAGATTTATGACAATTAGACGATTATAATTTTTGAAATTGCCAAACATATATTATATTAATTCTAACGATCTAAATGGTACTTCAATATAAATCAGTTTACTATCATACAAATTAATAATTAACTCGAATAAACTTATATTATACATCATTCTACAATAACTAATATTTCAACAAGCTAATTAACTATCTACAAATAACCAAATTCCCAGATATCAATCTCAAACATTGCTTATATTAAATACAACATCACTTTAATATTCAAAAATTATACAAACCAACAAGTATATGAATTCTTCAAAGTTAATCTCTTAAATAGTTTTAGGTAACGAACAATCTTATTTAATTGAAGTATATTATAATATTAGTTCATAATTATTAGCATAAACAAATTAGTATCCTATTAACAACTTATGATAATCTTGATTAACAAATTTGAAACATAAGTTAAAATTAGAAAAATTAAATGTATTATACTAGTAAAACCTTTGAGTTCAAAATAATCTATATGAACCTAATTTAAAATATTCTGAAGAACAATAAGTTTAAGTTTGAACATTAAAGATTAAGTATACGTCTAATACTAAATTCTATTTAAACTAAAAAGATTCTAAACAAGCTATTTTATTATACAATTAAATAAGATTATCATGGTAACTGCAGCTATTGTTTTGAACTCTAAAAGACTATTAGTTCTGATAAACAATAAAGATTTTAGTTATAATCCGAATGAACTATAATTATTTTACTATATTAGCAATACTACTAGTAACTAGTAACCAGTACATTCATTGTTCATACTGTTCAAAGTTGATTAACTAACAATTTTGAACAACGTAACAATCGAAATTTTCTACTAGTGAAAGAATATAGACGTATTTACAGAGTACAAAAGCAGTCGATATATAGTAAAGATGATACATGACGTCAGAAAAGAATTACGATAGGATAAATTCTAAAGTTACTAGGAGACTAATTAAGAAGTATAAAGCTAATGATTAGCTTAAAGTTGATAAGTTGAACTATTATAAAGATTGAAATGAAGATTATGATTTATATTTAAGGAATATGATGAAAGTGTTAGAAGGTTGAAAGAAGTGAATAACATCAGGTTGAAACAAGAGTGTAAATAGGTACATAAGTAAAATTAAGGAATAGAACAAAGTAAAGATTAAATCAGTTAGAGGAATATGAAATATGGGCATTAAGGTATTTGGTAGATAGATTAGAGGCAGTTTCAAAAATTTGGAAATGAAACCAGTGAATTTTAAGAGGGTTAATCGTTAAATTGTTTGTACTAAATTCCAAGTATTTGACGAATGATTAAAAGGTGTAATTTTAAGAAAACTCAAGGGTAATACAAGTTGAGGATTGAGTTTGTACGCTTTTTTTAATGCGATTGAACTTCAAACGGTAATGAAATGTTAAAGTAGCAGTAGATTAGTTTAGTGGAAATTTGAACAATTAGTAGTCTCGGAATTCTAACAGTTTGATAAGCTATACATGTCAAGATTCAATTGAGTATAAATTATTAATATTTATTTAAATCAAGAATTGTAGAATGATCCTTATCATGTAAGACATAAATTGTTAATAACGAGTGATAACAAGATAATAAAATTTGGACAGTTGCAATAAGAGGGGCTGGAAGTAAGTCATTAGAGATGAAGATGTGCAACAGAGGAAGTTCATTGGAGTAGAATCTGCAACGTGCGAGTGACAGAGTTGAACTATGTATGGATGGAAGTGGTCTTCAAGGAATGTTGACTTATTTCAGTAGAATAGGTGAAACTTTTGATAGTGTATTGATAAGTGTGATTATGTAATTTGTAGAAATTTATTAATTGCAATTGCATTATAAAGATTTTTTGTATGAAAATTGATATTTGAACTATTAGAAGGGTATATAAGTTTAGACTATTAGGTTTAAAATTGAACTGTATTTTGAAGAGTAATTTGTAGTCGATAATTTAATTAAATGAGTATAAAAGATCATATGTAAAGAAGTTTATAATGAGTATGAGACATTGTTAAGAATTTGGATAAGCTAGTATTGTATATGCATTATAAAATTCGAATTTATAAGTTCAATAGACTTTATTTAAACAAGATAGTTGAGAAAGTTCAAGAATTTGAATATGAGAATTGAAAAACATTACTGAAGTATTAATATAATACTATGATTTTAGAGGACATGAACGTATTGGGAAAGTTTGTGAGATGCTGACATTTTCGAAATAATCATGTAGAATTGTAAGATTTGTACGATCAACCTAGGAAGCTATTGAGGCTATGTGAAATACAATTCAGATTTGCACTAGGAAACATCTTTCAGAATTTAGTCGATTTCGAAGTTATTAATAATACATACAAGCAGAGCCAAATTGGCGGTTAAATCTAAACCTAAATGTTCAGAAGCACACATCAGAAACAGCATATTCGAATAATTTAAACGGTACGTAATAGAATCAATGATAAGAGAAAAGATGCAAGATAGAGTACCATTGAACGTAATAAATGTAGAATATGGATGATTTAGTACAAAGCATAGGGATGCAAAGAGCTAAGAAGAGAAGAGCATTGAAGTAGAAGTTGTCAAAGCAAAACGTATGCTAGAATGGTAGAGATGCATAGATTTCGGAAGAGTCGATGAAATTCAGAGAGGTAGTGCAGTAGAACAAGATAGAACATGATGCTAGATCATAAGATGACGAATACATTTGAAGATGCGTAATTTAAATACAAAGATAGGAATTTGGAAGATTTGACCTTATTGACAACATATTTCAACGAAGGCATTACAAATTTACGAATTGAAACAAGACTACTAGTACAACATAGTAGCTTAAACAGGGTTTGAACAACAAAGACATTGCTATAATTTTGACGAATTTGAATTCTAAACAGGAGACTCGGATAAACAGGGTAACCTGGGATAATTTACCAAGTACGCATTATTCGAAAAATTAGGTAAAGATTTTGAAACACTTGAATGCAAAGGACTTGGATAACAGACTGATAAGGAATAGAAAAACATTATGCCACATCGCTTAATTTTGTAAAAAAGATGTGTAAACATATTGTTGAGACAAGTAGTCAAAGAATGGAATAGAGATGAGTAGAAAATAAACCTACAATGTAGGTGATACAGTATAGATGAAAATATGGAAGACATAAGTAAGTTAAGGAAGAATAGATACGATAGAAACAAGTAGGAAAAGACAGTAGAACGATATGAAAGTAAATCAGAGAAGATTGAGATATAGAAACGATATAGATAGTCGAAAGGAGTATGAAATCGTTAAGAATAAATAGTAAACATCAGGTTGAATATGTCAATGATAGAATCATACAAATTAAATGTAAGAAAATATTCGCATATGTAGATTGCAGAATAATTATAATATAAAGTGTGCGAGTATTGCAATTGAATTCTGAAGCAGTTAAATACAATTCCTAGCACGTTTATTAATAATCCGATATGTCGTAATATCAGTTCCAAAAGGCTATATGTCCATGTTAGTGAAATAAGCTAGCATTTCCTAAAGATCTAACGGGCTGATTCAGTTACGATCTCAACCTTCCACTCAGTAGCTCCGATTTACTACTCATGTCAAAGATTCATGTTATGGAAATTAGGATTTCACTAGCACGTTCCGAAGGATTCTGATCCGGCGTGATCGCTTGACCTACGGACCTTCCACACCTTCGCAACTATACTGCTAATTTCAATGCTCACCAGTTGTAAAGGAGTGGGTTTTGATTCTGAAATTCCTGGACTACTTTGAACCTTCGTTCCATGACAGGAACGCTAACTGTACAACATCACGGACCTTCATTTGCATGCGTTGTTTGCGAATGTCATTCATTGCAAGCATTCTTCCGAGAACTACGGCTGGGTCTTAACCTCTGCAGTACCTAGCACCGGACTTATGTAACTACATAGATCCATTACGCACGAATTCAGTCCTGAAATTAGATGTCATTTCTTACAACGCAAGTCAGAACGTGAATCTGAACCAACAGTCCTACGTACTGTCACAAATAACAAGCAGAAATTGCAAAGATACTTTGATCAGTGTTAGATTTAAAGTTTACGAAACGTACTTAAAGTAGAACTTAACGCTAAAAGACAGTTGACATCGAGCACAGAATAGATTGGAAACAGTTAGAAATATGTGATACAATAAGGACGTTCGAAACAAGTGAAAAAGGTACCAGCAAAAATAGTTCAAGCTAATGACTTGTACTGGACATGCATTAACTAGAACTTGGTTGAGATAGAAAGTGACAGCAAAAGAACATAAAATGGAAACAATTAAAGATTATGTGTAAGCAGTACTGAGACATAAACAATAGGAGTTTGAAATGATTCGAAATAGAGATTCGATAAACAATAATGAAATAGAAAACTAGAATGAGTCTGAATGCAAATGGTGCTAGTCCTATAGATGAAGATTCTTGGAAAGTTAATATATAATAGTAAATGTTAGGAAAGATTTTAGTTGATGTAATTTCATGTTAATCAGGTAACTATCAGTCTAAGCAATGAACATGGTTCTGCTGATGAACTTAAAATAGGATTATAGAATACTGAGGTATAGATCGATGAAACGTAGTACTATGGATGCATGTTGCAGAAATCTCGTATAAGCATATAGAATTTCGTGAATTTGATTGTTAAGTGTAAGTTTACGTAAATTGTTTGATTAAACTGCGAGTTAAATGATCAATATTTCAGTGTCTTTTTGAGCAGTTCAAAGGCTAATTAATAAACGAATTTGATTATTATTCGAACCAATTTTACACTGAAGCTTGTAATTTAATGGATTACTCAACTCTACTAGTATTATAACTAGTCAATATTATCCCCACTTTACTTATTTCGCATTTATCTGATGCTATTCAAAGTCCAATATTCTAGACGATCTAGATGCTGGTTTCGTTTAAGTCTATCATGACACTTCTCGTTCATTCTAGCTCATTTAATTTCAAAATCCCACCCTGTAAGTGCCATTAACGCTTTATGCCTCAGCAATTTGATTGCCACTTACTTATAACTCATCCAGTCAGATTTAATAATCGCGCTCCTAACCTGTCTCATCCTAGCTCTCTAATACTTTGAACTTATGATTCATCGATAGCATTTCCTTATTAATGCGAATACTAATCACATTAAAAAGCCCCATTCTCTAAAGTCTATTCCTTAGCGGATCTTTGTAGTCTGCCCGTTATTTTAGTATCGCCGTAGTACTAAATTTCCTTTAACTTACAATTCGCTCGCACTACATTGCACATTGCAGCTAGCTTGCATTACACTAGTTCCTCAGACTTCGAGACCACGATTCAGATTGACAACTTTGCAATCTCAGAGTATCTTTAGACATTAATCTGCACCTTAGCAAATTGACTCTTTAACATCAGCACTTCTAGCATCTTAACTCCAATATACCGTCTACAAGGTCATGATCCTTACTAATTGCGTTCAGCACAATCTTCTTCCGACTCCATATCTGAACCTCTCACATTACTGAACACTACTTAGTTAATTCATCTTTGCTCCTTCTAGAGCTCTACCTCGTCATGTTCAGATGCTTTCCGACGTAACCAAGCTAACAATAACCGCACGCCTGAACTACCTACTTAATATTGGAATACTTGCCCATCTACACGCTTTTAAAAGAGCTTCACAATCTAGTCACTGAAGTTCACAGCAAAGAACCTGCGGGCAACGCATCCGGTTCGGAGCGAATTCCAACAATTATACTGCGCTTACCTCTAAGAGCTATAAATGTTGACATCACTCGTTCCAGATCCTACGTCTGACAACATGCGGCACGCACTCAACTTGGATTACCGAAGAATGTCTCCTGAATTATCCTTGAAAATGTCTTTACAATGGCTATTGTTGGCGATATCTGTTGAACCAATATTATACGTCGCGTAACCAGTTTAGCTACTGAATTTCGCACGAAATAGTTCATGGACTTTAACGTAGATCTTAATAAGCATTATTGAATTGAATACTTGCTCATTACGACACGATGTCTAAGTTTCTAGAATACTTCAGTTCAACGAGTAGCTCTCAGGTTCGTAAATCAGATTCCAATCCTGGTTCAAATGTCTGGTCACAGCTGCATGTCATGAGCGTATATTCGTACACATACATTTCTGACTATCTATTGTTCCGGAATAGACTACTATCAAAATATCTTTAAAAAGCAATCTATGTTACATAATACGAGTTTCTGCCGTTTAGTGACTGTCTGAAAATAATCGTTATTTACTATAGTGAATCAAAGCTCTCTTGCTCATTCGAATATCTGCGTTAACTTTATCTCATGTATCGAACGTAATCGTTATACAACTTTCGATTAAAGTTATGAATTATATTCATCTCATTTACTAAATTGGACGGATTTTTTAGCTTATCATGTGTTATTTATTGACATTATTCAAGTACTTTAATGATGTAACATTATATTAATCATTGTTGTTATCTAATATTATATGGCAATTTTTCTGAACATTAACATAGAAGGTAATATCAGTCTTAATTAATCCAATACGTTAGGTTTTGAACTATTTGCAATAATTAGTCTTCAGCATTCTAGTATTGAATAACGATCTTTTGCATTTGAATACTATATTAACAGTTCTTAGATTTTGCTTGAAATTCTTATTACAAATAAGTTTACATTATATTCAAAATCAAATTCAAAATGCATTGAAAATAAACATATCAGTATCATTACAATATTGTTAAAAGTATTAAATTCATTAGAATTAAATATACAAGGCATATATGAATTCAGTAGCGCTATCTTGAGCTTGATAAACGATCTAACTAATATTATATAAGTTTCGCTACTGAATAAACTAAGCCTATATCCGTTCTATTCATGACATAATATCGAAATCTCTAATTCTGTCTAACAGTTCTAATTTGAATCTACATTCTACTTGTTATAATAATCATCTGTCATAACTTAACACTAATACCGAATCAACCGATTATAACAATTACTACAAAAAAGAAAGCGTATAGAAAAATGTATATACAATAGCTTAAATTAATTCAGTAAGATAATACGTTATGACATTAATTGAAACATTATTCAATTAAAAACATTATGCAACGATTTGAAAGGAACAGTATTATAAAGTTTAAACAATAATAGTTCAGGATTGAACATAGTATAGTAATTCAATGTGTAAAATGACTACATATACAATAGTTAAGAATAGTGACAAGAAAGAATGGACAATTAGAGTTAAATTAAAGAAATATTGTATCAAATGATGAAGATGAAAGCATAGGTTAGAAAAGCAAAATAGGCTTATTATTTATTCGAGAAAGTTTAGATGATGCGTGTTAAACAGTATAACTAGACTGATTTAATAACATATTAAAGTTTTAAGCAATCTTAAACGTTCAATCAGTAAAAGTCTAGGTTACTCCTGTTCTGAAACGTTTCGTTTCTATGTAGTTTTGATGCATTCAAAGTATAATTTTATACGATCGTACGATAAATGATTATGGAACCTAATCAAATTGTGATTACTCCAATGTCTGTTTTCCTTAGACTTCAACCAATAATATGTTACATTAAATTACAGTAACTTGATTTATTTACTATAAATTGGCAAGACCGAAAGTTATCGATAAATCTTAAAAGACATTTAAGTATTAGGGAAAACAGATTTAAATAGAAGAACGGAAAACCAATATGTTGCACATTGATCGAAACTTAAATACAAATATAAGCAGAGAAAAGCACGTTTGAATAAGGAAAAAAAAATAATGGGTTAGAAAACAATGATGACAGTTATGTTAAAATTAAAACAAAAATTAATTTAAAATTACGAACAGTTGCTGTATTGGGGGAAAAAACGTTAAAGATTAGTTTAAGAATGTAAGAATGAATAGTTGACATTCAAAAAGTGAAATTACTAAACAAGTTATGGAGAATGCCGGAAAGAGTATTTATGTTAAGCAATAAAATTTGGAATTTCCCGTTTTTTGGTTTAAATTTTTCCTAAAACCTTAAAAAATTGGCCAAAATTAAAGTTAATAATTACCAGATTATCAGGAATTGTTTTTTGGAAACCCGGGTTTTAAATTTTCTCCAAAAAAACTTTAAAAATTTTTTTTGGTAAAAATTTTTAAATTTTTTAAATTAAACCCTTTTTTTTTTTTAGGGTTTTTTTGATTTTTAAAAAAAAGTTTTTTTTTTCCGGGAAAATTTTTTAATCAAACGGGTTAAATTTTAAAAATTTTTTTTAAAACATTTTACCGTATGGAAAACAAAATTTGAAAGTGTTGAAACGTTGAAAACTGATCTTAATATCAATGATGTAACAAGAGAACCTGGAGCTTCAGGGAAAGATAATCATATAGACCCATTTCTCTTTAATTTCTTTCAAAGGAAAATTAGTATCCTAAGGTTAGTGAGCTACTTAAAAAAACTGAAATATTGTCGAGTAAACATATATTTTATTTAAAATATAAACTATAGTATTATACTGTTTCATCACAATTACGTTGGACGGGTACCTCTATTGTTTCCTATCCTAAACTAACCTACACATTTCCCTGAAAATCCCACAGCATACATCTTTCACTATCTGCGTGCAATAATCTAATCTAGATCTACCGCCATCTCCCATTTCTCTTTTCTCTGCTTCTAATACATTCCGCACTAATCCTTCATTCCTTAGAACATGTCCTATCATCCTATTTCTTCATTTTTTTTGCTGTTTTCCAATATTTCTTTCTTTCCCTACTATTTCTAGAATCTATTTGTTCTTAATTTTTTCCGTGTATGATATAGTAGCGCTGTATAGTCTAACTCTGGCCAAAACAATTTAAAGAATAATTACCACAACACGCATAGAAACAAGACCAAAACTCGGCGAGCCGAGCAACGAAATTAGAAGACACTACACTACAATGCAAATCGATTAAACAAACATTATCTATCCGCTACATTCTACATTAAAATTCAACTCAAGTCCATTTTTACGCCAAGTTTGTCATCACCTAATAACCGTCCTGCTGTTTCCCGAAGCACTATATGCTTCAAGCCTATAATCATCCTGCCTGCAAATTCCTTAAACACGACCCAGAACGTCTTCTGGTTCACGACTTCCTGGACCTCCTCCAAGTTCCTTGGCCACCTTAGGCCTTCGATAGCCAACTTTCTGTCAGCTAAGCCCCTATTTAAAGCTTGGATGGGGCAATCGAAGAGCACGTGTAAAGCACTCTCCGATCCCCCGCCGCACTCGCAACCGTCGTCATTTCCAAGTTCGAACCTTTTCAAGTATGCCTTCAACGCCCCATGACTTGTAACGAGCTACACCATTTATGATCGAATTTAATCTCGATTCTGCCCCTAGCCCTTATACTTGGAATAAACCTATGCGTCAATCTACCTGAGGTGGCGTTATTCCACCTTTCCTCCCACTGACTAATCGGTCTTTCTTGCAGCTTCCTCTTGATTAACGACTTTGAAGTTAATGAATATGACGAACGAAACTCCCCTGTGGCGGCCTCCTTAGTCAACTCGTCGGCCCTATCGTTTCCCTTGTTTCCCTGGTGAGACCTGACCTAAAAGCCTAGCGCTATACGTGCTATACTCCAGACATCACCCTGAAGATAGGTCGAAGTAAGCATATTCGACAGAGCTACTAAAGCGGATTTACTATCGCTGATGATAGAATACACACTCGCGCCAGAATGGTTGACGACATACTCTATAACTTCCCTTAGAGCCACCATTTCGCATTGAAAGATGATGCTCCAATCCGCAAATTTTGTTTGGAAATGAAACACTTCCCTGTTCTCCTTGTACACAACAAATGCCGCTTGCCTGTCCGTCGTCCAATCTTGAGCCGTCCGTATAGATTCTAACGCCTCTAGCACTTTCATTCCCTTCAACAAACTGAATCCTCTTAATATCCGCTGGATGCCCTAATTCCGAAATTACTATATTCCTCTCAACCTTTCTGTCCCCTAGGCCTAAGCTTTCGATGACGTTCTGTCTTCCCTTGTATTTATAATTCTGCGATTTCTAACTTCTTTTACAACGAACTCGATCGGAAGGACTCTACTAATAACCAGCACAGCCTCCGTAGAGGTGGTCCTGTATGCCCGCGCTGCCTTAACAGCCGTGATTCTCTGAACGCTTGCCAACTGTCTACCTTCCCTAACCTTACAACCTTCCCCCCAGACCGATGCTGCATACAAATTGCCGACTCGATTGCTCCTGTATAGACCGTTTTTAAAGATTCGCCTCTAAATCCCCAATTGAGTTTTGCAGCCGCCATCATCCTATTGGATATTTCGCTTCCCTGAGCCCTAATGTATTGCACATGCACCTTCCAATTTAATTTATTGTCGATTTTGACTCCGAGGTATGTGATAGCTTCTCTAAACGAAATCTTTTCGCCGCCTAATTCTAACCTAAGAAGGCGTTGCCCCGGCTTCGTACCAAAATAAAGAGCAAATACTCCCTGCATGTTTGTTGTGGTCTGTTTAGCATTCTTCTTAATCTTCTTTAAGAATTAAACCACTTATAGTTTTTAAAATAATCTTTATTTACGTTTCGATCCATGACCTAGGATCGTGGTTTAATTCTCAAAGAAGATTAAGAAAAATAAAGAGCCTCCGACTTTGTAGTATTAAATTTTAATTTAACCTTCTGCGACCATTCTAGCAGCTTCTCTAGCGCCTCGTTTGGTTTGGTGCGCATTTTTATAACCAACCTTGACCTAACAATCAGTAACGTGTCTTCCGCAAACCCTACAATTGTGCACCCCTTGGGCAACCTGACCCTAAAGATGTTTTCGTACAAAAGTTTCCAGAAATTGGCCCCGAGCAAGACCTTACATGTGATTTTCCAATGCTCCACCCAAAAGTACTACATTGGCCAGGAAGCGAGTTTTTTTTACCTGGAAAATTTAGAATTTTGCCGAACCCTTGCTGGTTAAAGCAAGGTAGGTATCTTTAATGTTCGTGACAATACTCACACATGAGACCTCCATTTTGTCTCTCGTCCGAACAAGAGTGTATTTTTGTGAAAAATGCTCGCCTAACATTTTTTAAGCGGACCGTGTCGGGATTCGAACCCGGGACCTTGGACGTAGTAGTCACACACATACCAACTACGCCACGGACAATTCCAAAAGTTGTTGCATAACATTGTGATAGGTTGCCAAGAATTTAACAAGCCATAGGAAATTTCCTCAATATTCATTGTAAAAGCCCTCCTGGTGACCGAAAAATGCTAAAACTTTTTACAAACCTCTCTAAAACCATCTTCTAAATGAATGTCTTAAACCTAATTCCGTCTTCTAAGGCACTATCTATTACTATGTTTTTTCCATAGTTCAAGACTAATTTTGTTTCTACGTGATGTTTAATCTTACTAATACCATTATTTTTCGAAATTGAATATAATGCTTTAAAGAACGGGACTTTTGGTCTGTTTGAAATACACTTGTAATTCTTTATGAGTGTAATGAGTTATGAAGTATGAGTTATGAGTTATGAGTTATGAGTTATGAGTTATGAGTTATGGGTTATGAGTTATGAGTTATGAGTTATGAGTTATGAGTTATGAGTTATGAGTTATGAGTTATGAGTTATAAGTTGAATTAAGGGTTAAGAGTTATGAGTTATGAGTTATGAGTTATGAGTTATGAGTTATGAGTTATGAGTTATGAGTTATGAGTTATGAGTTATGAGTTATGAGTTATGAGTTATGAGTTATGAGTTATGAGTTATGAGTTATGAGTTATGAGTTATGAGTTATGAGCTATGAGCTATGAGTTATGAGCTATGAGTTATGAATTATGAGCTACGAGTTACGAGTTACGAGTTACGAGTTACTAGTTACGAGTTACGAGTTACGAGTTACGAGTTACGAGTTACGAGTTACGAGTTACGAGTTACGAGTTACGAGTTACGAGTTACGAGTTACGAGTTACGAGTTACTAGTCCTAAATTTTGTGAGAAACCTTTGAACGAAGTACTATAAAATTGAATTATGGATTAGAGCGGGCCTAAATGGTAAAATTGTATATTTAGTGTATCAAAGTACAGTATTAGCAAGTCAAACATTAGTCACTGTTCACCTCTAATTATACAATGATAGTTGCTAATTGTTCATCATCATGATTAGGTCTTCAGTCCTAAAACTAGTTAGATGCGTAACTCCACTGTTTTCTACTCTGAAGTAATTGTTACAAATTATTTATCGGTAAAATTAAGCGTAATGTTATAAATGTTCCTGAGTGATTATTGTTTAAAACACATCTAGCTTGGAAATCTTTTTTCTTAGATCTAGGATTATTTTCTTAGAAAAGACTAGTGTTTTACACCATCGAAATACAATACATTTAGCTATTAATTACATTTGATTTTGAGGTTTGTTGTCATGATATTTTATTATCTATTACATAAAAACACAAGTTGTGATGAGTATGTTTTTTTGATACACCTTGGATTTTGTAATTATTTATCTGTTTTAGAATAAGAGTGGAATTAGATAAAACGTTTGCGATACATCGCGAAAAAAAGGTTTATTTTGAATATATTAGTTGTGACGGAAAGAGGGTTCTAGCTCTGTGAGAAGATATGGCTATGAAGTTGATCTCTCCGAAGAGCGTAGCAAACTGTATTTTTGAACTGAGCGTGTATTAAAAACTCAGACTTCAAAGGACCGTTATAGTTTCTGCTTGTAATGATACTTCAGAAATCAGGTGAATCACACGATAATTTAAACATAATTGGTACAACTAGAATGAGACTGATATTATAAAATGTTATATAAAAGGAATAAAATTAACTACCGCAAAGACATGTATGACTTTGTATTTGACGCACAAGTTTACGTGCTCTTTACACATGAAATTGAAAATCTTTTTTTATTGCCGCGAACACACAATACTCAATACCTAACTTATGAGAGTTATTGTAGGTTTAATGCATAAGTGTACTTACTAGAGAAAGAAAATCTGACGAAAGGGTACAATTAAATCGTTCGTCTATAAGGTTGCTAATATCTATGTAGAGTCAAGTAGATAAGAAAAAGAAAGAAGAGTATAGGAAGACCTAGACCAAGCTGTCAAAATATTAGAAATTTAGGTTGTGTAGGGTATGTAGAACTTTTAGATTAGCAGAGAATAGAAAAGAAGTTAAAGCTGTGTCAAACTGACCTAAGTAAGGTCAGAAACAAAATGATGATGCTAAGGTAAGACGTAGAGCTTTACATTTTAAGAGAAAAAACGGAACTGCAAACAATGGAATTGTTTGACTAGCAAAATTTTATTTTTAACCATGTAGAGGCATAAAAATTATAAACCCAAGTAGAGGTTAAGGGCAGATTAAACCACTCATAGTTTTTAAAATTATCCTTATTAACGTTTCGATCCATGACCTAGGATCGTTTTCAAAATAATAAAAACTTCAAGTTTGACATTTATGACATAAATTGAAGGTGACTTTGATTTATTGATGTTTGAAATATTTGGTTTGAGTACACTAAACAAAAATTTTTAAAGTTTAAATGAATGATTGCCTTCAATTTGTGTTACGGCCTGGGACCGACTTTTTTAGGTAGCCAATACGCTTAACGTGAAATCAGCTGATTAATTTTTATTGTAAAAATTCAATAACTTGGGAATTGGAAAACATTTTTTAACATGTTTCTATTTATACAATTTAGAGGATGGTTATTAAAGAAGTGTGCAATTGCATTATTAAAAGGCATAAGTAGTCGTTTTTTTATATTTATTTTGAAGGGGAAATCATTATGATTTAGGCTACCTCTTTGGTAGATTTTAACATTGTTCTGAGGTGACCTTATGGCGGGTTTACACTTGTCAGATACCAATGCTGTTTTACAGGGGTTGTTAATATGCTTCATCATCATTATCATTGGATCTTCATCTCAAAACTGGTTAAACACGTACTTGCACTTATTTATATTCTGAGCTAGCTTCCCTTCTATTGTTTTCTAATTTCATGTCTTATTTCACCGAGATTCAGTGAAGGGTGTGAAATAAGACATCATCATCATCATCATATTGTTTTCGACCTTACTTAAGGTCGGTTTGACGCAGCTCTAACTTCTTTTCTAATCTGTGCTAATCTAAAAAGTTCTACATACCCTTCACAACCTAAATTTCTAATAATTTGACTAATATAGTTTGGTCTAGGTCTTCCTATATCCTTTTATCTTTTTCCTATCCATCTGATTTTACATAGATATTAGCAACATGATGGTTGTTAAAGAACTCTAAAATGTTTACATGTTTACCATTTATAAGGAAATGAAATATAACCTTCAAAAAGGAAAAGTGTTAAAATATATGTTATGGTAAGGCTTAAGCAACGAATCGCTACCAACATGCCAGACCGCTAACTAATTGTGAGTTATGTCCTGGTGACATTTAGTTAACTGATTTTTATTTTTTTGTTTTGTTTTCGAACTTACTTAAAGTCGGTTTGACGCAGCTCTAAATTCTTTTCTATTCTGAGCTAGTCTAAAAGGTCTACATACCCTTCACAACCTAAATCTCTAATAATTTTACTAATATAGCTTTGTCTAGGCCTTCCTACTCTATTTTTATTTGGTAGTCTATAATCTAAGACTTTACTAAATAGTCCCTCATGTCTTAACTGGTGCCCTATCATTCTATCTCTCCTGACCTTCAATTGTTTCCACATACAGGATCCTCACCTATCCTTCTATAAACTTCCTCGTTTGTTACTCTATCTGTCCAACTAATCTTTAACATTCTCCTATAACACCAAGTTTCAAAAGCTTCTATCTTTTCTTATCTACTTCTTTAATTGTCCAAGCCTCACTACCGTATAGTAGAACGCTCCATACGTACGACTTTAAGAAACTTTTCTATTATCTAAACTAATACTATTAGCTATTAGTAAGTCTTTCTTTTTAAAAACATTTTTCTAGCTTGAGCTATTCTAGCTACTATATCCCTTCTGCTACGTCCATCCTTTGTAATTATACTACCTAAATAGCAAAATTCATCTACCTCCTCTAACTCGGTATTACCTATTTTTAATTTTGGTTTAAACTAGGCTGTAACTCACTTGTCATTATCTTTGTCTTTACTGAGTTAATTCTCATACTATAGTTACTCCGTAGTATCTCATCTAAAATATTTAAAAACTCTCCTAACTCTTTTCTAAACTCTGCTATAATGGCTATATCATCTGCAAAACGTAACATGTCTATTTTCTGTCCCTGTACACTAATACCTATCTATTTTCTCTCTCTGGCTAAGTTTAAAGCTTCCTCAATATAAACATTAAAAATCAAGGAAGACAGTATACAACCCTGTCTAACACCATTTCTAATCTTAGCTTCCTTTTCTATTTCATCAAATCTAATTACTACGCTTTGGTTTTTATATAGACTGTAAATAATTTTTCTATCCCTATGAGAGATTCCTATTTTTTGCAAAACCCTGAACATAACAATCCAATTAACCCTATCAAATGCTTTTTCTAAATCTACAAACGCGAAATGAGTCTTTTTATTTTTTTGTAACCTTTTTTCGATAATTATCCTAATCATTAGTATCGGTTCTCTAGTCCCTCTGTCTTTACGAAAATCATATTGGTCTTCGCCTAAATAATTCTCAGTCAAAGCTTCTACTCTATTTTTAATTATTATTGCTAGTATTTTGGAAGCATGAGAAGTTAAACTAACTGTTCTAAAATTCTCACACCTATCAGCTCCTGACTTTTTTGGGATTGGGATAATAAAAGACATGAAATTAGAAAACAATAGAAGGGAAGCTAGCTCAGAATATAAATAAGTGCAGGTACGTGTCCAACCAGTTTTGAGATGAAGATCCTATGATGATGATGATGAAGCATATTAACAACCCCTGTAAAACAGCATTGGTATCTGACAAGTGTAAACCCGCCATAAGGTCACCTCAGAACAATGTTAAAATCTACCAAAGAGGTAGCCTAAATCATAATGATTTCCCCTTCAAAATAAATATAAAAAAACGACTACTGAAGCCTTGTGATAATGCAATTGCACACTTCTTTAATAACCATCCTCTAAATTGTATAAATAGAAACATGTTAAAAAATGTTTTTCAATTCCCAAGTTATTGAATTTTTACAATATAAATTAATCAGCTGATTTTACGTTAAGCGTATTGGCTACCTAAAAAAGTCGGTCCCAGGCCGTAACACATATTGAAGGCAATCATTCATTTAAACTTTAAAAATTTTTGTTTAGTGTACTCAAACCAAATATTTCAAACATCAATAAATCAAAGTCACCTTCAATTTATGTCATAAATGTCAAACTTGAAGTTTTTATTATTTTGAAAACGATCCTAGGTCATGGATCGAAACGTTAATAAGGATAATTTTAAAAACTATGAGTGGTTTAATCCCCACAGAAGATTAAGAAGAATACTAAACAAACCACAACAAACATACAGGGAGTATTTATTTTTAAGGGCAGAGTAAGAACTAAGAGTGTAGTGTGAAGATTTCTTTTATGAGTTAAGCTCTAAGATTTTAAAAATCAATTTATAATTTATGTTGACTCGTTGTAATTCAATATGGAATAACTTTAAATTATTATTTGAAGTGAAAGAGTGTGTAAGAAATCTCAACAAACTCCCCCCGGGTTGAAGTAACTGCTTCAAAAGGAAAACGCGAACAACTAAGAAAAAGGAGGTATTAGAGGAATAAAGAAATTGTAAATTTTTTTAATTCACTGAAAAATCATCGAGATTTGACAGACAGTACAATTTTGTTCTCGGCCTAAAAGATACTTCATAAGCAGTTCGAATTTTGACAACAAAAACTTTCCGTCTTTACGTGGAATAGCCTCCGAAATTCTAGTAAGAGGCTATTAAAGAGGAAGAACATTGATTTCTTTTAGCAGCACTTTCATTTGTTTCTAAATTCTCTTTCGGTTGAAGCCATTTTGGTTTATTTTGGAGATGATTTAGATATTCTGTAGATCAGCGTTTCCAAAAGGATTGCCGTTGATAGACAGAGGGTTTTTCTAACAGATGAGATACATTCTTTTCAGGGTATAACATGGTCGGCATACACTAAAGCGTTCCTGCATTACGATTGGTTGTCTGGCTGAGTATGATCTATTAGGACGTGCTCTTTATGTAAAGTAGCTGGAGGAGGTAATCAGAGATTTCTTCATCGCTTATGAGGGAAGGAGGAATCTATTTACACGGACCCTCACGAGAAAACGTGGTGGGAGGAGGTAATTATGTGGCGGAAGCCCTATTTTCAATTCTCTTTATGGTGGAGGTAATATGCAATTATTACAATTATAGCATAGATGCGATGATGTAGCTTGATTTAAATGGTAATTACAAAAGAGTTGAATAATTAGACTCAAGACGTCTGATATTCCTACTAGTTCGCCGTAAAAACATGGACGACATAGACTGATAAAATGATCCGACATTCCAACGCAGTTAATTAACTTGATTGCGGGATTCTCTGTAAACGTAGTCAAATGTGCGAAATTGACTCCAAGTATATAGGGATGTGTGAAGACTGTACTAACCTCGCTCAAGAACGCCTAGTAACTGTTTTGTTTCATGTTAATTTATAAATGCGTTAAAGTTGTCTGCTATTGAAACACGATTACTTAATTAACTTAAGTTACCAAGGCTTAAACATTGACATTGAAACCGTTTAATTATTACTTATTTTAATAACTGAAGCAATTTCCACGTGAAATAGCACTATTTATGTAAGATTTATTTCCACTTTTTTAATGATGTAGTTAATGTGAGTAGTTTTATGTTTGCTTTTTATATTTATTTCTCAATTTAAGAATGATCCTGTTTCAAAATTAGACAATTACTTGTTATTGAGCGATTTAAATGAAACTGTTAGAAGTAGCAAAACAGGAAACCTATTTCTTATTATTCCAGTGACAAGTGCTTCAGCAGAATGGAGTTTTTCGACATTGAAACGTATTCAACTCTACAACAAAAACATAATTCGCCTTTGCATCTTGGCATTGACATCAATCGAAAAAAATTCTTTAGAAAATTAGGCAATCTACCAAACTGTATAATTCTGTCGTTAATACTTTCGTAACCAATAAAAAAGCAAGACGGATGAACTTAAAATACAAGTAAATTAACTAAATTACGGAAACATTTCTACTCGAATTTTAATTTATAAATAAAGTTGCCGCTCAGTGGCTTATGGTTTTCTTGTGACTTTTATTTTAAGCGTGTTCTAGTTAACTTCTTTGGTCGTAAAAGCTACCCTTCTTCTTAACCAAAGAACAAATACATGCAGTTGTCGAACTAATAATTGTACATAATATAACGAGTACCGGATATACTCCTGGGTATTGCAAATTTTTTTAAATTTCGTAATTAAAAAAAAACTTACACTGAATACTAGAGGTAACGACCAAAATTAAACATGAAATGTAACTTAGACTACCGAATACCTGTACTACAGGTGACAAAATACAAATAGATGTAAAATTTTACCTTAGTGATTTAGTTAGCATCTAGTACAGTACTACGGTGGACATGCCATATCCCCCATTTAATAAAAACTTTTGTGAAGAATGGCCGTGGGGGACACACAATATCCGACAGTAAAAGTTTTACTCGTGGCCACGTAAAACAGCATTTGTGCGACTGATCAATGTAAAACATATGTAGATGGTTAGGCAATGTTATGGGCAACATTTTGTACTTGGTTTTGGTGTAGGGCGTTTATATCACGTACAACAATGATTTTAGTTAGAGTAATTAAAAAAGTAGAGTTTTTTTTATATATTATTGATTTAAAGGCTCTACCTGGTGAACATTAAAAAAGCAATTTAAACAATAGTAATTTATTATACAAGGGAAAAGTACTAAATTTTAGCTCGAGGTGTTTGCCTCCCGACGGAAAGCGGAGGGAGACAAAACACCGAGAGTTAAAATCTTATATTTTTACCCGTGTATAATAATACACTATTTTTTCTGTAACAGGCAAAACGAAGATTTAGTATTGAAAAAAATATTACAATATTGTAGCGGGCTACTACTACCGCGTTTCACTAGTTTAAAGTAAGTAATAACAAGAGTCTTTATTACTCACTGTTCACAAATCTAATTAACAGTATATGCCTTATTTATAGATGTGTTCAGTCCAATTAACAATGAAGCACTATCCACTAATGAATTTACAAGCACTAATATCTTCTTAAACTAAGTCCTTAACCATAGGTCCATTAACAACACTAACACAACCATTTATTTATTACACTTTTGTCTATGTATTCTACAAGCTACATGTACATTAGACACGTTCACATTATATAACATTTATGTTTACTCTTGGATTTCCAAAAGCTCCACTATTTAACTTTACACGATCTAATTTATATTCGACATTCTGATATAGACTAACTCTGTACTTCATCATCGATCTTATTTATACCCTGAATTAAAAGGATGATTCATCCTCCAGTAATTGCTAGAAAATTCTCGGTCCCTGGAGAATATACAGTGTTTACGGCGTTTGTGTGTTTGACGGGTTGCCTAATAATAGCTCGTAACAATATATTAAAGTCAAAAAATCAATCGATGTCACATTTGAAGCTTTAAACAAGTAGGCTGTTGTACTTATAGGGACAGTTAGACTTGCGTTGCTAAGGAAACTTTTAAAGTAATCAAATATCTGCCAATTTAATATCTTCGTGTTGTTACTTATTTGCACATACCCGGGAAAAAAGTACTCATTTTTTTCCGGGGAAAAAACTAAATTCATAAAAAGTGACATTTAGTTACTTGTCAAAAAACATTAAATGTCAAATTTTTTTTCCCTTCACAGAAAAATGGTATTTTTTACATGCTTTACATCGAAATTTAGTTTTCGGTGCAGTATTTTGTGCTAGCAATCAACCAGAAGCTTTGACAGTTAGGGCGTAACAACCGCTGCAGGTTCTTCTTTAACAGGTTTTGAGTCTATGATTGTTATTTATGTTTTCTATTTCAGAAAAGGGAATGTCGTTTATTTTTAACAAACCTAAAAATTAAATATTTCAGCAAGGATGCATATTATAGTAATTATTCGACATTATAGTTTGAATAAGGGCCGCTGTACTTGGGACCACGTTCCCAATGCTCCGCCAGAAGGTACTACATTGGGCTTAAACGCGAAAAATATAAACGTGCGTCAGATCTAATCTAACTTTAAAATTAATCGATCCTAAATAAAAATCTAACAAACTAAAACTAAAAATAGGGTTTGAATAATAGTATCACTAGCGTTAATTTGGAGTGTGTCCGATTAACAAGACACACGTGAAAGTAAAAGAGGAAGGATCCGTAATACCGGATAGCAGTCGCCAGCTCTGGTTACCGGTACGACCTGAAGGGTCCTCTTAAAACTATCCATATTTACCTAACTAATATTAAAAATCGATTCAAATTTCTAGCATTCGCCAAATATTTTAATAGTGAATCCAGCTATTTTGCCTGCTCTATAAATTTGCAAATTTGTCCTCCCTAATCTAAGTAATTTATTTAGCCTAAATCCATCCCTAGCTTTCCCTACCATTCCCTAACTGATTTATATTGTAATTACATTCTTCACAATTACAATCTTCGTTCCTATAAAAATGCTGCCAATAAAAAATAAATATATTTATGTAAATAGATATCTATTAAGCATTAAGCATATAATAGTGCACAAAAAAAGCAAAAAGCATTGCCCAATTTATCAGGAGCACTCGCATAAGCATTATGTCGGCTAGCGCCATTACTCACGAAAACCTGCTCATTAAATTATTTCAAATCTACTTATTAATACAAATGCGAGTGCAGCCGCCACAATTTTTCTTCTTACCTCGATAACAATTTCTCCAGTATCCGAAGATCTGATCGTCTTCTTACGTCTATTGATATCTTACAGCTAAGGGGAGATGAGTATACACTACTAAAGTCTTGGTGGGTATGCACTAAACATTCAGGGGGATCACAATCACTATCACTTTAAAGTCTAGAAGGGATGCGCGGTTTCACTCTATTTTATTTTCGTTATTTATCTACTGATTTAAATTAATGAGGGTTTTTGATTTAGCTTGTTATTATTTAATTGTTTTGATTTATTCCCGATATTCCGCGCGTTTAAGGTTTGACAATGATTGATTTAGTGGTGTGTGTGTTTGTCGTGCATATTAGATTTTGGTTATAATCATAATTAATTAATTTTATCTTTTTAATTTTTTTAATTATTATTTTATTTTATTTTATTTCTTGGTTATACCATGTTCATATTCATTTCTCATGCCAAGTCAAATCTAAAATTTTCAATCCTCCCCCAACCCCTCCGATTTACGCGCGGTTATCACCGTACAATCTCGCGAACCTTCCTGAAAATTCTTTGAAGGCTGTCCAGAACGCCCTCTAGTTAACCACTTCCCCGACTTACACTAGGCTCTTGGGCCATACTAGCCCTGCGACACCTACTTTCACTTCAGCTAATCCTCGATTTGCGGCCTCGAGTGGGCAGTCGAAGAGCACGTGCTCTGCGCTTTCTGCGCCCTCACCGCATTCGCAGCGGTCGTTATCGGTTAAACCAAACCTTTGTAAATATGCTTTCAGGGCGCCGTGCCCTGTTAACAGTTGCACCATTTTATGATCAAGTTTCACCTCGATCTTACCTCTTGCTTCTATACTCGGTATGAATTTATGGGTCAACCTGCCCGTAGCAGCGTTGTTCCACTTCTCTTCCCATTATCGGATTGACTTTTCGCATAGCTTTCTATTAATTAGAAACCTCGTTATCGACGAATGTGATATCGGAAAGTCGCCCGGCGCGGCCTCTTTATCTAATTCATCAGCCCTATCGTTTCCTATGTTACCATCATGCGACCTAACCCAACAGAACTTTAAACGTCGGAACTCGAACGCCGTATGCGCTATCCTTCAGACGTCCGCTTGGAGGCCTGTCGAGGTGTTCATATTCGTTTAAGCCGTCAGCGCCGATTTACTATCACTGATTATATAATACTCGTCCCTGCCCGTATGATTTATTACGTAATCGATAGCCTCTCGTATGGCTACTAATTCGCACTGGAAGATAGTGCTCCAATTCGCGAGTTTGGTCTGAAGCCGAAACACTTCTCTTTGCTAATTATATACAACAAACGCCGCACCTGCTTGACCATTGTCCATACGCAAACCGTCCGTGTAAATCCTGATCCCTACCGCGTCCCCATCACCTTCGACAAATTCGATACCTCTAACATCGGCCGGGTGCCCTAACTCTGACACGACGATTTTTCTCTCAGCTTCCATATTTGCAAGATTCATACCCTCTATAATTTCCTGTTCTTTCCTTGTATTAACTAACCTCCTATCTCTGATCTCCTTAACAACATATTCGATAGGGAAAGTCCTACTAATCACCAGGACCGCCTCCGTGAAGGTGGTCCTGTACGCCCTCGCCGCCTTGACCATGGTTATGCGTTGCAAGCTCGTCAGCTGTCGAGTTTTCCTTACTTTACAATCCTCCGCCCAAACGGGTGCTGCGTACAGCATCGCCGGCTCTATTGCTCCGGTGAAACTGTTCTAAGCGATTCGCCCCTGAAACCCCAATTTATTTTTGCCACCGCCATCATTTTATTTGATATTTCGCTGCCTTTACCTTTTACATACTATACGTGCGCCTTCCAATTTAATTTATTGTCGATCTTGACACCGAGGTATGTGATAGCATCCATAAACGAAATTTTCTCCCCTCCTAACTCTAGTCTAGGGGGCCACTGTCCAGGTTCGTCCTGAAATAAAGCACCTTTGATTTCAACGTGTTAAATTTTAACTTTGCCTGCTGCGACCATTCGTGTAACTTATTAAGCGCTTCGTTCGGCTTTGTACACATATGCATTAGTGATTGCGATCTGGCAATTAAAAGTGTAACATCTGCAAACCCAACGCTTGAGCATACCGTGGGCAACCTGACCCTAAAAATAATCTCATACAACAACTTCCAAAATGTGGGACGAGAACATGACCCTTGCAGGCATCCCCTTTCCACTTCGCGCGACAAAACTTCAACCGGAATTTCAACCTGTGCCAATCACCCCGAGAAATAACTCTTGACCAAAGACATCAAGTTTAGCGGACAACCCCTACTTTTCAATTCGTAAACGATCAATAACCACCAGGCAACATCAAATGCTCCTGAAATGTCCAAAGCAACAACGACACACTACTCCTTTGCATCTCGCGCCTGCTTAATTTCTCCGGCAACGAACTTTAGTGCGTCGATAGTCGACTTGCCCTTCATAAAACCGAACTATCGGTTATTAAAACCGCCATTGTCTCGCATCAAGTGCTCAACTCGAGTAGTCATAACGCGATCCAAAGCTTTTCCCAGCACCGGTAGCAAGCTAATTGGGCGATAGCTGCCCGGGTCTGACGCATCGGAATTTTTGGATTTAGGTATAAATTTCACGTTCTGGACATTCGAGCAACGGGGAAATACGCCCCTTTCTAAAAAAAAGATTAAATAACCCGGAACGACACACGGGGCTAACAGACACGCCTCCAGAGCTGCATCTGAAGTGATTCCGTCATGCCCCGGTGCCTTCTTAGGGTTCATCCTCCTAAGAGCTTTTACGACCTCGTGAACTAGGATTGCCTTATCGGCACTTGTCCCTTGCGACTCTGTAGCTTTCTGACGTACTAAATCGTGCGACCCCTCATCCTCCTCGGGATTATCCGATGGGCAGAATTTCTGTAGCAGATATTCTGCCGTGGTTTCAAAACCTTCCGTGTAGTCGGCATTTGTTTTTTTTAAGTTACCGAGCGCGATTTTTTGTTTACCTCTTAATACGCGGTATGCGGTTCCCCGTGGGTCCTTCTCGGAGTTTCGCGAGCAAAATTCTTTAAATTTATTCGTTCCCGTTCCTTCTATTCATATTTTATATTCACGGTAGCTTTGATTATATTTAATTCTTCGTTGTTCTTTTATTTCTCCCGAAGGCGCGTTGATAGCGGCACCTTAGGTTACGCGTTTCTGCCCGCTTGGTGGTTAGTTCCCAGGTTCACCAAGGTACGCTGTCTTTAAATGTTTTCTTTCGCGGCATGGAGTACGATGACGCGTCTACTACCGCGTCGTTTAAATTTTTCGCGAGTGTTTCTATTTGAACGGCCTCTCGGCAGTTTAATAGTTCGTTCTCAAGCGCGGGGATGCTTTCGCCAAATTTTTCTTTAAACCGTCCGCAATTAGCCTTTTTATTACAAAACCGCGGAAATATAGCTAGCTGCTCGTTTGCGCTTGCTTTGGTTTTAATATTCCATGTAATTAACTTATGAGCAAAGAACGTTACCTCGTCCGACTTCAATTCCCAATTACAAATGAACTCTAACATCTCGTTTGAGGCTACAGTAATATCTATAATACTGCTGCCCCTCAAACGTAGGTGAATCATTAGTGTTTATCACACTAAGATCCCATTCCGTAAAAATATCAGCAACTTGGGAACCCCTATCGTCTTCGATAGGGCTACCCCATAACGGCGACTTAGCATTAAAGTCTCCCCCAATTATTAGTTTTTTATTCCTATCAATTTTTCGAAACACGCCTTTTATTTGATTTATTAAGTCCTCGGTTTGAGGATTTTTCCGCCTGGAATCGACAGACGGGAAGTACGCACTTATTACGTAGAACATATTTCCCCTGATTTGATATCGGCCGTCGTTAAAAATTCGTTTGACAGATTATTTAATATAATTCCGGCACACGTACCATTATTTATTTTTATTCCGCTGCGCGGTCGTTCGCTATTCGTGTTTAAGACTGTAACCCCCCTCCCAAAACCTGTTATTTTGTGGTTATCAGGTGCAGTTCCTGTATAAGCCGGATGTCGATATTTTTTGGAAGAATAACTTTAGGAAGTTATTTGTTGCCCCTTTAACTTTCCCGAAATTTAGTTGCGCGAATTTAATCTTCTTGCTTCTTATAAACTGTTTTATCTTCACAGTCCATAATCGATGTTACGTGTGATTGCGTTCTTCAGACGCTGCATCGTGGGGCATCTACTTGACATGGCGTCGTGGCGCGTATCGACTTTCGCGCCACCGCCAGGTCTGTCGTTTGCGGTAGCGCAAACCATACAGCAGGGGACTGCCTTCCGGTAATTCTTGAATTCATGCCTGACTTCGGCACACTTACCGCACCACTGTACGTTCTCCTTGCACTCCATCGATCTATGGCCGTACTCGTAGCACCGGTAACACTGAGTCATCGAGAAGTGGTCCCGGGACCAGACTTTTCGCCACCCAAGGTTGATAGCGTCAGCTAATATACGTCTTCGAAGTGTGGAAGTCACTTCGAAGACTACGTTGGCGAAGGGAACCTAGGGCCCTTTCCGCCAAACCTGAACTTCTCTCTCAAGTGATCTTCTAGCTTCAAATAGCCGAAACGGGGATTCTGGCTCGCAATCAACCGCACGAGCTCTTCAGGTTTCATCTCCGCTTCAACCCCCGGAAAAACAACCCGTGGACGCTTCTTCTCGATCGTCTTCGCTACGAACTCTTTGCAGTGCCCGCCGGCCTTCGACTGCAATCTCTTAGCGTCTTCACGGCTTGCGCACTCCAGTACAACACTGCCTCTATGTGTACGACGAGCTCCGACAACGACAAAGCAAGGAGGCGCTATCAAGCCGCCCTAACACTGGCAGAAAGAGCTTTCCAGCTGACCAACTACAGACAACGCAAGGCGACATACGAACAGGAACTCTATAACGAAATCCTGGGACACTTTCGTCGAAAGACATTTGCAGACGGATGCTTGGGGGGTACCGTACAAGATAGTATCAGGAAAAAAATTGCACCACCGACAACGTACTCGACTTTAACCAAACCCGACGGAACAGAAACTAAAGACTGGATTGAAACCGCGACATTACTACTACATACACTCCTCCCTGATGACAACTGGGAAGAGGACACACAAGAACAAATACGCAAACGACAAAGAGTCACCAAACAAAACGCGAATGGGAATACACCATGGAATAGAACACAGGACGACGTAACACCTTTCACAGAGGACGAGATTAGACACGCTATTCGTTCAAGTAAAAACAAAAAGAAAGCTCCTGGGCCAGACGGGATCCAGGCAGAAATCACAAAGGCACTAGACATCAAACTCACGCCGAAACTTACTAAACTGTACAACGAATGTCTAAGACAAACAAAGTTTCTAAACTACTGGAAGCAAGCAAACGTAATCATACTCTCTAAAAACCGAGAAAAAGACCCGAAAAATCCGGGTTCGTATCGCCCCATCTGCCTTCTAGACTCGCTACGAAAATGCAAGAACATCGGAAGACAAAAGGCATGCACCCGGCGCAGTACGGATTTAGACAAGGACGATCAACCGAAGACGCCGTAAACAAAGCCATAAACTCTGCAACCACTTCAAATAAAAAATACGTGGCCCTAATCATGATAGACATAGAAGGAGCCTTCAACAACTTATGGTGGCCAACACTGTTCCATAGGCTAATCGAAATACAATGTCCAAAACAACTACATCATACCTTCAGAAGCTATTGCCAGGATAGATTTGTAACATTGTCTGGTACTAAAAACATCACGAAATCAATCACCAAAGGATGCCCACAGGGGTCAGTCTGCGGTCTCATATTTTGGGACATTGCGACTGAGGAGCTTTTGGAGCAGCTGGAAACCGCAAATGAGGTGAGGTCCGTAGTAGCTTATGCGGACGACATCTTGTCGGTGGTGGAAGGAGGTTCCAGAAATGAACTATAGCACAATGCAAACACCGCATTGAACAAAGCCCTAGAATGGTGTAACGCAAATAAGATGACGATAGTACATGACAAAACAACTTATATGATAGTTAAAGGTTCTCTAGAAAGAGACCCTATCATTAAACTGAACAGAGGCAGAATACGAAGAACACGGGAGGCCAAATACCTAGGGCTAACCCTTGATGAAAAACTGAACCGGCTGCCGATAGCCAGGACACGTACAGGAACGCGTACTTCTCGGTTTCTGATTTCCGGCTATCGGTGGTTGGAAACCGGAGAGGGAAACAGTCCCAAGGACCTCACCACAGACATAAGCACACGCACACACAAACATGAAAACAATAAACACACACACACCATTATAGCACACTGGCACGACAAACACACACCAAAACACACACAAACACGCACGTACACGTACCTGCACGCACACGCATACGACACAGATATATACGCACACGTGCACACATATACACCAGGGACTGTACGTGGTTCCCGTGGTTTCCGGTTGCCGGTGGCCAGGACACGTACAGGAATGCGAACTTCTCGGTTTCTGATTTCCGGCTGCCGGCGGTCGGAAGCTGGAAGGACAGCAGTCCCAAGGACAACATCACAGACAGAAACACTCATACGCACCCTCACGCGCTCACAGACCCAAACACACACACACACACGCACACATACACATACACACCAGGAACTGTACGTGGTCCCCCTGGTTTCCGGCTGCCGACGGCCAGGACACGGACAGGAATGCGAACTTCTCGGTTTCTGATTTCCGGCTGCCGACGGTCGGAAGCTGGGAAGGAAAGCAGTCCCAAGGACATTACCACAGACAGAAACACACACACACACACACACACGCACCCACACGTGCGCACAGACACAAACACACACACACACGAGTATTTCCAAACGCAAATAATATAAAACTAACTAATATAATTTAAGGTAGCAAATAATTCTGTTAGATTTCTTAGGAGTAACAGGTTTGCTGTAATTTTTAGGTAGCAGACTAATTGTAATGTTAGAATAAATAAAAAAAAAAAAAAACGACAAAATCATCACGAGCGGGATTGATTTTTTTCTTCAGGGTCGATATGACGTCATCTTTCTCACCAGGCTTGGCGTCGACCTTAACAGCAAACGTTGGCGTAGCATCGTAAGCTGCTGCAGCATACGACACCTTACGCGTCATCACCACCTCCTGGCTCCGGGAACCCTGCTGTCCTGAAACATAATTAACACTGACTATCCCAAAATTCTCTAAACAGAGTCTAAGCGACCTAACCATGCCTATAAGCTGATTCGTCGTGTAACGGATATCATCCACGGCGTGACGAATCACCTTTCTGTCCTCCACGACAATAGTGGCGGAAGTTGTCGGTACCTTGCGGCAGATGACCGCGTGCGCTTTCCTCGCCCTAAACTTTAGTTGCTCCAGCTCATCGGGGTCACTAACCGCAACGCTACCGTTGCTGCTAGTCGACGTCTTACGCTGGCCTCTTAAAGTAGAGAGGAATTCAAGCGCCGCAATCACCGCTGGAGGCTCCCACGACACAACCGCCGCAGACACATGCTCGTTCCCTACCTCCTCCTGAGTCCATAACCTAACGTCCTTCAAGACGACCTTAAGCTGTTTTCCCCCAACAACACCCTCTTCGACCTAGCAGATTCCGACCGATCATCCCTCTTCTTCCGTGGCACCGGCTTCGCGTCTCGGTGGACCGCCATGCTAACAAAGCTAACGAAAAAAAGAGTAACCAACGAAAAACACGACTAAAAAACGACCTGAGCGTTACGACGCTAAAAGAACGCAAAACGTTGGTCCAATAAAAATATCTTGAATAAAGATGAACCGTATTTATTTATTTAAATTTTGAACCGTCAAGTTAAATTTCAAATTTAGAAAAAGTACAATAAACACTAAACGTCAAATTAACAGCTAGAACAAAATAAAATTGCTAGCCCAATAAAAATAGTTCGATTAAAAATAAACCGTAAACAACACTGTATTTATTTATTTAAATTTTAAGAACGAAAAATCAAATTCTAAATATACACAAGCTAATTACTTTCAAATATCAAATTTATAAACTACTGCACTTTAAATTTAACTGTGGAAATAAACAAATAGAAACACGCGCTATTTGAATGCGGTACCGGAAACGCACTTACCCTGTGTTTACTCGGTGCTTGGCACGATCTCCAAGTGTTAAACCACTAATTACACCAAAATATTAACTTTTAGGAATCACTAAGTACGCGTGGACTTAAAATATAAAATATTTATATATAATTTATTTCAAAATTTACGGTTTTTGAGTTATTTATTTAATTTACATGTGCCTAGATTTTGGTTTTTAGGTTGTTATTTTATTATACGTGCACTATAAAATTTTTACACACTTTTTTGATGGTTTTTGGGCGGTTTTTTACACGATTTAAGCGGTTTTTGTTTTAAATTTATTAAAAATGCCTTTTTAAATTGTTTTGAATATATTTGGGTATTTGTTGATTAGATTTTTGGTTTAGTAGTACGAAATATAAGTTACTTTATTTTTGAACGCGGATTTTGATTAAAATTTAAGTTAAAACGGGATTTATTTATTATTTATTCGATTTAAATTTTGTTTTTTTAGTTTTATTTACTGCCCTACGTATTAAAATTTAATGCCACACAATAATAAAATTAAATACAATAAATAATAAAGCTGTAAATGTAAAAATACAGTAAAACCCCTATATAAATAGTTACTTGTTGCTGCAGAAGCGGGAGCTCCGTAAAACACGTCCGCACACTTCAACGGCTAACTAAAAAGTTGTATGTAATAGAACTACAACAGTAACGTACAAAAATAGATATTAGGAAAGGGGTGAGACAAGGATATGTCCTATTACTCTTAATCAAAGAAGGAATAAATACTATGAAATACAGAAATGCATTTGGAATTATTATGCAGGGACGAACGATTGATAGGCTTAGATTTGCAGATAATATAACGGTATCAGCAGCTAAGAAGAAAGAGTTGAAATGAGCTCTTAATGAAATGGAAACAGTTCAAACAGACATACGGTATGAAAATTAACAAAAATAAAATTAAAGTAGTACCATGAAAACAAGAGGAATACAGGTACTGCAAATAGACAATTAGAATTTACAAGAAATTAGACATTCCTTTTAGCTAGGAAGTAAAATAACGCAAGATGGTAAAAATTCAAAAGATATAAAGCAAAGATTACCGCAAGGCCGTGCCGCATTTACCGAGAAAAAGCAACTACTATGTTCAAAGACAAAAATTATATAAACAAGGAAAAGATTGTTGAAAGCATATGTGTGGGGCACAGCACTGTACGGTCGTGAAACTTGGATATTAGTAAAAGCGGACAGGAAAAAGATAGAAGCCTATAAAATGCGGTGTTACACAAGTTTTATAAAGATATTGTGGACAGACAAAGCTAATAACAAAGAGGTTCTAAACATGGTAGGGGAAGAAAGAAATATGTGGAAAACAGTAAGAAATAGGAGAAATAGGACGGTGAGTCACATAGTAAAGTATAAGGGAATAGTGCATAATATATTAGAAGCAGAAATTTAAAAAAAGAAAGATAGAGGTAGACCTCACATTAGACTATTACACACAGATAGTGATTGTGGACAGACAAAGTTAAGAACAAAAATGTTCTAGAAATGGTAGGAGAGGAAAGAAATATGTGAGAAACACTAACAAATAGGAAAGATACAATGATAGGAAAAGGATAAGAAAAAGTAGAGGTTAGACTATTGCGCAGAGATGGTCAAAGATGCAGGTTCGGGAAATTTCAGGGAAATGTGTATGTTAGTTCAGTATAGAAATTAACGAAAGTACACGTGCAACCAGTTTCAGGACGAAAACCTAATAATGAAAAAGTAATTGTATTTACAGCTGATGATTATTGTAAACAACTGCAGGTGTTGATTTTGCAATATTTTCAACAAGTGTTGATCGTGAGAAAAGAGTAATTGGAAAATTATTAATGTAGTGGGAATCTTGGTAGCCGTCAAGTTGCTTAACCCCCTTCGCGTACCATTAAATATCGGTGAAATAAGGTATATTTTAAGAAAACAATAAAAGGGCAAAGATACAAAAGATATAAAAAAAGTTAGCACAAAGCAGTGCTGTATCTAACAAGAAAGAACAGCTGCTATGTTCGAAGGCAACAAACATAGAAGCAAGGGAAAAATTATTGGAAGCATATGTGTGGAGCATAACATTGTAGGGCTGTTAAACGTGTACAGTAGGAGATGCAGACACGGAAAAAATAGAAGCCTTTGAAATGTAGTGCTTCAGATGTATGATAAAGATATCATGAACAGACAAAGTTAAGAACAAAAAGTTCTAGAAACGGCAGGGGAAGAAAGAAATATGTGGAAAACAGTAAAAAAAGGAGAGATTGAATAATAAAACACGTTCCATAACATGAGGAAATAGTGCAGAATATGTTTAAAGGTAAAAAAGGAGGAAAAGAGCGGTAAAGGTAGACGTAGAATAAACTATTGCACACAAATAGTGAAAAATATAGGCTATTAATTTCCGGGAAATGTGTAGGAAAGCTCAGAATAGAAGTCAATGGAGTACTAGTCTGACCAGTTCCAGGACCTAATGATGATGATGAGTGTCTTGTTGATTAGACACACTTCAAAATCAACGCTATGGATAATATTACATAAACCCAACTTTACTTTTCAGTTTCTAAATCTTATTTACTCTTTAATTATTTGAAGAACCTTATTTTTTGTGTTTAAACCTAATGTAGTACCATTAAGTGGAGCATTGGAAACGTGGTCGCTAGTGCTACGGCCCTTACTCATATTATACTGGCTCGTAATTATAACTAATATGCTTTTTTTGGGTTCAAGTTTTGTGTAAATTTTAACACAAATTTTTAACATAAAACTATTTGGGTTTTTCAACGTGTGTTCACGTCAAGGTTTCTAAACTTTCGTTGACGGTGTATTTTTACTTTATATAGGTTTTAGAAGGTGTAGCTGCGTCTGACATACCCTATGCCCCCACCCTTTTGCGTCTCATCGAACTACGCGGAAATCGAATTTCGGGTTAACTCGAAGTCTCTGAAAGGTCGCTTATGCTTGATAAATTTGCATTTGCTGCTAACAGAGGTCTCCTTTTACATAAAAATGAAATTCTATCACATTAATGCTGCATTTTATATTAGCGCCTAACCAAAAAGGTAATCAATATAATTGTTTTATAAATTTTGAAGAACAAAAGCGTAGAGTGGGGCAAAAGTTTGCGGCGTGTAAAAGTACGCCCTGCCATTATTTCTCAAACATTTCCAATGTAGATTGGTACCTGGTCGGCTCTTGTTAGTCTTCTTGTTGTAAAATTTTCCCTTTTTGGTTTGTATTGTGCAGAGGGTGGCTTCAATTAAGATGACATAGAGCCAAGCAGTGTTTTCAAAAAGAATTATATAAGCTCGCAGACTAGTCTCGGGGTCTATTCCTGCGGAGGCATGAGATGGGGAGGTCTTTTATTAATTAACTTGTCTCTCCCACGAATCCAACTTCAAACTCCCCATCTTGGTAGGGAACTTCCTACCACGTTTCTTTAATATATATTTTTTGCGGACTACATCTGTTACAATAATGATGGATCAAGTACATCAAGCAGATGCATTGAAGCCCACGCGCATGACGACGCGGATCGATAAACGTGTCGACTACATTTTCACGCCTGAATCACGGCAATCCTTCGAACATATAGCAGTTTAATAATTGCCTATATATGAGATGTTACACTGCCTCTCTCCAAAAAGAAAAAAATGAGAGGTTAACAAAACCAAAATAACCAAAACCGAACATTTTTTTACGGATCAAGTAAACAAAGAACAAAGCCTACCATAAAATATGACTTGACTTCAAAAAAGTTAACCATCTAAGGGATTAAATTGAGTGTGTATTAGACAATAATTAATACACACCAAAATTAATCAATTGAGTGCTACGGTAACTACGCGTACCACACGTCCGTCATAATTGGGAATACACAATCGGGAATTGTCAAATAGGTAAGTCCAACACTCAAAAGTTAAAGAGAATAGAATAGCTTAAAACGCAAGTCAAGGATACTTGTACAATTACAAAAAAAAATTAAACAAAAATGCCCCAAACTTATACCGATAAATGTTAATACTAATTTCAAAAAATTTACAATATCTTTTAATCCTGCTAATATTGACTTTATATCTAAATTTATTTACATAATTACAACTATATTCGTCAGCGCTACTAAACAAAGGAACTTTAAAGTGCTGAAGAATAATAAAACATCGAGGTCAGAATCACCAATCATAACGGAGATCTGCATGTTCAAATTTATATCACTGAAGTCTGTGATCATTGTAGTCTCTCCTAGACATTACCACAGAACATCAACTATATAATGAAGCATTCAGCTTCCTAAAAATTTAACCTGACAATAGTTCAAGCCAAACACCACTGTAAACTATTCCTACACCATAGTATGATATAGTGTTTATATCCGAACAGGATATAGCAAAACCCAAAATGAACTAAGTTCAAATAAACCAAACATGTTGGTCTACAATCATCCCATACCAAGACTACATACTGGCAAGCAGCCAATAAAGAATTTCATCTAAACCAAAAAGATAAAGGTATGGCCACAAATAGAGATTCCTTAACTATACTGTACATACTATATCAAATAACCATGAACAAAACAAAACTTAATATTTAGACAAGTAAATTGTCCTAAAGCAGCTTATTTAAAGAAGACATACTAACCAAAAAAAAAATCAAGATCTATAAAACGCAAGCTCAAAAAAAACGCGTGCACTCAAATGCATTTTTCCCTACGAAGATGTCTCTACTTATCTCAACATCTCCACTATGATTACGGTAAGATCACATCGAAAGAAGAGAACAGGACTAAACTACAAGAAAACGAAAAGCGATAAAAAGTGTTTCCTTGCAAACTATCTTCTGGAATTAATAAAGTGAAAACTTACTAGTTACCATCAAAAATATATTCTATAAGACCAAAAATTCTTAACCAGAACAAACAATAAACAGACAAGAATGTTTCTTATTTCAAATCAAGATATCAAGAGCATTGCTTAACCTTCAGAAGTGTCATTTGGATCTAAAGTAGAAAAAGGCTTCAAATCTTTAATATGCCATCTACCGGCTTTTGATCCATCTACATTATTCAAATCATACACTACACTTGAGCACTTCTTTTTGACAACGCTCAACACAAACTTTGGTGCAAGTTTAGCTGTAAACTTATCACCTGCGCTAGAGAGCACTGTTCACTCTCCACACTTTATCACCAACTTTAAAGATATGTCTCGTCTCCTCAAATTATATTGTTTATTGGAACGTTCATAGGCTAAACGTAATTTTGCACGAACTTCTTTAAATATCTTAAGTAGATCTAGACGATCTGAAACATACGAAGGACGACTATCAGGAACGACTTCAATATCTCCCTCAGGAGTAACATCATCACCAAAAAATTTACCACTGACTGGAACATGCCTTCCGAAAACTAAAAAATTTGGGGAATAAGTCGTAGACTTATGCTTAGCGGAGTTTATCGCATAAACTTGCTAGAATGACAGACTCATCTATGAGCCTCACCTAGACTTATAAACAAAAAAAAAATGATGCTAAAACTGCTAAAGCGACAAACTTACCACGCGTCTCGTTTAGACTTATATAATGCTGAGCGACCAACTCTTCCTGAGTCTCGTCTAGACTAACATAATGCTACGCGACAAACCACAACGACAAGTCTCGCTTAGACTAAATACAACGTATCATACTGCGTTGCAATGCGGATATAAATAAAAAATTGCTACTAAACCGAATCAAAACAAGAACGTGCCTCTGCACAAGAGCAATTTTCAAACGATATTCTGACAGCAAAAACTAGTGTACCAAATCATTAAAGCATCATTTAAAATTTTACTCATGTATGACGACATGACATAAGGCTTCCTCCAGTTTCTTACACAATTTTCTCAACGTAGATATGCTATCTATTTCAAACAATGCTAGTTGCGAAATTAAATCTGGCAATAAATTTTTTCCTATAATCCTAACCTTTGTAGTTTCTGCTGGGGCCTGTGGTAGTCTACAAAACAAACTCTCCATATGAGCAATAAATAATACCACCGACTGATCCTTCTGCTGTCTACTTGATTTTATATCTTCCCATATTTTATCCTCACAATGAGCAGGTAAAAAATCTTCCTTTAACCGAGACGCTAGAGAACTCCAATCAGTCAATGAATTTCTCACACTTCGATACCAAAGGAGTCCTTCTTTCTCAAAGAACTCAACTGAACTATTAAATAAATCTAATTCCGACACCTTACGAGACTGCGCTAATTCATTTACTCTATCTAAGAATATATACAGCTCTTTAGGGTCTCCACTAAATTTTACGGACCAAGAACTAAAAGGTATTGGCGGCGAAAGATACGTTACTGTGTGCATAGGCACACTGTCTGTTGAGGAAGATGCGTTAATTGTATCATTATGGGAAGTGGATTCTGAAATTTTTTCCACCTTATCATGTAACTCAGCCTCTAAAATAATAACAGTAGCTATTGTTTCATTTTTAAATGTTATAGCCTCTTCAGGATTTTTTAAAGGAATTTGCATTCTCTTAACGCGACCAGACAAATGAGTCAACCTAGATTGAACCCTCTTAAAAACAGAATCCAAAGTATTTCCTTCAAATTCAGGCAAAATATTTCTTATTGAGTCTATAGTGGCATTAATTTCAGCACATTCCACAGAAAATTCTACTGTATATTCTAAGAGATCAATTGAACAACCTGATTTTCCAACTTCTTTTGCCAACAAGCGACCTAGAATTTTTCTCTTCTCAGAAACAGACCTAGTACTTCTTATACCACGAATATTTAATTCATATTCTAGTTCCTCTTTGTGTAAATATACAATCTGATAAGCGTCTGCCATTTTTAGATTCAGTACAAAAAAGTCTGATTAATCCTTATTAAAATTAACGTTCAGTCACGACTACAAATGAATTCATCAACATCGACAAAATGTACTAGCTCAAAATTTACTACTATAATAAAGAATTTAATACTTCAGGCTTAACCAAAATTATTTCACTAAATGTGAACTAACAGAGACTAGTTTAATTATTCGAACGACAATAAAACGACAATAAAATTTAGTCGAGTCCTACGTTTCGGGCGACAGTGTTATAAAATTTTTACTTTTTGGTTTGTATTATGCAGAGGGTGGCTTCAATTAAGATGACATAGAGCCAAGCAGTGTTCCCAAAAAGAATTATATAAGCTCGCGGACTAGTCTCGGGGTCTATTCCTGCGGAGGCATGAGATGGGGAGGGTTTTTATTAATTAACTTGTCTCTTCCAAAATCCAACTTCAAACTCCCCATCTTGGTAGAGAACTTCCTACCACGTTTCTTTAATATATGTCTTTTGCGGACTACATCTGTTACAATAATGATGGATCAAGTACATCAAGCAGATGCATTGAAGCCCACGCGCATGACGGCGCGGATCGATAAACGTGTCGACTACATTTTCACGCCTGAATCACGGCAATCCTTCGAACATATAGCAGTTTAATAATTGCCTATATATGAGATGTTACATTCTGTTATACGATAAAGTGAGTTACGTTTCGGGCCTTGGGAGCGATGTTTTAAAAAAGTACTTCCAATTCTTCGTAACATATATTTATTATACTCGTAAAAATTCGAAATTTGAATACTCGTTTATATTATATTACGCGATTATCGACTTTCCTCTCTACAAATCGATAGTGTGGTTAGGTGATCGAGATTGGAACACATCCTTAGGTGAATGCGTCGTATTATAATGAGTAGATATTATTGATTTTCTGGTTATCAATAAGAGGTTGTTCCTTATGTTATTAGCGAAGGAGATAATAGTCGACAAGAGTTTATCTAAACTCGTTGTTACTATAAACTCTTGTCGACTATTATCTCCTTCGCTAATAACATAAGGAACAACCTCTTATCGATAACCAGAAAATCAATAATATCTACTCATTATAATACGACGCATTCACCTAAGGATGTGTTCCAATCTCGATCACCTAACCACACTATCGACTTGTAGAGAGTGAAAGTCGATAATCGCGTAATATAATATAAAGGGATTATTCGCAAACTAGTTAATAAATATATAAAACATAGAGATAGTAGTTGCAGAAATGTATTTACGAATTGAGTATTGTAAAAAGTTAATCCATTAAAAATGCACGTTACAAACTTGGGATTAATTATTCTAAGTCAAAAATAAAATATTAATTGAACTAATATTAGGGCGAGTATCATAGATAAACAACAATTCTAAAGCTGTAATACTCAGAGTTACTGACTGGTCTTGGGGCTCTCGGGGTATTTATGTTGTCCCTACCCCCTCACATGGCTGTGGGAACTTGCAGAGCTCATGACTGCTTATTCTTATTTCTATTCATTAATACATTGTAACAATCTTACTTTCTAGGTAATTGCGGTATCTTAACCGTCTGTGACCTGCCACCTGCAGTATCAGTATCGTCTGGAATACATTGTATTGCATCCGTTCTCATGAACTGTTAATAACCTTTTTATATCTATCATTGAGTTACATTGTTGTACTCGACTTAATAATTTCTTAATGGTTTCTAATAATTTCCTAATAACTTCTATTTTATTATACATATATAAATTAGGGGATACATAACTAGTGTAAACAATGCGGTGCCCCGTGTTTTTAAAATAACCGAGAAAGGGAGATAAGTTTTGTTATTATACCCATTAATATTGTTTTTAAGCATCTTGAATTTGTGTGCTACGAGCCTTTACTTTCAATTATTAGAAAAATAATTTTTATAACAGAAATATGTATCCTAACCTTCAAATTGTAACGGACCGTCTGAAGTTATATGCTTTAAGAATACGATGTGGAGCGTACCTATACCCCATTAGGATATTATTTATTCTTTATGCTGTGTTCTGTGTATCTAAGTTCTATTTTCTGTTACAGAAATTATAAACAAAGTACCGAACGGACTGCGATTACATCTGAGATATTTTAAAAAGCCAAACAAATGCTTCAAAATAGCTTATCGCAACGTCGAGTTACTAGTGAACTTGGATTTACGGAAGGTGCGCTGAGAAAACGGTTGAATTTGGATTGTGGTGTTAGCCAGTTGGGTCGATTTAAACCCGTGTATTCTGGAGATCAAGATCGTGAATTAGCTGTGCATGCAATAAACTTGGAAAAGTTGTTTTATGGCTTGACATTGAAGAGTTTAAGGAAATTAGGTTTTCAATATGCTGAATTAAATAACATTGCAAATCCTTTCTCAAAAGAAAAACAAATAGCCGGGAAAGATTGGGTATACTCTTTTTTAAACAGGCACAAGCTATCGTTACGAACAACTTCCAAAACTAGTGTAGTCAGAGCTATGGGTTCTAATAACATACAGGTGGATTTGTACTTCTCCAATCTTAAGGCACTTATCGCAAAGTACCAGTTTCCAACAAAACGCATATTTAATATGGATGAAAATGGGCTCTCGACTGCTCCAAATAAAACGCTCAAGATAGTGTCTATTAAAGGTCAAAAACTAGTTGGAAAGATTATGTGGAGTAACTCTCCAGCTGGTTCGATAAAATTGAATAATTATAGCGGACTGTAGATTGCTTGAATAATTAATGAAACACAAGTTAGCAATTAAACATTATATTGAGTAAAAATAGTTGCAATACAGTAAACCGTACATCTTACTCCGATAGAATGTAAAACCGAACTCGTCGACCCTTGAGGAAGGGTTCTAAAGCTTGTTTTTACCTAACGGTACAAATAAATCAGCAATGCTTTCACAGGTAGAGCAGAGACCTTAGCCACAGCACGTTTGAAATGACCTGCACTAGTTTTAACAGACACAACACGTATTGTTCCATCTTGACCAGGGTGTACTTCTGTTATTCGTCCTAATTTCCACTGCAGGGGGGCTGTGTTATCTTCGTTCAATAAAATCAAATCACCTATTGCTGGTGAATGGTTGTTGCCTGTTTTCCATTTTGTACGCTGTTGAAGCTGGTGTAAATATTCGAAAGACCAGCGCTTCCAGAAATGTTGCACCATCTGCTGTAGTTGTTCATAATGCCGCAAGCGATTACTCGGCAACGACATAACATTTTCTTGAGGAATTGAATTTAGCGCACCGCCGATTAGAAAATGTCCGGGTGTTAGTGGGAGAAAATCAAGTGGATCGTTGGAGATTGGGCATATAGGACGGGAATTGAGTACTGCTTCAATTTGGGTGGTGATTGTATTCAAGGATTCATAACTAAGGGCAGTATTCCCGATCACTCTGATAAAATGAGTTTTGAATGAGCGAACCATACGTTCGCATAATCCTGCAAAATGAGGACTCCTGGGAGGGTTAAAATGAAAAGTGATCTTATGGTTGATAGCATATGATTTAAAATTTTCATAGTTGAGACTAACATAAAACGATTTTGCAATTAGGTCTAAGCGATTCCTGGCACCAACAAAATTGGTAGCATTATCACAAAATATATGCTGACAGAAACCACGCCTAGATATAAATCTTTTAAATGCATTTAAGGAGCTGTCTGCTGCAAGGAGGCGGCTCCGCGGCGTAGTGGTATGTGTGTGACTACTACGCCCTAGGTCCCGGGTTCGAATCCCGACACGGTCCGCTTGAAAAATGTTAGGCGAGCATTTTTCGCAAAAATACACCTTCGTTCGGATGAGAGGTAAAATGGAGGTCCCGTGTGCCAGTGTTGTCACGCACGTTAAAGATCCCTACCTTGCTTGGAACAGCAAGGATTCGGCAAAATTCAAAATTTTCCAGGTAAAAAACAACTCGCTTCCTGGCCAATGTAGTACCTTCGGGTGGAGCATTGGAAAATCACATATAATGTCTGCTGCAAGGTCGCTGACCACCTCTATGTGAACAGCTTTCGTGCTAAAACACATGAAGATGCAAATGTATGCCTTGATTATTTTCCGATTTCTTAATTTACCATCCTTGATAAAAATAGGACCACAATAATCTACACCGCAGCGATTGAAGGGCCTGGCAGGGGTTACTCTAGCCTCTGGTAAATCGCCCATTTTCGGAATGGATTGAAATGGAGCACTCCGAAAGCACGTTATACATTTACGAAGCACGCTATGTATGGCCCTTTTCCCATTCAGGGGCCAGAATTTTTGTCGAATTGTAGCAAGTAATAATTGTGTCCCAGCATGTAAGTTCTCTAAGTGGGCTTGTCGTATTAACAACCGAGTGAAATTGTGGTTGTCGGGCAAGACTATTTGATGAGCTTGCTCAAAACTTAAGTCGGAATTTTTTAATCTACCGCCAACACGAATAACTCCATTATCGTCCAAAATTGGAGATAACGATAGGAGTTTGCTTTTGGGTGAAACTGGTTTGCCTCCCCTTAACGCGAATATTTCTTGAGAAAATGCTGACAACTGTACTAGTTTAATGAGGACTAGTAAGGCTGCTTCATTTTCAGTTGTACTGAGTTCACCAATTACCCTTTCAGATCTTAGATTATTTGCAAATCTTAGACAGTACGCAGTAACCCTTTGTAACCGTTTAATCGAAGAAAATCTTTCAAAGATATCAAAGTTAATTATAAGCGTCAATGTAGTGTGTAAAGCAAATTTGGCATCAGGGTTTTTCTCTAATTCAGTGCTAGTTAAATGAGGTTTTTCAGGCCACTGTTGGATGTCTCGATGTAAGAATGATGGACCGTACCACCAGAGCTGTGACTGAATTAACTGGGTTGCGTTAAGACCCCGTGATATAATGTCGGCAGGATTGTTCTCTGATGAGACATGATGCCAACGTTCTTGATTTATTAGATCCTGAATTTGTGACACGCGATTAGCAACAAATATTTTATAAAGACTGGGTTCAGATTTTATCCAAGCAAGAGCAATCGTGGAGTCTGACCAGCAAAATACATTCGAAGGTTCAACACTTAGGTTAGTGGAAACCTTCTTTATCAGCTGTGAAAGTAAAAGTGCACCGCAAAGTTCCAATTTTGGTATGGTGATCGTTTTTAATGGAGCAACACGTGACTTGGCGCAAAGTAAACTCACCGAAATTGTGCCTGATGAACTACGCGACTTGATATAAATAACAGCGCCGTATGCGAGAGTGCTTGCGTCACAGAAACCATGTAATTCTAAAACATGTCGATCCTTAAGACAAGCGTGACGTGTAGCCTGAAACTCGTTTAGACTTGCTAATTGATCCCTAAATTTTAGCCATTGTGTTTGAATGTCAATAGGTAAGATTCTATCCCAGCCTACTTCTAACTGCCAAAGCCGTTGCATCAAAATCTTAGCGTTGATTATAACGGGCCCTAAAAGTTCTAAAGGATCAAACAACTTCGAAATTTCGGATAGAACAAGCCTTTTGGTGATTTTGTTGGTTGATTCGTCGAAGCTGACCTTGTAATACAAAACGTCCCTATCGAAATTCCAAGAAATTCCCAGAATTTTTTGGTCCGCACTGCTAGAAATGTAAAATGCCTTGTCGATTGTGTCAACATCAGCTTCACTTGTGATTATTTGTCTCGCATTTGAATTCCATTTACGGAGATGAAAACCTACTGAAGATAGAATGTGTGAAATATTGTTCTTTAATGAAATAATCGTTTGAATGTCGTTGCTTCCTGTGATGAGGTCATCTACGTAGAAATCGTTTTTAATTACTTGAGAAGCCAGCGGAAATTTAGTTTTATTATTGTGGCTTATTTGATGGAGGACGCGTGTTGCTAAAAATGAAGCGCTAGCAGTACCGTATGTCACAGTATTTAGCTGATAATGATCGATAGTCTTATAGCTATCGAAACGCCATACAATTCGTTGCAGGTCTCGATGTTCAGGATGCACGAGAACACATCTATACATTTTTTGCACATCGGCGGTAATAATGTAATTATGAATTCTAAACCTGAGAAGTATCGAAAGGAGATCATCCTGAATGTTAGGACCTACCATCAACACATCATTAAGGGATGATTCGCATTGGGACCTACAACTGGCATCAAAGACAACTCGGAGTTTAGTTGTGGTGCTTGATTCCTTTGTAACATAATGATGAGGAATATAATAGATTAATGAATGGGAATCAGAATTAACGACTTCGTGGGAAAGTTTTGTCATATGACCTAAGTTTTCATACTCCTTCATGAAATCATGGTACATATCCTTTAAGTACTCGTTTTTTGACAGCTTTCGCTCGATCCAGTATAACCTTTTAGTAGCATTTAATAAGTTATTGCCAATGTTCTGGTAATTGCCCTTTAAGGGTAATTTCACTATGAAATTGCCATTGTCGTCGATAGAATGATTTTGCTTAAAATGATCTTCACATTGTTGCTCCTCCTTTGTGAAGTTATGTGATTGAGTGTATTGCTCCACTTCCCAAAACCCTTGCAGTTGTGAGCTTAATTGCTGTGCGGCAGCGGTGGTAAGAAGACAACTATTCGCACTACTAGCACGTCTAAGAGATTGTGAAGCAATTGGGCCTGATATGAGATACCCTAACTTAGATTTTTGTAATATAGGCTGACCTCTACCTAATTTTATCTGTCCGACAGACAACAGATTGAAAAATATTCCAGAACCTAATAGAATATCGATTTCTCTGGAGTTGTTAAAACATGGATCTGCTAACGTAATACCGTGTGGTATGGTTAGGTTATGATCAAACGATTGAGTTGGAATATTACCTGTAATGACGTCAATGATTATAAATGAAGCAGTTGATTTGAACGAATTGGTTTTGGATTGGATTGTAGCATTCGTTTTCGAATTTATGGTGACATTCAGGTTATTAATTCCATTTATTGCCGTGTTTATGCGCGTTTCCTGTAAGTTAAGTTTTCTTACCAAATCACGGGTGATGAAATTTAACATACTGCCTGAATCTAGCAAGCATCTTGCTTCAACTAACTCGTTGTTTGAGTCAAAAATATAAATCATTGCTGTTTGTAACAAAGTTAAGGAATTATTTGTGTTTGCACAATGAGCAATGGTGCTGCCCGTTGCAGCGTTTTCTTTATTGTTGTCAACAGCTGTACTATGTGTCGACATGTTTTGCACTATATTTTGGGAGGGATCCGTGTTGTGTTTATCACTATTTGATTGTCCCTGTCCTCTTCGTTGGTTGTAAGCTTGTTTACTCCCGGGGCTTGAATGATTGTCAATGTGTAATGATGTATTGTGCATTTTGTCGCAGCGACGGCAAGAACGCGATGTGCACGTATTGCTGAAGTGACCTGCCTTTAAGCAGTTGGTGCATAAGTGGAGTCTTTTGACTTCTGCGCATCTCTCGTGGGGTTTCAGTCCCAGAAACTTTTTGCAATGAAATATGAAATGATTGCCCTGACACATAGCACAGGTTGAGTTAAAATTAGTGGCGATGTGAGACATTTGCTCAGTTTCATTTTTGGTTGAAATGTACGAGCTTTTATGATCCAGAGTTTCTAATAGTTGACGTCTATTATTCAAAAAATCTAAGAATTGAGACATATTGGGTGGTGTGCTTCCCGTAACAGAAGCTTCCCATTCTTTGCGCGTAGCATTATCTAATTTATTGGCAATTAGATAGATGAGAATTGTATCCCAGTTATCAACTGGTTGATCTAGAGTTTTTAAACACCTTAAATTAACTTGAAATGTATCAATCAATTTTCGCAATTGCACGTGCGACTCACTAGAAATAGGTGATATCTCAAATAGATTTCTTAAGTGAGTGTTTATGATTATGCGTTTGTTTTCGTAGCGCTCCTTCAATGTTTTTAGGGCAACCGAATAATTCAAGTCCGTTACTTCAAGATTTGCTATTAAATTTAGGGCCTCCCCCTTGAGGCTATTTTTTAAATAATAGAAATTTTGTTGCTGTGTTAGTACGTGGTTGTCATGGATCAGTGATTTGAATGATTCAAAGAAGCTTAAAAATGTGTCATAGGAGCCTGAAAATGACTCCAAATTGATTTGCGGCAATCGAACATTTATGTGGGACACATTTGCTTCTTCGTTGCTTTGTAATGCAGAACGATTACCGGTAATAATAGGCGATGTAGCTTTTGTTAGTGCTTCGCGAGCCTTAGCAACGGTCGCATGATATGTTTTCAAACGCATCCCTATACTCCAAATGTTGCTCCAAATTTGAATCATCGGATAGTTCAATCTGAATTTGAATAGATTCAAATTCCGAGAAACACAATTCAAATTTCTCAAGACGCGATTGTAATTCGCCTAACCCTTTAGAGTCGGAAGTGCTTTCGACCCAATTGTGAAATCTGGTAGCCTTTGATTTAATTAGACCACGATTTTTAATTAAATACTTAAGTTCCTCAGTTTCTTGAGACATGGTTACAATATTTATTTACGATGTTATTATAAAATGCTAAGAAGTAAACGAACCCTTGTGTTCTCCGACAGGTAACGGTAGTTTAATGCGCCAGACCCAAAGGCGGCGTAAGAATCTTTTTATAGATTTCTTGCGAACCTATACACAATTACGAACAGAAGAAATATTTTCCGTTTGCAATGAAGTATGTCGACTGAAAATTGAATAATTATAGCGGACTGTAGATTGCTTGAATAATTAATGAAACACAAGTTAGCAATTAAACATTATATTGAGTAAAAATAGTTGCAATACAGTAAACCGTACATCTTACTCCGATGGAATGTAAAACCGAACTCGTCGACCCTTGAGGAAGGGTTCTAAAGCTTGTTTTTACCTAACGGTACAAATAAATCAGCAATGCTTTCAAGAATGTACAGATGCTACATAAGAAAAATACTAAATCCTAACAGATTACTTCAACTATTACTGTAGTGTGTTGCATATCTGCTGCTGGATGGTATGTGCCTCCTGTGATTATATTTCCGAGGAAGCGAAGGAAGGCTGAACTTATCGATGAAGTACCTCTAGAATGGGTGACTCATTTATAAACATAAGTTAAATCTTCCGCGAAAGATCCAGCGTTATTAATTTTAGATAACCACTCATCGCATACATCTTTACCAGCAATACTTTTTGCTCGGAAGCATCATATACATATGCTTTCCTTACCATCGCATAGTAGTCATAAAACGCAGCCATTAGACCGATGTTTTTTAAACCACTAGAAGACTTCTATTCTCAGGCTTGCGAGCATTGCTTATTAAATAATCCTGGAAGGACCATTACCAAGTATCAAGTGGCTTCATTGTTTTAAGAAACTTATCAACGTGCGGCGACAGTTAGTAAAGCTGTGAATAGCTTCAAAGTAACTGGAATTTATCCTATAAATTCCTCGGTCTTTACAGAAGAAGACTTCTTACCCTCCACTGTATCAGATCAGCACGAAATGTTTAATGGTAGCACTAGACTAAATGTTAACAAGGAACCTGAACAATTAAATCCTGCTGAGCTGACAGACGTGATTGTAATTCATTCGACTGCACCGATAATTTTGGATCATGTCAAGACATTGCAACGCCTTTGACGTCAAAGGAAGTCGTTCTAGAGGGTGTCTCATCTACTGATGCTACACCATCCGCTATCGCAGGACCATCTTCACTAAAAAGTCTGTTAGCCACACCTATTTCGCCTACCCTAATATCGCAGCTCCCCAAGAGAACTAACACATCTCTAAGAAAGTGTAAAGGAAAAAATCTGCCCCGATAAAAGATGAATTGGAAGATCAACTTCGAAAGAAAAGGGAAGAAGAAAAAGACTAGGCAAAAAAAACGTTTTTAAGGTTGATCAAAGTAACAAAACAGAAAAAAGTTCTGTTAGTACTATTAACAGTATGAAAGGCAAGATAAAAAAAGTTCAGAAATGGTCGTTTGAAAAGAAAATAGAAACTAAACAACTTTTAAAAAATTAGAAGATAACGTAATGTGCCCTGGCTGCTCAGAGACTTTTTTAGAAACCCCTAATAACGACTGGGTGCAATGTAGCTAATGTGAGGAATGGTCCACAAGTACTGCTCTCCATATGAAGGAAGAGGGGCATTTAAGTGCGACTATTGTTTATAATTTTTGTTTGCCTTCAGTTAATATGTTACTAATGTACCTTATATTTTGAGGATTTTTTAAAGTTTCAGTTAATATAGCCAATGTGCACTTACATTTAATAAACTAACAAACAGAAAAAAGTAATTTTTATTTTAAAAAAAGGTAACCTGGTGTTAGAGTCGGCTTTAATATAACTAAAATTACTAGGAACTTTTACCCCCGCCTGATGCGTACTTTTACCCCTATAGTGGGGCAAAAGTACGATTCTGTTTCTAATGCAGTTTTTGGTTTTATAGAAAACATCCACGCGATTTTAGTAAATCTAAAAGATGTTTTTAATACTATAATCCTCCATCCTATACATAACAGAAGTGCGCTTAAATAATAATAACCCTATATGAATTACGGTAAATAAAATATTAAGTGTGCACTTCTGCCCCATCCTACTCTAAGCTATAAAAAAAAGTGTGTTTTGAAATTTCCAGTTTTTAAAGTTTGTTTTTTAAAATGGTTTGAGATATATCAAATTCCTGGTTTTAGTGTGACTCTTTTCTGAAACAAGCAGTGCTGAATTTAAACACATTCTTTATAAAAAGCGAGATCACAATGGTGAGGTTTCGAGTTGTTGCCCAGACGCCGACGAGGCAGCAACTCGCGTACACCTATCACCGCCTTCGGGCGATCAAAGGTGAGCAGCGGAACGGTGACGTCCTGAGGGAGTTCTCCAGCTATGCGGGGTGCCGAGAAATGGGTGGTCAAATTATACCTCAATAAATTCGATTTTTGTAAAGTCCAGAATTTTAACAAGAAATATCAAACACATTGAACGGAACAGGGGTAAATGTGCCCTGAATAATACCTTATTTTTCTTTCTTTATTTATGATTAATTTTAATTAGGACACTCTGGAGTATGGTGAGCTCATGATAACCCAGTTAATTATGAATAATGTATGCTTTTTACTTTGCATACTCTTACAACAAACACAAAAAACCCATGTACTCTTCACAATAAAAAAATTTAAATTCCTGAGGAACGTGAATACGCTTTATATACACCTTTAGATTTATATTTAAATACCATACTAAAAGTTACTTATACGTATTATTTTCAATACGCAAAATAATGCAAAATACTTTCATAATTCACTCTCACACATCACAATAATTTTCATAGTTTATACAAACAACAAATTCTAAAGCGTTACCTGGAATTTCTTGAAGATCCCTACTCCGTTGACGATGCCGATAAGTTATTTCGCTCTGCTCTGCTCGCCGCCTCCAGCTATTTGTAGATGAACACCCTCTAAGTTCTGCTTAATGCTATTCATACACGATACATCCAAATCCAAATCTACGTATATTACACTTCTTTTATAGTTGCTTAATTTAATTTACGTTTCATTACTTCACTTCACGAGCTTGTTAAATTATATGTTGTACCTCAATAAAATTTAGACTCGACACTATCCGCGTATCAAATTATGAGGCCAACACTGTACTATTTAATTTAAAAAAAAATTCTATACTTGCAAGCTCGTGGTAAATTTCTGTACGTAGTCTCAAGCGATGAAAATACTAAGAGCAAAGTTAAAAAAGAGCGATGCTAATTCTCTTGGAGTATTTATACCATTCAAAATGCCACCTCTACGCCATTCTTCCCGCGAAATCCTACATTTAAAATAATACTTCTTAAAATTTTGGTTCAACCGTTTTCGAAATTTTCGAAATTTAACTCGTTATTATATTTTCCGAAAAGCCCGCATTCAAATTTTCCCGTGTTTGTCTGTTATACTACTAACTATATAGACCAATGAGATATTCAGTGACGTCTTGAAACCCCGCCTAATTTACCGCTATTCCTCTCTTGTGCATATTCTATGTTTCCTTCTAACCTTGTTTGAGTGGTAGAAATCGATATTACTGTCCGCGTTTCAAACTAACCCATGTGGACTGAATACGTGCGTTTTGAAGTGAACTGTTATTATGCCCTTCTCATTCCGAAGCATTTCTTTGATCGTCTATCCCTTTTGCGCTTTAAGAAACTTTTAGTTAACATTTACGCGAACCGTCCGACCGTTTACCCGATATTCTTTGAATACTGTCTTTTATCTACACAAATAAGGGGAACATGACATTTCCAAAACCTGCAGGTGTTCAATTAACAAACGTTTTAACACAACATTTCTAGGAGGTTGCGTTTCAAGGTATTTTATATTCAACGGCTGTTCGTTTGTTAGCAAGGCGTTTCACCTTGGTATTATTGATTTTTCATGCTCTTATGCGTATTAAACTTAATAACCCTTTCAACTAAACTCAATTAAATTAATTAATAATTTGCATTGGCTTCTACAATTTATTTTTCTTTACGAACCTAACTAAATTTTAATCACTACTTGTAAAATTATGGTAATACTTGTTACTTTAAATTCATTAAATGAAATAAATTTCACACGTAAATTTTGGTTTGTTTCCTCTATACAGGGTGTTTGAAATTGTATTGTTTATTACTAAATTTAACCCTTTAAAACCACTACAATATATATATATATATATATATATATATATATATATATTATATTGGTTTTAAAAGATCAAAAATAAATATAAACGAAGCAATTTTATAAATAATTAATGAAATTTAAGTAGGTTTGTAAAGAAATTAAATGGTAGAAACTAATGCCATTAATTTATTAATTAATTTGAATTTAATTGAACGATTATTGATGTATAATATGCATAAAAGCGTTGCTAACGTACAAATATATCAGTAAGGTTGAAATACGTGGAAAATCCAACTCGTAGAAGTGTTATTTAAAATGTTACGATTGAACACCTGCGTATTTTCTAAATGTCAAGTTCTATTTAATTTGTAGATAACAAACAAATTATTCTAAAGATTGTCCAAACGGTCGGATGTTTCAGCATGAAATACCAATGAGCGGTTATTTAACTCACGTAGAAAGTCCACGTGTGGTAGACAGCGCACAAACAAAAATATTGATTTTCTACCACTCAAGCAAGGTTAGAAAGAGACGTAGAAAACGTATCACCTATAATTTTTAATCAACTCGTGTCGGGACATTAAGTAACGTAAATTACTGTAAAAGAAGTATAATTGAAATGAAATTTGGAATTTGGTTACACCAAGAAGGCGGCGTTAGCGGATCAACTTAGATGGAGTTTGTCTAGTAATAGCGAGAAACGACCTGCAGACCAGGGAAAAAATACATGGCATCATCCACAGAGCGGAGATCTTCTAGAAGTTTCCAGGTAACGATTTAAAATTGTGATTCCTATAAACTGTAAATATTGGGGTGGCGTATGAGAGTGTTATTCAAGGTAGTGTGAATTATTTACGTATTGAACAGAATATGTGTAAATAACTTTATTACGGTATTCAACTAGAAATTGAAGGTGTCTATAAAGCTTTTAAACGTTCCATCAGAACGTGAAATTTTGTGAAGAGTACATGGTTTTGTTTTTTGTATTTTAAGAGTATGCAAAGTAGAAGGGCATACATTATGCAGAATTAGTTGGGTTATTATGAGCTCACCATACCTCACAGTTTACTTAGATTATTAAAATAAATAAATAAATTATAAAGAAGGAATTTTAGAGAAGGTATTATTCAAGGTCCATTTACTCCGAGTACATTTTATGTGTTTGATGATTTTAAAATTAAATACAGGACATTACACAATAAGATTTACTGAAGTGTAACGTGAACAATAAATATGGACAGTATTGAATTGCATTTGTAAATAGGAATAAATAAAAGATTGTATGTTGGTTGTATTTTGTGGTTTTATTGGGAGTGTGCGTGAATGATAGAATATGAGTGAATATAGAAAACCAAAAGGAGGTCCAGCTGAGCTAGCCGGAAGCAGTTGAAGAAGGCCATTCAACCGAGGAAGAGAGGAATACGGGTAAGAAATATTTTTTTGAATTATTTAATTTTTGAATTTACGGGTTTTGAAAATTTTATAAAATTTTCGAAAATATTTTTGTTGGTGAGGATCTTACCCTAAGTTCCACGGCTATATATATATATATATATATATATATATATATATATATATATATATATTATTAGAGTGGTTTTATATGTTAAAAATAAAAATAAACACAGCAATTTCAAAACACCCTGTATAAAGGAACAAACAGAAATTACGGGCGAAATTTATATTAATTAATTCAATTTTTAAGTAACGGGTATTAATCAAATTGTACTAAAAATAATTAATATTTAATAGCTTTGCTAAAAATTAAATAGTAGAAGTCAATGCCATTCATTATTAATTTAATTAGAGTTAATTGAACAATTAGTGATGTATAATAAGCACAAAAGCCTGTGAAAACCCAAGGTGAAACGCGTTGGTAACAAACGGCTTAAAGGAGGGTTGGAATACCATGAAACGAAGCTCGGAGAATTGTATTTAAAACGTTTATTAGGAGCGAACACCTGCAAATTTTAAATGTCACGTTCTTGTAATTTGTGTAGAAAACAAACCAAGATTCTAGGTAGATTGGAAACGGGTAAATGTTTTAGCACGAAATACAAAACGATTTATTTAAAAGTCACGTCGCTAGTCCACGTTGTGTTTAGATAGTAGATAGTCAAGAATATCGATTTGTACCACTCAGACCAGATTAGAAAGGGACGGATAAAACGCATAAGTAAAAGACAACAATAGGAAAGGAGGGATTTGTGAAGCGTCACTAGGTCTACGATTGGTTGAAATGTTTAGTCTAGTATGAAACAAACAAGAGCTTAGTGTAGCGTATTATTCGGGAAAGTTTATAACGATGTATTAAAATTCGTGGAGTGAGAATGGGGTTGAGTGCAAATTTGCGAGAACGTGTTGTAGATAGGGGATTTCGGATGAAAAGAGGCCGAGGAGGTGGCAGCTTAAGTGTATAAATGATTTTGTGAATGTAGTAGGGGACCTTAAGTTTTCGACCGCTCAAAAGTACATATCGCAGTTTCACGAGTTGTAAGTATTACAAAATCAATTTAATTTATTATAAGGTGATAGTCTCCTAATTAAATACGCGGTTAAGTGTGCCGAAATTACTTTTAATAAAGATATCATCTTCAATTATAATCAACTCGTGTCGCGCGTTAAATAACGTGGTTCGAAACATTTAAATTAAAGAAGAAACAATCTTAAATGGAATTTGGAATTGGTTACACCAGGGAGGCCGCGTTTGCAGTCCAATTGAGATGGAGTTTTTCTGGTAACCGCTAGAAACGCCCTGCAGAACGGACAGAAGAAATAGACGGCAACATCCTCAAAGCAGAGATCTACTATAAAATTTCCAGGTAACGATTTGAATTGTGACTTTATAAACTGTGAATATTGGGAGAATGCGAGAGTGAAATTTCAAGGTAGTGTGTATTAGTATTACGTATTGAACGTAATACGTGTACAACTTTATTATGGTAGTTAACTGAAAAGTTGAAGGTTTCTATAAAGCTTTTAAACGTTCCATCAGAACATAAAATTTTTGTAAAGAGTACATGGCTTTGTTTTGTTATTTGTTTTAAAAGTAGGCAAATGCATAATTACTGGGTATTCTGAGCTCATCCTACCGTGCATTTATATTTCCAATGCTCCACCAGAAGGTACTACATTGGCCAGGGGGCGAGTTTTTTGTTGCCTGGAAATTTAGAATTTTGCCGAATGCTTGTCGTTCCAGGCAAGGTAGGGATCTTTAACGTGCGTGACAACACTCACACACGGGACCTCCACTTAACCTCTCATCCGAACGAGGGCGTAATATTTGTGAAAAATGCTCACCTGCCATTTTTCAAGCAGTCGGCCGTGTCAGGATTTGAACCCAGGACCTTGGGATCCGTAGTCTTACGCTTACTACATTGATCCACGGCGACGCCTGAGCTCATCCTACCCCAGAGTTTATTTAGAGTAAAATGAATAAATAAATTATAAAGAAGGAATTTAGCGAAGGTATTATTCAAGCCCCATTTACTCCGTGTGCAATTTCTGTGTTTTAATGATTTAAAAATAAGATACTGGACATTATGAAATAAGGTTTTTCTGAAGTGTAACGGGATTAATGGTATATGGACATTATTGCATTTCTTGTGTAAATAGTTATAAATAAAAGCTTGTATGTTGATTGTATTTGAGGTTTTATTGCTAGAGTGTGTGTATGATTGAGAGTATGCGAGTGAATTTAGATACCCAATACCGAATAAGCTAGCCGGAAGCAGTTGAAAAAAGCCGTTCAACCGAGAAAAAAAAGGAAAACGGGTAAGGATAATTTTTTTTTGATTAGGTAATTTTTGAAAATTTTGTTTATTGTCGAATCTGAAAAATTTATAAAATTTTTGAATATATTTTGTATCGTAATTGCTTACCCGAGATCCACGGCATAAATTCGACGCCCAATTCGAAGAGGCGCGATCAATTTAAGGATACACAGTAAAATTTGACGCCCAATTCGTGAAGCTCGATTTTTTTACGTTAAGGCATTTTTAACGACGCTAAGAGCTTCGCGTCAAGCTACTGGGGTGTGGGTGAGGTTTCAATTTGCGACATGCTGTACACTTGTATACTTGTCAAGAGGGCAAATCCAGTACTATCATTAATTTTGTAATATACGGTGAACGATATTGTTAACAGAATATGACGATTCGACAAAGTAAATAACAAATTTTTTTTAAAAAGAAAAGGTTTAACCAGATGTATCAACCCCTTCTAGGAAATTACGTCATCGATATCTATGTATGTTTGTATGTACATGAGGTTCTTTTTATGATTAAATATTTTGAACAACAAGGAAATTTGTTAAAACGTGGATAAATCAACCAACTCCTTAACACCAATATTTACAAAAAAATATAGAAAATTATCGGTATAGCACAAACATTTTTTTAAAATATGAACTTTGATTTAATGTTGGTAGCCGAAATTTTGTCAATTCCGTAGAAATGGACGTGCTGTTGAATAAAAATTGTAATTATCTAGTTCGCAGACAGACACGAGGAATGAGTTCATAGTACTTTATAAAATCACGTGTTTGCTGTAGGTAATTGGTGTCGCACATAAAATTACCTCCAGGTACTTTCTAATTACTATTAATTATAGGAAATTGTTGATCATTGGCATATAGAAAAATACCCTACAAAGTAACCATATACAAATAGGGATTTCCAAAGGAATTATAATTTATTCAACAATTTTGCAATACTGTTTTTAATGTCGTCACTAGATGTTTTTGTTTTTATTTCGACAGTCTAAGTGGTTTGTTATTTATAAATACAAAAGAACCTTTTAGAGGTATCGTCAAACATTATCTGTTGTTTATAAATTACAAAACGATTGTTGATCTGAGCTAAGATTTTTTGAATTTAATATCTGTACCTAATTGAAACTGACGTAAATTAATATCATTAGCTGACGAAGAGACCGTTTTTCAAAGTTTTTAAAAAAATTACAAAAAAAAGAAATTGTTTTATTGCTTTTGGGAACACTTTTTCTTCAGCTAGAAGTTAGTCTCTCAAAGACCCGGTTTTTGAAAGTTCTTTCACATAATGAAATTCGTTGTCCATGAATTTTCTGTTTGACGTTTTCAAGCACAAAAAAATCTTTAGACGATAAATCCGGCAATGAGACATAAATTCGATATTTTCTCCTCATCTTCATTAGGTCTTCGACCCTGGAATTGGTTAAACGCGTACTTTCATTGTTTCCTACTCCGAATTAACCTACACATTTCCCTGAAATTTACACAGTCTGCATCTTTCACTATCTGCGTGCAATAGTCTGATCTAGGTCTACCTCTACCTCTTTTTTTCCAATCTCTGCTTTTAATATATCACGCACAGTTCTCCAAAAATACCTCAGAACGTATCTTGCCCTTCTATTTCTTCTACTTTTTTTTGTTTTCCACAGATATCTTTATTACCCTACTATTTCTATAACCAATTTGTTATTAACTTTGTCTGTCCATGCTAGCATGATCATACATCTGAGGCATTACATTCCAAAAGGCTTCTATCGTTTTTCTGTCTGCTTCTGCTACTAACCCGTTTTCATAGAGGTACTGTGCTGTGCTCCACACATATGCTTTCAACAATTTTCTCCTTGTATCTATGTTTGTTGTCTTCGATCATAGCCGCTGCTCTTTCTTGTTAGATGCAGTTCGGTTCCCCTTCTATTGTTTACAAATATATATCCTATTTCCCCTATATCCAGTAGTACGTGAAGGGGTAGTACGTCCAAGGTCCCGAGTTCGAATCCCGACACGGTACGCTTGAAAAATGTTAGGCGAGTATTTTTCACAAAAATACATTCTCGTTCAGATGAGAGGTAAAATGGAGGTTCTGTGTGTGAGTATTGTTACGCACGTTAAAGATCCCTACCTTGCTTGGAACAGCAAGGGTTCGGCAAAATTCCAAATTTTCCAGGTTACAAAAAACTCGCTTCCTGGTCAATGTAGTACCTTCGGGTAGAGCATTGTAAAATCACATGTACAGTATGTGAAGGGGATTAAGCAGCCTATGGGTACCAAGATTCCTCAACACTTAGATATTTGCCGAATTAATAGTTTTCCTGTAAATCCTTTCTCACAATTGACATTAGTAGAGAGTATTGAAAAACCAACTATAGTTGCTTCTAATAATAATCAGGTTTAAGTACAGTTATTTTTTCGTCATTGAGTCTATTCTAAGCTAGCCTTCACATTTCCTTGAAATTCCCACAGCCTACATCTTTCACTATATGTGCGCAATAGTCTAACCTAGGTCTATCTCTACCTCTCTTTTTTCCTATCTCTGCTTCTAATATATTACGCACTATTCCCTCATGCCTTAGTATTTAGTCTATCATCCCATCTCTTCTATTTTTTACTGTTTCCCACGTACTTTTTTCTTCCCCTATCATTTCCAGTACTTCTTTGTTCTTAACTTTATCTGTCCAGGAAATCTTTATCATACGTCACATTTCAAAGCTTCTTCCTTTTCCCTGTCCGCTCCTTCTACTGTCTAAGTTTCACAGTCGTACAGTGATGTGCTCCACACATATGTTTTAAGCAATCTTTTTTTGTTTCTATATTTGTTGTCTTTGAAAACAGTAGTTACTTTTCTTGCTAAATGTAGCACGACCTTGTGCTGATATTTGTTTTATATCTGGGCTCTAATCATTTCGTGTTATTTGGCTTCCTAGGTAGCAGAAATCCTTAACCTCTTGAAAGTTCTCGTTACCTATTTGTGTTTTTGATTTATTTTCCCCTTTGCATACTTATACTTTAGTTTATTTTTGTTAATTTCCATACCATATCTCTCTGTTAGAACTGTTGCCATTTCTTTAATAATTGCTTCTAACTTTATCTTGCTAGATGCTAATATCGCTACAACATTTGCAAATCTAAGCATATCAATCTTTTGTCCCTGCATATTAATTCCAAATGTTTTCTTGCATTTAACAGTATTCATTGCCTCTCCGATGTACAAGCTAAAAATAAATGGTAAAGGAACACATCCCTATCTCACCCCTTTCCTAATGTTAATTTCTCAACGTTCCTGCTCTAATTCTACTACCGCTGTTTGCTCTTTGTATAAGTTACCTACGTTCTATTCGTCTATCCCTAAAACTTGTTCCAATCTATTTGAGTATTTCGAATAATTTTTTCCATTTTACATTGTCAAATGCTTTTTCCAGATCTACAAACCCTATATATATGCTTTCCCCTTTTTTCTATTATTTTCTTCATGTTACGTAAAACATAATACAAGCGACAGAAACAACAGGTACCGGGCTTAGTGGGAGAATAGGGGTGGGTCGTAGGTGACGAGCTACAGCCTCCAGTGTGCGATATAAGAAAAGTCATATTGTGATAAATATCTGAAATAAAATAAATAGTAAAACAACATAATAATTATGTAGCGTATTACTCCTACTATTCAGTAAAATAAAAATAAAATAAAATCCTCTCTAAGACCTTATATTTTCCTTCTTTCAATTACTAACTCGATTTGAAATGATCATTTGGGTATTGCATAAAAGTCTAAGTTATTATTTCATCTTATTCACTATAATACGATAGTATTTATCGACTTACTTTATGTAAAAAAAACTACTTTATATATATATATATATATATATATATATATATATATATATATTGCTATACTATTCGCGGAATTTTCTTGCCCCTTCTTTGGGCTGTTATTTTTATTACTATGAACTGGAATTCTTGATCCCCTTCGTTGTGCGCCTTATTAATTTTCTACGTACTCTAAATTATTGGACCACCATTTTAATATTTACTATAAATTGTAATTATCTCCTCCTACGGCTGTCTTTCTTAATGTTGCTATCAACTGGACTTTATCTTCAAACAACTTTATCTACCAATGGCAAAATTCGATACGTTACCGCCTTGCGGGTTATCAATTTCCTATTCAACTTGTGGCTCCGCCTTTGTACTATTTAAATCTTATGACGGCTAGCATTTATTTGGAATTATAAAATTCAGTAAATTTCGATTTTATATAATGAAACCAATATGTTATGTACAGCTTTTGAAATTATTTGTAATACATTTTCAATTAGTTAACCTTATAAATTTCATTTATTAACAACCATCTACTATGTACTCAAAACCCCAAAGTCACCAAAAAAAACTTATTATCTTTACCAACAAAGTGTAGAATATTCTAAACATGTTATCATATTACTCATTCTATACGTATGCAACCTCTTTTGTTGACTTTTCACAAGCATATCATATTTAGCAAATTCAATATTAAAAATAAAATAAAAATTTATATAGAAAAACAAATGTCTTATAACTAAAAAAATCTGGCCTGGTTTTATCTTTTTTCACATCGACGCTTCCAATAAAAATGATCTTCCCCAATTCTGGATTCCATTCAAATTATGGCCATTACGCTATGGACCACCATTATTAAATTATACCCCAATTTATTTCAAATTCTTCAAACTTAGACTTTTATCATTCTTGCCCCAGACTTAAAATTGTAGTTTGTTTCATCCCTGTACTTCAAAATTGTATTATTCTTCTTTTCTCCTTGACATTTAAATTGTATTACTGTATTTTTCCCTTAACATCAGAATCATAGTCTATTTCCCTCAGACCTCGAAGCCCTATTATTTTTATGTCTTAGTTTACAATAAATTCATTAAAAGCGTACTTACGTTTAAACGGCAATTATAATCTTCTTATTCGCACTCATTTTATTTCACTTTTATAATTATTACGTATTACTTTGTTTTAATGGCAACGCACTTCGGCCTTCGTTGAGTTCAAAACTGACTTTCTTATCAAGGTGCTTGCTAATATATTCTCGAATTCCCACTCCATCCGTGGGTATGGTCTAGAACTCGTCGCTTGTTTCTGACCAATCAAATAATTTCATTTAGAGCAGTTTCTGATGTAATGCTCCACGATTCCCCATAATCACAACCTGCCCGCAGCTGTCTTTCGTTATCAACATGCTGTATTTTGATAGATTACTTGCTTTTCCATAAACAACTGATGCAACTCGACTTTAAATTTTCATGTTTACATGCGATTCACGCAATTTTTAATCATTTCTCTTATCAAAAATGATTAGATATTTGTACGCATTCATATTAACTACCTGAAACTCTATTTCTATATCCGTATTAATTTAATCGTCTGGAACTCTTTTTTTTTAATGCGTGTCTAATTACACTTTATCATTTATTTCTAAATATACGCGTGCTTCCACCGAAAAATATCCTTATTTGTTTTACCTAAATTAACTAAACTTTATCTACAGGGTATTTAATATTTACTATCTACTTAATACATGTATTTTTCATTCCTACGCCAACTATGCGTCTTCCTATGTTTACCTGCGTCGCCCAAAAACTATTTCTACTTTATATACAGGGTGTTGACTACTTACTATCTACAAACTATGTCTATTTCTTAATTATTTCCTTAAATAAGTGCAGTTTTCTGCTGCCTATTCTAATTATTCATTCCTGAACGACCTTTACTATAACGTGCATCCTTAAACAACCCCTTATCACAGCAATATATATATATTATATATATATATATATATATTGCCGTGGATCCTTCTAAAATTTTCACTCCACGAATTGGGCGTCATAAAATTGTTGTGCAACTTTCAAAATCTCGCCCCACGCTTGAGCCAACATAAATTTCTGAAACTAAAAATAATAAAACAAATTTCTTATACTACCTTCTGAACGCCTCCGTATTTCTGCACACCCTGGCTAGTTCAGCAATCGGCTTCTTCTTGAATACCTACTATCCTAAGTACCTTCCTTTCTCACAAACACAGTCGAAAGAAATTACCACTCAAATAATGCAACAAAACATACCTTTTTATTTACACATATTAACAAGTTTCCATCATTAAGAAAATATTTACACCTTGGTACATACAGTTTGATAAAACTGTTACCATCTCAATCTTTAAATCCTTTAAAGTTTTATGATTTTAATATATTCCAACAATTTTATTTTAGACGAGTAGATGGGCCCGTCATGCAACCCTAGATTGATTTTATTCTGGTCTATTTTGAGCTCATTATAACACAGTTCCTCTAAATGCTTTAAAACCTCGCATTTTTATTAAAAATAAATTTAAAGACCCGTTTACTCCTTACAACAACATTTTATATCATCAATAAACATGTTTAAATAGTCAATATTAATTGTCCTGTACATATACTCCTTTAAATGAGTTTTTATGGTAATAAATACACCCCCAATAAGTCAAAACACTCAAACACAAAAATATCAGCACAAATGTTTAAGCAAAAAGCAGGAAATTAATTTTCTTTACTTGGAGTAAGCTTCGTCCATCGATACCTCAAGAGATGTGTACCCGAAACCCTCGTCGTTGTGTCCATATACTTCGATTATGCTTGGATCCAAATCTCTGCAACCATCTTTAATATTCTACTCGTATACTTGTCTTGTCCAAATTTAACATTCCATACTATTACACTTCACACATACTAGTTAAGCTTTAAGATTCGCTTACCCAAGTACCAGCCTATCATTCAATTGTATCGTGTAGTAACGGCACTTTTAGTAACTTTAGCACCCACACTTTTATTACGTTTTCGGTACGTTACTACAGCTTTACATACTTTAAAAAAGGATGTTGTATGCTACTTTACCGAATAAACAATAATTAGTACAACTTAAGATCACGTACTAGCAATTACGTTATAGATCTAAGCGCGATATAAGATCTAAGAGCAAGAGAGCTTTAATATCTTTCTCAGAGTATTTATACGCTTTTCACAACCCCTTATGGAACCTCTCTTCATCGAAAAGCTTATTTTTAAAATCACTTCTACAAATTTTGAACGTAACGTCTGAAAAATTCCAGATTATCATAATGTTACACTGAACTTCGTTTACTAAAACTCAACGGATACGAGCTTCTTAAAACTGCTAGCTTTAGACCAATAAAATAGCTTTCCCCCGTTATAACGCTCCACCTCTCAGCTATCTTTCTCCGTTCTACCCATATTTATTGTCTCTTTTAGAAACCCTTCTCAAGCTACAGAAAATCGATATTGTTGTTGGCCTTCACATTGCCCGTGTATTTTAGACGTGACTTGTAACCAACGTTTTCTTATACCTTTCTCTGTCTGTTTTACATTATAGATTTTTCATTTCCCTTAGTTTTCAAAGCACTTGTTATTTTTACCAGCTTGTCGAATCGACCGTCGCAAACAGTTTTCTAGAATTTTGTGCCAACGTTTACTTAAGTTCTATGAACTTGACATTTAACTTCAAGGTGCTTCTTCGAAGCCACTTGTTTAAAATAACAATTTCGAGTTTACCCCCTTCTTAGTATTTGTAAAACGAACGTTTTCGTTTCTTTAAATGGAAACATGCGTTTAAATTATTGATTTTCTATACTTGATAGCTCCGTTTCCTATCCCATGCACTTGATTCAAACTAATTACAACTAATTATACGTATCCTTGAGCCTTTATGTACTCTAAAGCTTCCTCCCTTTATACAATTTTAACATTCTAATTTCGAAATATAAAATATGTTAATAACTGTTCGTCTTCACTATCTAAACTGATTAATTTGGCGCGTAAATAAATTGTTCCTATTTCCTATATACACAGTTGTTGAAATTTTATTGTCTAGACCTATTTAACCTATAATTCCACGACAATATATATATATATATATATATATATATAGGATATTACTGTGTGCTTATACCTGTATAACCGTGCCCCACTGTTGGGCTGTCTCAAATACTGTGAAGTTTTTGCTCGAATCTTGCCCTCGGCTGTTCCTAGTAATGCTTCTTACCTATTGTCCTAAATTAATCTTGACATCTACCTGTTGCATCCAAAAACTTCCTCTCAATATCCTCATGCTGAAACCTAAATAGACATTCACCCCAATCACATACTCAAAAATAACTCAACTGACCAAATATATCACACTCTGTTTAAATTAGATCCATAATCCATTTTAAAACACCATTCCTTTAGGTACATCCATAAAGGTCGATAATTTTATAACAATAATCATGCAAATTGATAACCTTTTAAACACATTTTTATTTAAAGTAAAAGGGCGTTCGTCATACCTTACGTTACCCTTTTGTCTTAGCATGAGCTCATAATAAAACTCTATAACAGTGCATATAAATTTCCTGCACTATCAAACACCAATAAGCCCTCTACACCTCTTTACAACATTTGGTTATCTGTAAATTCATTAATTATTTTCAAAGGTCAATTTTCTTTAAAAGTCCCATAAATGTCTGTTCATAAAATATCAAATAATAATAAAACACATCAAATTAAAATCCAAATAATCACAAACACCATAAAAATATTCACCACTCAATGTTCTATTCTATCGCCCACCTGGTTTTTATCTTTTAAATGTGCTCCACCACCAAGCTTCTTGGAGATGCTGCCGTCTAGTAGATACCCAGTCCATCAGCTAACTCCCTGGTCCAATTACTGTTTACAATTTCCACTCCAAAAATTCCAATCGCCAAAATTAACCTTCTTTTTATTCGAACATCACTTTTTTGTATGATTCAACACTTTCAAACTTTTATTTTCTTGCATCCCTTAACAAGCCTTGTACTTACGTACCACTTTAATGTTTTACCACAAAGATGCTTTATTAGCTTCTACATAAAATCTTATTAACTTGCACTAGTTTACTTGAAAATAACTATTATTTCCAATGCTGGATGAAATCAGAACGAAAAAAAAAGAGAGCAAAAGAGAGTCGGGCCCTTCTCTGCCAGTGATTATATAAGTGAAATTCGCTCCCCCCTGTTTTAAATTGGCACGTACACTTGTATACCCGTTCCTATATTTCTCGAAAATCTTTTCTAACTACTTGTTGTTTCAACAAACATCTCTCATCTCCCTTGTACCTATAGCTTTATCTCACACATACGCTTCCACCAGCTGGATCGTTGCTCTTCTTGTACAATTCAGACCATTCACCTTGCTTGGCTCCATTTTCCCACTTCTTAACAGACTCGTGTTTGATTTTAAATATCCTTGAAACTATCGATTTAATTTGGGTCTCCCAACTATACTGTCTCCTGAATTATGTATACGCATCCCTCTTGCGCTCAATACACTTTTATTCTGTCTTAGTCTTTTTGTTGGCTCTTTACTATACCACCTCCAAGATTGAAATCAATATTTTAACCACAAAACAGCGTCTACATTAATCCCAACGGTTGTTCTTTTCTAATAACCCAGTAAAGTTTGTTTGTTGCCAAGCTTACCGAGAAATATTATCTCCTCTCGTTGTTTTGTTTAAACGTGTCGGATTTTACGTTTGCAAACAGAAATGTTAGTTTAACACCTGCTCCACGTTTTTATATTTTCATATAATTACTTTACTACAAATTTAAGTACGTTAGAATGATTTTCTCCAATTATTATTTATTCTGCCCTATGTTTATACAAATATTATGTTACATTATCTTTTGATAAATTACATTGATCCTACATTACTATACACTTCTTAAGTAAAAAAAAATTAATTTGTTAAAAATATTCCAACTCCCTAATTAAATAAATGTGTCTTCTCTTATTCAAAAGCTCTTCACCTATGAGTTCACTTGTGCCCTTATATATCCCAATGATCCCTTAATTACACAATAATATATAAATATATATATATATATATATATAATGCTATGATAATAAGGTTATTTAGGGGTATATAGAGTCATAAGGGTCGCACACTACATCAAATAGTACTAAAAGCTAGAAAACTAAACAATTTTATCATAAAAAGTACGTAATTCGCAAATTATGCAAAAAGCAAATATCTAACACATTGTATAAGCATCACAGGTAACTTTAATTAATGCAGGGAAAGTCATCCTTCAATAATACAACCACATTCAGTAAGATAAATAACTCCGTATGCAATCAAATTCATTTTAAACCAGAAAAGCAGTCATAAATTCTAAATAAATACGCATTAAAAACAGCGAAAGCTAGAAAATCATGATATCAATTCTGTCAAAAATAAACACGCAATAGTACAAAAAAATAACAAAGCTTCCTCGCAATAAGCGCATTTTAATTTACGTCATTATAGAAATTTTGCCTACGTAATTTTTAATATGGAGTAAATTTAAAAGATTATCTTGACAAAAATAAAAGCCATAGGTTTGTCTACGTGAAAGATCGAGTTAAAATTTCCTACAACAAAACAAAACATGACAGGTGAAAGTACATGGGTTATAAAAATCTACTATATTAAACTCGAACACTACGTGACCGACAGTATCGTTTCCGCGGGCTATGATCAAATTCATACCGGAGAAAGCCCAAAGTATGGATAATGACCTTTAGCATGCCTTAAACTTTGATCGAAAGACGCCGATAACCAATGGTGTCAGATGGAGGCGTTGCTTTAAATACCACTCAAATTTGATAAACAAGCAGTTTTCCTTCAACCTGAGCATGCTTTACACCAGTTCAAATTAAAAATTTACGTAAAGTAAACATAGAAAAATTAAATAATTATATTTCGTGAAAGTCGTGATAGAAAAATTTTGAAATTAAAATAATAGTAAAAAAGATACGAGAATAGTTTGCCGTTGACTGGAAAACGTAAGTGAAATCTTATTAATTAAACATAGTTTTAATATTTATAATTTAAGGCTCTAGGTAAAACTCCACGGAAAAATCTAAGTGAATCTCTGGGTAAAATCTAGATTGGTACATATATCTAAATTTTCAAATAAATCCGAATTTAAATCGATCTAAAATTGGATAAAAATATTGGTTTACATCTACGCATTGGAGCACAAAACGGAAGATTGTTATAAAGCATTGATTGGATGTTTGGCCAAGCGGTTCTATAAAATCAACAAATGAATTGAATTTAAAGCAATCCAGGTGTGTTGGTCAACAGTACGCAGCAGTAGCAAAGCCAAGAATAGGCAGAACAAAAAAACACGCAAAGAAAAATATAAGTCAGAACATTATCTAAATAGCATAAGGCATTATTTTCTTTTTTATTGAACATTTACGATTTTTTGTATTATACCACAATATTTATGTAAAGGGTCATCAAAAATCTATTATATATATATATATATATATATATTGCTGTGTTAATGGGGTTATTTAGGGGTAGTTAGGACTAAGAGTATAACGCACTCCACATAAAATACATAAGGGCTCAGAAAACCACACAGTTTTCTGAAGAAAACAAGAAACACGATCATTAGACTGGAAAGTAAATAACAACCCCCTGTATATAAATAATAATCGTAATTAATTTGGTTAATGAAAAATACCTCGAAGATTTATTTGAATAAAACAAATCCGCAAGTTGTTAAATAAAATAAATGCAAGCTGAAACGCGACATGCGTGGATAACGCATTAAGAATCCTAATTAATGCAAGCAGATTTAATAATGCGTATGATAAAAAACGCCGATAATTAATCTATACATTGTATTTTTTCTACGTGACCAGAGACTTAAAACGACACCTGATTTATTGGAAACAAACAAAGTATGTTTATTGAAAATCAAAGTTCACCAAATTTTTTTAAACAAACAACGATTTACTTATCGAAAAGTATGAAAATCCAGACGAATTAATGCTATTAACTTGAAATCGTACGTGACAGAATGAACGCATTGATATTAATATACAAGCATAACACTATGGAATATCCAAAAACCTAGTTTATACAAACAGCGAACCTTGCGCTTGTTTATAGATAGTCGGTGCATTTAAATATGACCGGATTTGTAAACAATCAGTTGACCATGAAGTAACGTACAGTTCACGTCTCCAAAGACAGAAATATACACACAAAATAAGTTATTGTGAAGTGTGAAATAATTCCGCAAGAAATATGAAAAATTGAAGTTTTGTCGTTTTGCCCTAGAGGGAAAAACGTAAGTAATTGATAGTTGTTTTACTATATATTCGAATTTTAACCTTTATAAAAAGGACTCTAAGGAACTCCTACAGAAACCTACAGGAACCCTTACAGAATCTCTAAAGAACCTCTAGAGAACCTCTAGAAAACCTCTAAAGAACCCTAAATATAAATATAGGAACAAGGTTAACTCAATGCTGAAGCGATTATTAATGGAACCAAAAGAGTTGATTTATGGTGAAGGAGTTTGATGCAGTATATTTAAGGCGCTAGATGAGGGATGCACACAACGCTTGGACCAGTGACGGAATTTCAGTGGATGCAAAACAACAGGTTAGCCAATCTGAATGTATATTATTATTTGATTATTGTATTTGTGGATATTTCTTTACACTTTTCTAAACTGAAATAACTTAATATTTAACATTTAACTAAATATTACAAATTTTAAATACTTTAAAATTGCTTTCATGATAATTTATGTGAGGGTGGGCAGGATTTAATTTTGGTTATACGTTGTAGAATTATGTAAACAAATGAGGTTAAATAAACGTTCATAGGCTTTAGTTAATAATTAAGAGTACTAGTGGTTTTGCCGACTTTTTGATCATCTTTGGTAATAATAATTATATAAATTTATTGGTTCAATTAGAAAAAAATTCCAGTTAAACAATTTTTAACCTTTTCAAACGTTGTAAATATTTTGTTGAGAACATTATAATAATTTGTGCTTTATGGTGTTTTGGTTTAAAGATTAGAACAGGAAGGAGAACAGATGGTAGATTTAAATCTTTGTTTGTCGTATTGTCGCAAGCTCCATGCGTAACACAAAAACTGAGCTAGCCGGCGCAATCAAAATTATATAATAAAATTCAAAAATTAATAAATGAAAAATTTTTACCTTTTAATTCATAAAAAGGGCGCATAGGGGTATTGTCACAGTATCACAACAATATATATATATATATATATATATGTATATATATATTGCTATAATTATAGGGTTAATTTAAGAGTAGGTTAAGTCATAGGGGTCGTAGAATAAACAAAAGAAACTTTTAAATAACAAAAGCACATAATTATAGATATTATAAGAGTGAATAGGTCACTATACACATTGTTAGTCGAGCGCAAACTGTATATAATAGTACAAGAGATTAAACGCATATCCAAGAGAAGTTACGAGCAAAGATAAGATTTAAAAATGTAACGAAATACATCAAAATTAAATCAACGGAAAACCTATATGAATTGGCTAAATAAATATTCAACAAGTGCGTTAAATATATCATCATATACGCAGGCAAAAATTATGCATTATTTGAATAAATTGTACGTGACATAAAGTATTACATTTGTTCAAAAATCCAACTTAACTAGGAAATAAACAAACACCAAATTTATTTCTGTTTAGATTAGAATAAGCCAATAACAATGATACGTGATTTAATGAATGAAGATTCTTGGGATTTCTAAATGAAATGTAATGTTATGTAAATGAATACGTGACAACTTGAGCGTTATTCCAAGTATTTGAACTATACACTTGGTAAAATTTCCGAAGTACACAAGAGATAAGACAAATGCTGTCGCCCAACACGAATAGCAAACAAAGGGGCAAGGCTTATAAATACGATAACAATTGAGCAACGAGTTAGTATACATTTTAAACTGCGTTCGATACTCAAAAGTGCTAAATTATTCACGTAACCAGTTAAACGAATGTAAAGCGAAAAGCATTTTATAAAAGTGTAAAAAATGTGCCGATCTATTATAGACGTAAGTAAATCAGATTTAGTAAAATTATACAATTTCTAAAATAAATAAAACAGGGCTCTGGAGACGACTCTGGAGATTACCTCTTGTTAAATTAATTTTGGTAATCAATGACATGATAAATATTCTATTACTGTTTTTGTTAATTACGGAGATGAAAAACCTTTTATTGGATTAATTTATGGGATTTTGAATAACGCTTGGGATAGTATTTTGGTTTTGATGTCGACTTCCAAATTCGACTCCAAACATTTAGACTGGACACGAAAACTCTTGGGGATGCAGAGAAACTACTGAACTACTCCAGGTTAGCTATTTTGATATAATTTATTTCTGTAAACTGTTTTAATTCAATAATTTTTCGCAAATGTAAGAGTCAACAAAACCGGGGATTCTTTGATAAATTTATGAAAGGCAATAGGCATTTTGAAACGTTTCTAAATAAAACAAAAAGCTCGTTTTGCTGGCTTCAATTTCTTAAATCTGGCATATGTAAATATTCTAAAAAAGGGGAAGATTTTAAAAAAGTTGTAAATATTTAATCATTATATTGTGTACTGTAGAGTTGCTTTATTTAATTGAACCATCTAGTTGAGGCAAAGAAAATCTATAACTTAACATTTCACAAGTGCTTGATTAATAAAAAAGAGATAACAGCATTTTATGGTGCCCATCGTAGGGGCTTGTTGACCCTAAATAAAATATCACAGCATTTTATGGTTTTCCCAACCGTGGGGCGAAAATAACACAGCACTTTATGTACGCCCAAGCCGTGTGGCGAAAATAACACAGCAATATATATATCAAGCATAAAAAATATATGCGAAAATTTAGGCCACAAAAAAGAGTATTTATTTCAATCCAGCAGACCTAAAAAAACCTACAAAGAAAAAGTGTTATTCCTGCAAGGTCACTAAGCATTATATTATATATATATATATATATATATATATATAATAAAAGGTTGTTGGTTATTTTTGGGTTGCTATTTGTTAAAAACATACAAAGTTACTTGATCATTTGTTTTAATAATTGACGTTTCGGTTAACCTTTGCAACCTTAATCATAATTTTAAAACTTGATCTTGTTTGTATCATAAAATAGTTGAAACATATTTTATGATACTAGACAAGATCAAGTTTTAAAATTATGATTAAGTTTGCAAAGGTCAACCGAAACGTCAATTATTAAATTAAATGATCAAGTAACTTTGTATGTTTTTAACAAATAGCATCCCAAAAATAACCAACAACCTTTTATTATATTATTACTTGTTACTGAAGTGTATGTTTATATATATATATATATATATATATATATATATATTGCTGTATATACTCTCTATAATATCGTGCCCCTACTTTGGGCGACCATATTTTATTGCTGTAATACTGGATACTCGAGCCCCTTCGTTGGGTAGACATTTTTAATTTGCTATGCTACGCCCCTAGTTGGGTAGACATTTAAATTGCATTACTGTATTTTTCTTAACATCAGACCTCTAATTTGTATTTTATTTTCCCCAGACATCAGAATCAGAACCAGAAATCGAAACCGTTTAAACGGCAATTGTAATCATATTTTCACTTATTTAATTTTCACTCTTATACATATCGCGTACTACTCTGTTTCATGGCAATGCACTTTGGCCTTGATTGAGTTTAAAACTGACTTTCTTAACACGTAGCTTGCTAATATCATTTCGAATTCCCACTCCAACCGTGGGTGTGATCTAGAACTTGTCGTTGTCCCGGACCAATCAAATAATTTTATTACGAGCCGTTTCTGATGCAATGCTCGACATTTTCCCATAATCACAACTTGCCTGCAGCTGTCTTCGATTGTCAACATATTGTATTTTGATAGATTACTTGCTTTTCTATAAACAACTGATGTAACCCGACTTTATATTTCCATGTTTACATATGTTTCACGCAATTTTTAATCGTTTCCCTTATCACATGGTTAGATCTTTGTACGCATTTATATTAGCTACCTGAAATTCTATTTCTATATCCGCATTATTTTAATCGCCTGGAACTCTTCTTCTTAATGCGTGTCTAATTACACTTTATCAAATATACGCGTGCTTCCACTGAAAAATATCCTCATTTGTCTTACCTAAATTAACTGAACTTTATTTACAGGGTATTTAATATTTACTATCTACTTAATGCATTTATTTCACATTCCTACGCCGACTATGCGTCTTCCTAAGTTTACCTGCGTCGCCCAAAATTATCTCTACTCTATATACAGGGTGTTGACTACTTACTATCCACAAACTATGTCTATTTCTTAATTATCTCCTTAAATAAGTGTAGTTTTCTGCTGACTATCTTAATTACTCATTCCCGAACTATCTTTACTATAACTTGCACCCTTAAGCAACCCCTTATCACAGCATAATATATATATATATATATATATATATATATATATATATGAAGTAATGAAAACAAGATAAAATAAATTTTGGAAAATTATTATCCACAAATTTTTGGACTAAAAATGTTAATTTAACAAAAATTGATTTTTTTTCTTAAATATTTAAACGTCTGTAACTCGTCAACGTTTCAATGAAAAAAAGCTCTACGACGTCTCATTTTAAAGATAATTAAAATATCTTCAAGAAAAATACATAACATTACTGCCTTCAACCAATTAGAGAAAGTTATTTTCCAAAAACACTAAAAAATGACATTTTTTCATGTTTTTTGCCCTTAATTTCAAGCGATCTTTACCAAAATGTATTCACGCATACATCAATATGTTCAAAATTTTATTCTCTTCCACTTTCATTATACACACTATATGTGTACGACCTATACTTTCAGAGTTAATACTGATTTTTATATGCAAAACATCCACTATCAACATAAAAAACTTATTTTTTAATTAATAACTCGGCGATTTTGGGCCGTATAGAAACGAAATTGTTAATATTTAGATTCTTTTATTTAAAACATTTTTTGATTCGAGAGTCCATTTTCGAGATATTAGTGCAAAATGCGCAAAACGCGTACATGTTTTCGTTGCGTCACAAAAATACCGATGTTTAAAAAAATTATCCCTTTGCTCCATTTGGTCGTACAGACTTGAATTAAAAACGAAATTGTGCGGAATTTTGTAAGCTAAAATTTTGATATTAACATAAATTTTTGCAAAGATGATATTTTCCGAGTTATTTGCGAAAAGCTAATTTTTTTGGACCTTTTGGACACTCCTTTGTCCGCAACGTAGCGTCTAGACATGGGGACTTTTATATGTTAAATAGTACCCTAAAACAAGCCTGTTAACGAAGTTTTAGCCCAGTCAATATTATTTTCTTCAATTTTTGTCATTTTACTGGGCCATACTGAAAGATGTAGGCTGTGGGAATTTCAGGGAAATGTGTAGGTTAGCTCAGAATAGGAAACAATGAGGGTACGCGTCTAACCATTTCCCATGACTGAAGATCGAATGATAATGAAGTTTTTGGGAACTTTTGAACGCATTTGGACGTAATAAAATAGCAGGAGGAAATTGTTTATATTTTTCAGTTAGATTGGTGCCAGAAATAAACTGTATCTCAAAGGATTTAATTTTAGCGCGAGTTTGGTCGCATTTTGAGTGCAAGAATCTACAATTTGTCGTAGGATTTCGCACTAGATTGATAACTTTTACAATTTGATATTTTAGGCCCATCAAAAACGAACAATTTTAGTTGAAGAATATAAGCTCGCAGATGCTATGTTTTATGAAAGAAAACTTGGATATTGGTAGGTCACTGATAGTTCACAGTGCATCAACACCAACTTTGTTGAAACGTCCGTCGGTAAGTAAATACGCAGTGGATGTAATTACAAACGTTCTGCAATTTAATACGAAGAAGTTCAGGCTAGACACGATTCAAGAAATTCTTCATCCACATTTGTTAACCAGCGTAACACACACATTCGCTTCTGTAATACGTTAAATGATATTACAGAAGTGTAGATGATATCATTTTACGTTAAGGTAACATTTCTGAATGTCACCGCACTTTAGAAGTCACTCGAGAAACGATTAATTGATTGTCTAAGAACAATTTATTTCAGACACACTATTTTACAATTGGTCTAGTCTCTAGTCGAACCATATCTTACGAGGTACTTCAATATTAATATCTTAAATAAGTACCACAATTCATTATCAAAAATTTCTTATAAAAACATGATAATGATTTACTGCTTGCGTAAATTATTTTATCTCCGACTCTATTAACGTACTTTATTTGGACAGATACCTAACTACTAAGTATACTCGAGAATATTATTAACTTCTAATTTTTTTAAAATTGGTGCTAGCGATTTCACTAGCTCAACCTTTGATTTTTGTGCTGCCATAGCTAGTTCTGAGTGGGATCTTAGATTAAAATTTCACGGGGCCACTTTTCGGAAACTAAGCGAGAACGCTCCCATAAACAAAATATATTTGATAATATTATAAACAACGATATTAAAACATGTTGCTTAAAAAAAAATAAATTTTTAGCAATGGCTTGATGGTTGTCTGAATGTAGGTCTTCAGTCTTGGAACTACTTAGACGCGTACCATCATTGTTTCCTATTCTGAATTAACCTACAGATTTCCCTGAAATGTGCACAGTCTGCATCTATCACTATCTCATCTAGGTCAACATCTACTTCTTTTTTCCTATCTCTGCTTGTAATGTATCCCATATATTCCCCAAAAATCTCTTAGAACGTATTCTGCCCTTCTATTTCTCTCATCTTTTTTCCCAGATATCCTTATTCTCCTACTATTTCTATAACCTATTTCTTATTATCTTTGTCTGTCCATGCTATCGTCTTCATACATCTGAAGCACAGCATTTCAAAAGGCTGCTGCCGTTTTTCTGTCTGCGTTGCAAACTGCCCGTATTTCATAGGCATACTGTGCTGTGCTCCACACATATGCTTTCAACAATTTTCTTCTTCTTCTATGTTTGTTGTCTTTCCTCATAAGCGCTGTTCTTTCTTGTTAGATGCCCTATTTCTCCAACCTTCAATGGTTGTAAAGGGAGGTAAGCAGCCTGTGGCTGCCAAGTTCCCCCAACACTTAACCGTTTACCGATTTAATATATTTTCCAATATATCTTTTCGCACAGTCATCATTAGTTGCAGATATTTCGCAACCAACAACTAGTTGTTTATACTAATCATCAGATTTATCTGCGCTTATTTTTTCGTCATTAAGTTTTTTGTCTCAAAACTAGTTGGACACGTACCTGCACTTATTTATATTCTGAGCTAGCCTACATAGTTCCCTGAAATTCTCACACAGCATGTGTATACAGCTCGTTCCCCTCCTATTGTTTTCTAATTTTATGCCCTATTTCACCGAGATTCAGTGAAGGGGGTTAAGCAACCTGTGGCTATAAAGATCCCTCAACACTTAAACATTTGCCGAAATAATGGTTTTCTAGTAAATCCTTTCACACACTTAACATTATTTGAGAATATTGTCCAACCAATTCTTGTAGTTACTTATAATAATCATCATGTTTAAGCACAGTTATTTTTTCGTCAATAGTTTATCCATCTTGGGATTGGTTGGATGCGTACCTCCATTGATTTCTATTCTGGGCTAGCCTACACATTTCCCTGAAATTCCTGCAGCCTACATCTTTTACTATCTGTGTGCAGTAGTCTAACCTAGGTCTGCATCTTCTTCTCTTTTTTCCTATCTCTGCTTCTAATATATTCCGCACTATTCCCTCATGCCGTAGTATGTGGCCTATCATCCTATCTCTCCTATTTTTTACCGTTTTCCACATATTTCTTTCTTGCCCTACTATTTTTAGTACCTCTTCGTTCTTAACTTTGTCTGTCCATGATATCTTCACCATACGTCTGTAGCACCACATTTCAAAGGCTTCTACCTTTTTCTTGTCCGCTTCTCCTACTGTTCAGGCTTCACAGCCGTACAGTGCTGTGCTCCATATATACGTTTTAAGCAATCTTTTCCTTGTTTCTATGTTTGTGGTATTTGAGCACAGTAGTTGCTTTTTCTTGTTAAATGTAGCACGACCTTGTGCTAATCTTTGTTTTATATCTTTTGTGCTTTTCCCATCTTGCGTTATTTGGCTTCCTAAATAGCAAAAATCCTTAACCTCTTGTAAGTTCGTGTTACATACTTGTATTCTTGTTTTTGATTTATTTTCCCCACTTTTGCATACTAGAATTTTAGTTTTAGTTTTGTTAATTTTCATACCGTATCTCTCTGTTAGAACCGTTTCCATTTCATTAAGAACAGCTTCTAACTCTTCCTTGCTAGACGCTAATACCGCTATATCATCTGCAAATCTAAGCATATCAATTTTTTGTTCCTGCATAGGAATTCCAAATGTCTTCCTGCATTTGACAGTATTCATTGCCTCTTCTATGTACAAGTTACAAATCAATGGGGATAGGGCACATCCCTGTCTCACCCCTTTCTTAATATTTACTTTTCTACGTTCCTGCTCTAATTCTATTACTGCTGTTTGCTCTTTGTATAAGCTATGTACTATTCGTCTATCCCTATAACTCATTCCAATCTTTTTGAGTATTTCAAACATTTTTTTCGATTTTACATTGTCGAATGCTTTTTCGAGATCTAGAAACCCTATATACACGCTTTCCCCTTTTTCTATTGTTTTCTCCATTATCATTCTCAGAGCTAAAATAGCCTCCCGTGTTCCCCTGTTTCGCCTAAACCCAAATTGGTCTTCTCCTAGTATTTCTTCCGTCCGTTTTTCCATTCGTCTTTGCACAATTCTAGTTAATATTTTTGACACGTGTGCTATCAAACTTATTGTCCGAAAATTTTCACATTTATCCGCGCATTTCGTTTTTGGTATAGTTACTAAGATGCTACGTTTGAAATCTTTGGGTATCTCGCCTGTCTCATACATATAGCTTACAAGTTGGAAGAGACGTTCTGTTACTGCTTGGCCAGCGGCTTTTAGAGTTTCTGCTTGCACCTTATCTGTACCCGGCGCCTTACCATTTTTCAGACTTTTTAATGCTAATTCAAACTCATCTCTAAGTATAGGATATCCCAAGTCATCATTTTCAATGTCTGATTCCTGTTCTAATGCAGTTAGTTCCTCTCTTGCATATAAATTCCCTATATATTCTTGCCATCTACCCACTTTCTCCACGTTTTCTATGATGACGTTTCCTTGTACGTCCCTTATATTTTTGCTATACGGTTTTATATCCCTATAATTCATTCTGATTAATTTGTATGCTTCGTCTGTTTTTTCTATTTCCATCTTCGTTTGTATCTTTTTGCACTTTTCATCAATCTATTGTTCTTTAGCTTTCCTGCATTTTCGAATAATTTCCCATTTTATGGCTTTGTATCTCTGTTTTTCTGTTTCGTCTCATTTATTTTTGTATTTTCGTCTTTCTTCTATTAAATTTAGGATATCCTGTGTTATCCATGGTTTCTTATTTTCTTTTTGTGTATACCCCAGAATATCTCTGGCCGCCATGTATAGGCTGGATTTAATGTTATTCCATTCTGTTTCTACTTTTTTAGTATCTGATATTTTCCCGATACCTTTGAGCAATTCATTTGACTTTTTTTCGAATCTTTCTTGAATATCTTTATCTTTTAGTTTCTCCAAGTTTAAGTGCCATTTTCCGTTTCTTTTTTTCATATTCTTAAATTTAAGTGTGGCCTTCATAATTACGATGTTGTGATCAGTATCTATATCTGCTTCTTGGTAGCTTCTACAGTCTTTTACTTGATTTCTAAACCGTAGTCTAACAAGAATGTAATCTATTTGATATCTTCCTATATCTTCTGGCATCTTCCACGTTTATCGTCTTCTAGCATGATGTTGAAATAATGTGTTTGTGATGATTAAATTGTTATTGTCGCAAAATTCTACCAGCTTATTTCCCCTGTCGTTTCTCGTGCCTGAACCAAATAAACCTACTACCGCTCCTTCCCTACTCTCACCTACAACGGCATTAAAATCCCCCGTAATTATTAAATTTTCATGTCCTTTTACGTATCTTAATATGTCTTCGATATCTTTGTAGATGGCTTCTACCACTTCGTCACTGTAGCTAGAGGTTGGCATGTATACTTGTATTATTACTGTATTTACCGGTTTAGATTCTAATCTAACCATGAGTACTCTTTCGTTCTTTTGTAAGTAATTTTCTACACAGTATCCTATCCTTTTCCGCATAACTATCCCCACACCCAAATTTCCTTCCTCTGCTCTTGTATGAATTACCCTGAAGTCTCCACTCCAAAAATCCCCAGCCTCTGGCCACCGAACTTCGCTGATCCCTACTATGTCTAGTGATAACCTATTCATTTCGATTTTTAGGTTTTCTAGCTTACCTACTTGCTTCATATTTCAAACATTCCACGCTCCGACTCGCAGAATGTTCCCGACTTTTTTTTAACTTTACGATCGCATCCTCCAAAGTAGTCCCCTCCCGGAGATCCGAATGGGGGACTATTTTAACTCTGGAATTTTTTACCCCAGAGAATGCCATCATTTTATTATAATTTAGGTACGCTGTGTACTTGGGAGGTAATGTGGTAGTTTCCCGTTGCCTTCCACATCGCGGTAGTGTGTCTCAGACTGCCATACCGACCTCTATGGTCTCTGCCAATCTAAGTACCGAAAGAGCCGCTGTCCTCTTTCGGGGACCTGTCTTAGTCTGGTTCCTCACTAACGACCCTACTACTTTGGTTGGACCTGTAGTTTGTCTCTTTAGCTCATTAGAACACGCAAGCCATTTCACCTGTTCTAGTAATTTAGAACTTCGGCAAGGTGCAGGTCCATTCGAAATGGGATTGTCTGATAATCTTCGAAAAATCGAAAACTTGACGCCTGCGCAAATTATCGGTATACAAAAAAGGAGGGAAAACGATGTAATGGCTGGTAGAGTAGAATTTATTTAAGAAGAGCCTGTACGTCATTTGACATATGCGCAAACCTTAAAAATCAGTGGGTAGCGGGTTTAATAATTTTTATCAAACTCCCGTAGAGTAAATATTTTAAATTCAAGTTTTATTTTGTTGGTGGTTTAAATTTACACGGCGAATACGCGAATAAGAAAGGCATAAAACACAAAGAAACAGAAAGAAAACTATGAAAGCGTTAGAAATAAATATAGAATATCAAAGTCACAAATATCAATTGACATTTAACAGCAAATTATCTACGTCGCTGATATGCTGAACGAACACGCCTAATTATAAACAATGGACTAACCTGACATCGTTTTAGCCGTTTGCGCATGATAACGTATAGTCTCTTCTTAAATAAATTTTACTATAGTAGTCGTCGATTAGGGTGGAGAGAATAAGAATACCCTAAAACAACAATTCCCCAGCTAAAAAGAAAATTATTAGTACACAAAAATATAAAACAATAGGAGAACATTTGAGTCTGCCAACCAAAGAATAAATCAAGTAATAATAAAAATTACATCATCTTCATCTAAATTATTAGGTCTTCAGTTCTGGAAATGGTTGGACGCGTACCTACATTGTTTCCTATTCTGAGCTAACATACACATTTTCCTGAGATTTCCACAGCCTGCATCTTTGAATATCTATATGCAATAGTCTGATGTAGCTTCTACCTTGTTACGTGCCAAATTTGGCACTAAACATTCCTTAGTTTAGTTTTGATATGCGGGAGTTTTCGCTCCTTAAATTTGAAAGGCTTGGCGCGTGTATTTCCGTCACGTCAGAGTGCGTTTGCGCCAGATCGCGCTGACGCGAGTGGCGGGAGAACAAAAGTGGGGAAGTTTCCGAGAGACGCGGTAACATGACTTTTTGCCTTTGAACTTCGGATAGAGTGGTCGTGTCAGGTATCGTATCGTACCTTTATCTTTATTTATGTAGATTTCCTTGCCTTATCTGATTGTCGTTCCTATAAACCTGTTCCTGCCATTTTCCTACATAGGTAGAAGATAAATTTTAAGCAACCTGGGCGGACCGGAGTCCACGATCGCCGTAGCTAGTCGGAGCCATCCCTAAGGACGCTAGGCGCACCATCCGTAAATTGTCTTGAAGGGGGCCCCAGTAGCCCTGATGGACGTTGCAGACGCCATCTTTAACTTAATCTGTAGGAAGCTGGACCTATTCATGTGAGTATTCAATTTTTACGAACTGTTTGCGAATTTGATATATTCCGTCAATTGCGCGTTTAAATTTGCATATTGTGTGACGTCATTGACAGATTGGCGCGCTAAAATCTGTATAAAGATTAGTGTTACCAACTGCGGTTGCGTCACTCATACCGCGCTTGCGGGATTGTAATTCAAACTTTTAAATGTAAGAACCTATCTTTTTTCCTTTCTCTGTTTGTAATAGATTCCATTCTATTCCCTTCTATCATCTTATATCTTATATCTTATATATCACTCGAAAGCTTCTATATTTTTCTGTCCTCTTCTCATACTGTCCATGTTTCACAGCCGTACTGTGTGCTGTGCTCCACACATACATTTTCAGCAATCTTTTTCTTGTTTCTATGTTTGTTTCCCTTGAACACAGGAGTTGCGTTTTCTTATTTATGCAGTACGAACTTGTGGTAATTTTTTTCTATATTTTTTTGTACGTTTTTCATCACACGCTATTTGGTTTCCTAGGAAGTACAAATCATAAAACTCTTAATAATTCTCGTTTCCTATATTTTATTATAGTTTTTTATTTTTCCCTTCTTTACATACTAGTAATTTTGTTTTATTTTTGTTGATTTTATACAGTAGTTCTTTGTTAGTACTTTTTTCATTTAATTAAGAGCAGCTTCTAACTCTTCCTTGCTAGATGCTAACACCGCTATATCATCTACAAATCTAAGCATATCAATCGTTTGTCCCTGAATAATAATTCCAAATGCATCTGACAGTATACATTAATAGGGATAGCGATAGGGCCATCCCTGTCTCACCGCTTTCCTAATATTTACTTCTCTACGTTCATGCTCTAATTCTATTACTGCTGTTTGCTCTTTGTATAAGCTATAACAGATGGGTTACTCTTACAGTGTATACCATTGGGATAAGAAACTGAAAGAGATACAGCCTGTGTTAAATCAGAGAATTACGTTTTTTATACCATTCAAGAAACCTAAACATTTAAATCCGTTTTTGAGTTATCCCAAAAACACTAAAATTTGCAATTTTCTTCTTCTATGACTTTTTCATTTATTTCATAAAAATTATGAAACTTAGTACATGTGCATTATTGATCACGGATATCTTTTTAACCGGACAAATAAACTTTATTATTCTATTGAAAACCCTCACTTGTTTTACAGCGTAAGACCTATAGCGCACTGCAACCAAGCACCACGACGCCACAAAAACAAGACCTCCAATTCTTTATGATCTACTAATATCTTTGGGCATGCAAAGCCAATCCTGGATGGTTTTGCAAACAACCACCATCACGCCACAAAAACGAGACCTTCTATCCCTTATGATCTCCTGATGCCACTGGGCATAAAAAGCCAAACGTACATGGTTTTTTAACCAACTACTATCACACCACAAGAATAAGACCTATCCCTTAAGACCTCCTGATACCACTGGGCATAAAATGTCAACTTTAGATGGTTTCGCAAGCAACCACCATCACGCCACAAAAAACCAGAACTCCAATTCCTTATAATCCCCTGATACCACTGAGCATAAAAAGTCAACATTAGTTAGTTTTGCAACCTACCACAATCACAGCACAATAACAAGACCTACTATCCCTTTTGATTCCCTGACACCATTGGGCATAAAAAGTTAACCTCAGATAGTTTTGTAACCAACCAACTTCACGTCACAAGAACAAAACCTTCTATCCCGTATGATCTCATAATACCGCTGGGCATAAAATGTCAACTTTAATCGATTTTAAACGCAACAACCGTCACGCAAAAAACAGACCTTCTGTCCCGTATGATCTCCTGATGTCTCTGGGCATAAAAAATCAACATTAGATGGTTCTGCAAACAAACACCATCATGCCACAAAAACTAGACCTCCAATTCCTTATGATCTCCTGATACCGCTGGACATAAGAGGTCAACCTTAGTCAGTTTTGCAACCAACTATCATCACGCCACAAGAACAAAACCTCATATCCGTTTGGATCCACTGATACCATTGGGCATAAAAAATCAACCTCAGATAGTTTTGTAACCAACCACCATCACGCCACAAAAACCAGACCTTTTATCCCAACTGATCTCCTAAACCACTGGGCATAAAAAGTCATCTCTAGATAATTTTAAAACCAACCACCATCACGCAAAAAACGAGAACTTCTATCCCATATGATCTCCTAATACCGCTGGATATAAAATGTCAACCCTAGATGGTTTTACAACAAACCACCACCATCACAAAACAAACAAGAAACCTTCTATTCAGTATAAATGGTTTGCCAATCAACCAATATCACGTCCCACTAACGATACTTCCTACCTCCTATGATCTCTTAATACCACTAGGCATAAAAGGTCAACCTAAAGTGGTTTCACAAACAACCACCATCAGGCCACAAGAACGAGGTTTCCTACTTCTTATGATCTCCTGATACCATTGAGCATAAAAAAACGATCTTAAATAGTTTAGCAATCAACTACCATCACGCCACAAGAACGAGATCACCTACCTCTTGTGATCTACTGCTACCATTGGGCATAAAAAGTCAACCTTGAATAGTTTGCCAATCAACCACCATCACGCCACAAGAACGAAATCTCCTACATCTTATGATCTCCTTATACCAACGGGCAAAAAAATTCGACCTTTAATGGTTTGGCAATCAAGCACCATCACGCCACAAGAACGAGATCTCCTACTTTTGATGATCTCCTAATACTAGTGGGCATAAAAAGTCAACCTTGAATAGTTTGCCAATCAACCACCATCACGCCACAAGAACGAGATCTCCTACATCTTATGATCTCCTTATACCATCGGGCAAAAAAATTCAACCTTAAATGGTTTGCCCACCTAGCACCATCACACCACAAAAACGAGACCTCCTATCCCTTATGATGTCCTAATACCACTAGGCATAAAAATCAACCTGAAATAGTTTGGTAAACAACCACCATTACACCACAAGAACGAGATCTCCTACCTCTTATAATCTCCTGATACTATTGGGCATAAAATTAATATTAAGTAGTTTAGAAATCAATCACCATCACGCAACAAAAACGAGACCTCCTATCCATTATGATCTCGTGATACCAATGGGCATAAGAAAATCAAAGTTAAGTGGTTAGGCAATCAACCACCATCACACGACAATAATGATACTCCTTACCTCTTATGATCTCCTAATACCACTGGGCATAAAAGATCAACTTAAAATTGTTTGGCAATCAACTACCATCACACCACAAAAACGAGAGCTCCTAACTTTTAATCTCCTGATATCACCGGGCATAAAAGTCAGCCTTAAGTAGGTTAGCAATCAACCAAGATAAGGCCATAAAAATTAGATCTCCTATCCCTCATGATCTCCTGATACCTCTAGGCATAGAAAATCAACCTTAAGTGGTTTGGCAATCAACCATCATCATGTCACTAGAACGAGACCTCTTACCCCTTATGATCTCGTGATACCAATGGGCATACAAAATCTACCTTAAATGGTTTGGCAATCAACCAACATCACGCCACAAAAACGAGACATACTATTCCTTATGATCTCCCGATACCAATGGACATAAAAAGTCACCTTAAATGGTTTGGCAATCAACCACCATCATGCCACAAGAGCAAGATCTCCTAGCTTTTATGATCTCCTGATACCTCTGGGCATAGAAAATCAACCTTAAGTGGTTTGGCATTTAACCATCATCATGTTACAAGAACGAGACCTCCTACCCCTTATGATCTCGTGATACCAATGGGCATACAAAATCTACCTTAAATGGTTTGACAATCAACCAACATCACGCCACAAAAACGAGACCTCCTATTCCTTATGATCTCCTGATACCACTGGACATAAAAAGTCACCTTAAATGGTTTGGCAATCAACCACCATCTCGCAACAAGAACGAGACCTCCTACCGCTTATGATTTCCTGATACCAGTGGGCATAAAAAATTAATCTTAAATGGTTTGACAATCGATTTCACGCTACCAGAATGAGACCTCCTACCACCTCTTAATCTGGCGATACCACTGGGCATAAAGTCAACTTTATGCAGTTTAACAATCAACCACCATCACGGCACAAAAACGACACCTCCTATTCCTTACGATCTCCTGAAACCACTGGGCATCAAAAGCCAACCTTAAATGGTTTGGCAATCAACCACCATAACGCCACAAAACAATACCTCATTCCCCTTTAATCTCCTGATACCACTGGGCATAAAGTCAACCTAAGTAGTTTAGCAATCAACCACCATCACGTCACAAACACGAGACCTCCTATCCCTTATGATCTCGTGCTACCAACGGTTTGGCAATTAACCACCATCACGCCACAGAAACAAGATCTCCTATTCCTTATGATCTCCTAAAACCACTGGACATAAAAAGCCAACCTTAAATGGTTTGACAATCAACCACCATCACGCCACAAGAACGAGACCACCTTCCTCGTATGAACTCCTGATACCGGTGGGCGTAAAAAGTCAACCTTAAATGGTTTGGCAATCGATTTCCATCACGCCACAAGAATGAGACCTCCTACCTTTTAATCTCCTGATATCACATTATGCAGTTAAAAAATCAACTACCAACACGCCACAAAGACGAGACCTCCTATCCTTTATGATCTCATGATAACATTGGGCATAAGAAGTCAACCTTAATTGGTTTGGCAATCAACCACCATCACGCCACAAGAACGAGACCTCCTACCTGTTATGATCCCTGATACCACTGTGCATAAAGATTGAATATTAAATGGTTTAGAAATCAACCACCATCACGCCACAAAACAAGATCTCTTACCCACTTTGATCTCCTGATACCACTGGGCATAAAAAGTCAGCCTTAAATGGTTTGGCAACTAACCTCCATCACGCCACAAGAATGAGATCTCCTAATTCTTAATTTCCTGATACCATTGGACATAAAATCAACCTTAAGTAGTTTAGCAATCAACCACCATCACGCCACAAAAAGGAGACCCCTATCCATTATGATCTCGTGTACTATTGGGCATAAAAAAAATCAAAGTTAAATGGAGTGACAATCAAGCACCATCACGCCACAATAACGATACTTCCTACCTCTTATTATCTCCTGATACCACTGGGCATAAAAAGTCAACCTAAAATTGTTTGACAATCAACCACCATATACACCAGAAGAACGAGACCTCCTACCTCTTATGATATCCTAATACCACTGGGCATAAAAGGTCTACCTAGAATGGTTTGGCAATGAACCACCATCACTGCACAAGAACGAGATCTCCTACCTCTTACTATCACCTGATATCGCTGGGCATAAAAATTGAATGTTACAAAACAAGACCTCATACCCCATTTAATTCCCTGATACCACTGGGCATAAAAAGTCGACCTTAAATGGTTTGACAATCAACCACCTATACGCCACAAGAACGAGACCTCCTACCTCATATGATCTCCTGATACCATTGGGCATAAAAGGTCAACCATAAATGGTTTACAAATCAACCCCCATCACGCCTCAAGAACAATGAATCCTACTTCTTAAGATCTCCTGATACAGGTGGGCATAAGAAGTCAACCTTAAGTAGTTTAGCAATCAAGCATCATCACGCCACAAAAACGAGACCTCCTATCCTTTTTGCACTCCAACTACCGGGCATAAAAGATCAACCTTAAATGGTTTAACAATCAACCACCATCACGCCACAAGAACGATAAGTCCTAACTCTTATGATCCCTGATATCAATGGGCATAAAAGTCAACTTTAAGTAGTTTAGCAATCAACCTCCATCACGCCACAAAAATGAGACCTGCTATCCCTTTTGACCTCCTGATACCACCGGGCTTAAAAAGGCAACCTTGAATGGTTTGGCAACCAACCTTCATTACGCCACAAGAATGAGACCTCCTACCTCTTATGAGAACAAGACCTCCTACAATCTCCTGATACCACAGAGCATAAAAAAGTCAATCTTAAATGGTTTTGCAACCAACCACCATCACGCCACAAGAACGAGACCTCCGTCTTATGATATCCTGATACCTTTGGGCATAAAAAGTGAACTTCAGATCGTTTTGCAATCAATCACCATCACGCTGCAAGAACAAGACCTCCTACCCCTTATAATCTCCTACTATCGCTGGGCATAAAGTCAACCTTAGATGATTTTCAACCAACCACCGTCACGCCACAAGAACGACACCTCCTTCCCGTTATGATCTCCTAAAACCTTTATACATAAAAAGTTCATCTTAGATGATTTTGCCACAAACCACCATCACGCTACAAGAATATCTGTTCTTTGTGATCTCCTGATACCTTGGAGCATAAAAGTTTTTGCAACCAACCACCTTCACAGTACAAAAAACGACACCTTCTATCTTTTAAAATCTCCTGATACTTTTGGGCATAAAAAGCAAACTTGAGAAGGCTTTGCAACCAACTATAATCATGCCAGAAAAACGAGACCTCCTATCCCTTATGACCTAATACTTTTGAAGATAGGGTGAAAATCTGTACATAGGTTTGTAATCCTCGCCATAACGCTACAAGAATGAGACACCCGTCCTTTATGATCTCCTTATACTTTGGGCATTGAAAACTAACCAACAATACATCTTACCTTTTACGATCTCCTGATACCGCTGGGCATAAAAAGTCAACTTTAGGCGGTTGGGCATTCAACCACTATGTCTTATAATCTCTCGATACCGCTGAGTATAAAATGAAAGCATCTTGATAATTTTACAATCGTTACCATCCCGCTATAAGAATTCCTTTCGTTTGTGTTATCTTAATACTTTGGGAATAGAAAGCCAATCTTAGATTGTTTTGCAACCGATCACAATCACATTACAAGAACGAGATCATCTATCCTAACCCTAACCTTTATTCTCTTATCACTGGGCATAAAAAACCTTAGTAGTTTAGCAATCAACCAGCATCACGCCACAAAAACAAGACCTCCTATACCTTATGATCTTCTGCTACCACTGGGCATAATAAGTCAACTTTAAATGGTTTGTCAATCAACCACCATCATGCACAAGAACGAGACTTCCTACCTCCTATGATCTCCAGATGCCACTGGGCATAAAAGTGAAGTGATCCATAGTGTTTCTAAGTCGATTTCTCATTGGTTGATAATTATTGAAAATATTATAGTGTACATTTCGATATTTCAAGGTATTTGTTAGAATACCTCAGTAACCACTTGCAGGTTTCTGAACGCATTCCGTGACATAATAATTTATGCGATATGTGTACGGAAAATCAATCTAGTCGACAAGACTTAAACGACATTGTTTTTAACTTTCAAGATGGCGGGTTGAAGGATTGCACTTGACGGTTTTTATTAAAGGTAATGTTTTATGTTTATAATGTAGTTGCTATTTAAGGTAATCTGATTACATCTGGTAATTCCAGCCTTGTTTTGGGTGTGATGTTGGTACTTATTGTAAAACCGTTCGCTATTTAATCATTGAAGGAAATATTTATGTATTACCCGTTGCTTTTGGCGTATATATTGATGCCGGTTTTATTGAACGTTTTATGTATAAATGAGTGTGGTTTGGTTTAACTACCGAAACTAATAGGTATCTATTTATCTGATTTGTATATTTAGAATCTAATCAGAGTCAAATTGATATTTGTTTATTGTAAATCATGTTTATTTAGTATTTAATATAGAGTTCGAACTTCAATTGCATTGCACTTGTTGCACAACCAATAGTGAATGTACCCTTACTATGATTTTACGAGCAATTAGTACCAACACATCATTCCTTAAATATATTAAATCAAATTATTAGGCAAGTTTGAATATGAACAGTATTATATTTCAATGTTGTATTTGTTTTGGGTTTTATTGAATTAACCACAAAGTTGTGTATATTTTTTGTTTGTAATCTGTAATGTTACGATGTGTTTTATTTTTAAAAGTATGTTTTAACCGATGCAATCATAATTAATAATTTTTACCATTTGCTTACTAGAGCTAATATATTTAGTTAACATGCATTTATATAAAGATTTTATCGCCTGAATCTGGGCTTGCATTTGTGCTATAAAATTTTGATATGTATTTGTTGTCTACATATTTTATAATGTTTAATATTTGTGATGCATTTGACACTTTTATTTTATGTGTAACTGTTTTATTTAGACATATTAATCACATTTACAACTGCACCGCTCATATCTCAGTCTAAACTTAATTATATTGTTGTTGTGTGTTTATCCTATTATCTAGCCGATGTTCCTATTTATTTAACTAGTACTTATCGTTTGTGATAACTGTTGTGATGTAATCAAATTGAACCTCTGGTATGATCGACCATCTCGTGCTTTCGCGTTTGCATTTATGACTATGTTGGAGATAGTCTATTCAATAATAAACGAATTTTTAACCATGTGCAATCATGCCATAAGTTCATTTCAGTGATTCAAGTCGTCTTGTCAATGTACTTGTAGTTGTACTCTTGCAAATAATAGGAAGTCGGCTAGCCTTTGTGAAATATTTTGTAACACTGGCTGGAAACTGTTAATGTATGTATGTGGGCGTGTGTTCGAGCATTGTTGAATATTACTAACATTTTGTGTCCGTGCATGGAAGAACATTGGTAGTCAAGGTGCAACTTACCTTCCTGGTGTCCCCACTCTTCAACCTTGGCGGGGTACTATTGGCCTAGCCGACCCCAGTACCTACCAGAAATGACTAGCTGGTTTACACTAACATTTCTTCAGTTATCATGTGTGGTATGTCTGGGTAACAGTTGATATCCCGCCAAATTCAATGTTGGTAACCTAAGGTGCTTGAACGTCAGCTATCCTTGTTGAGATGTGCCAAATGCAGTTGAAAGTGTGAGGGCAGTTTGGCGTTTTCTCTGTCGTGCTCTTTCCCAATCGCCCAGGTTGAGTACAGAACTGTTTGCTTTGAATATCATTTTCCTATGCTTTCATTCCAATGACCTATTTGGTGGTCATTGATTTGATTAAATTCAAGTTAGATAAATTATGTAGTTTTATTTTAAACCTTCCTGCTTTAACGCCATCTTCCCAGTGTGAGTTCGGGTTACATTAAAACAACACAACGTAGGTGTTGTCGAGCCACTGCCACTAGATGCTAGATCATGGAACCCGGTGTACCGTTTATAGAGGGCGTTTGGGTCAGCCTTCAGGTCGGTTACACTACAAAAGGCCAACCTAAAATGGTTTGACAATCAACTACCAACACGCCACAAGAACAAGATCTCCTACCTCTTATAATCTCCTGATACCACTGGGAAAAAAGTCAACCTTAAGTGGTTTGACAATCAACCACCATCACGCTACAATAACAATACCTCCTACCTTTTATGATCTCCTGGGACAACAGGGCATAAAAGGTCAACCTAAATGGTTTGGCAATCAACCTCCATTACGCTAAGGAACGAGACCTGCTACCTTTTATGATCGCCTGATATCACTAGGCATTAAAATTGAATCTTACATGGTTTAGCTATAAACCACCATCACACCACAAAACAAGACATCATATTCCCTTACCTCTTCTGATACTACTGGGCATAAAAGTCAACCTTAAATGGTGTGGCAACCAACCTTCATCACGCCACAAGAATGAGACCTATCTCTTAATCTCCTGATACCACTGGGCATAAAAGGCCAACCGTAAATGGTTTGGCAATCAATCACCATTGCGTCACAAAAACGAGACCTCCTACTTCTTATGATCTCCTGATACCATTGGGCATAAAAAGTCAAGCTAAAATGGTTTTACAATCAACCACTATCACGCCACAAGAACGAGATCTTCTACCTCTAATAATCTCCTGATACCACTGGGCATAGAAAATCAACCTAAAGTGGTTTGACAATCAACCACCATCACGCCAAGGAACGAAACCTACCTTTTATGATCTCCTGATATCACTGGGCATAAAAATTAAATCTTAGATGGTTTAGTTATAAACCACCATCATGCCACAAAACAAGACCTCATATTCCCTTTGATCTCCTGATACCACTGGGCATAAAAAATCAACCTTAAATGGTTTGGCAATCAATCACCATTACGCCATAAGAACGAGACCTATCTCTTATGATCTCCTGATACCACTGGACATAAAAGGCCGACCTTAAATGGTTTTTCCACCAACCGCCATCACGTCACAAGAACACAATCTCCTACCTCTTATGATATCCTGATACCACTGGGCATAAAAAGTCAACCGTAAATGGTTTGGCAATCTACCACCATCACGCCACAAGAACGAGATCTCCTATAATTTCCTAATATCACTGGGCATAAAAGGACGACCTTAAATGGTTTTTCAACCAACCGCCATCACGTCGCAAGAACGCAATCTCCTGCCTCTTATGATATCCTGATACCACTGGGGATAAAAAGTCGACCTAAAATGGTTTTCCAATCAACCACCATCATGCCACAAGAACGAGACCTCCTACCTCTTATGATCTGATACCACTGGGTTTAAAAAGTCAACCTTAAATAGTTTGGCAACCAACCTCCATCACGCCACAAGATTGAGATCTCCTAACTCTTAATCTCCTAACACCACTGGGCATAAAGTCAACCTTATGTAGTTTAGCAATCAACCACCATCATGCCACAAAACGAGACCTCCTATCCCTTATGAGCTCTTGATACCTTTAGATTGTTTTGCAACCAATCACCATCACGCTGCAAGAACTAGACTTCCTACCCCTTATAATCTCCTGATATCGCTGTGCATAAAGTCAACCTTAGATGGTTTTCAACTAATCACCATCATGCCACAAGAACGATACCTCCCTCGCCTTATGGTCCCCTAATATCTTTATGCATAAAAAATCAACTTTAGATGATTTTGCAACAAACCACCACCACGTTACAAGGACATCTGTTCTTTGTGATCTCCTGATACCTTGGGGCATAAAAGTCTTTGCAACCACCCGCCAGCACAGTACAAGAACAACACCTTCTATCCCATAAGATCTTCTGATACTTTTGGGCATAAAAAGCAAACTTGAGAAGGTTCTGCAACCAACTACAATCATGGTACAAGAACTAGACTTCCTATCCCTTATGACCTAATACTTTTGAAGATACGGTGAAAACCTGTACATAGTTTTGTAAGCGTCACCACGACGCTACAAGAATGAGACAGTTGTTCTTTATGATTTCCTTGTACTTTGGCCATTGAGAACTAACCAATACCTCTTACCCCTTATGATCTCCTGATACTGCTGGGCATAAAAAGTCAACCTTAGATGGTTGAGCATTCAATCGCCATCACGACACAAGAATGAGACCTCCTATGCCTTATAATCTCTCGATACCGTTGGGTATAAAATGAAAAGCTGTTGATAGTTTTACAATCGTCACCATCCCGCTACAAGAATTCCTTTCGTGTGTATTATCCAGATACTTTGGGAATAGAAAGTCAATCTTATATTGTTTTGCAACCGATCACCATCACGTTACAAGAACGAGATCGCATATCTACTCACTGTGTAATATCAAAGTATTCAATAACACCAATGTTTGCTTGCACTCAAATTCCTTAAATTATCCAAAGACAAAAATCTCTCGTGTACTAAACACGTCACTAAGGTAGAGTTTAATGAAGGGGTGATTCACCAGGCCCTAAACCCTTCGTCTTCAAATGGTTCTCACATAATATATGCATGTCATGTGTTTATGAAGCTACCCTGCAACTTGCAAATGTATTTCACTCTTGCATGTTGATCGCCGCCTTTCCTTTCAGAAATGCATTCAAATTTTTCTTGGAGCTTCTCTACTTGCAACATAATTTTTAAATAAACATTATACAAAGCTTCATATAAAAACTAACATTATATCAATCTCAAAACTTCCCTTATCAATTCGCGGATATCTCTAGATTTTGGCGTTAGTTTATTGTCGGTTTGCAAATAATTAAAATCAAATCTCAGTTATTGTCGTTTATGTTTTATATGTTGGTGGTTTTCATGTGATTGCAGAATTCTGCCATTGAATGTATGAAATAAAGCCTAGAAAGTGTGCATTATCATACGATTCATTTATATATCTTTGCCTGAAGCCAATAAAAATGAATACTTTGTAATCTATTGCATTACATGATTAACTCATATCTTTAATTTAATATGCGTGAATTTCCGTGTGTCAGAGTCTTTACATTACATTAAAGTGTGTCTGTGGTTTTCTTTTGCATTTGTAACTATAATATTGAAATTTGTAGCGTTGGATTTAATTCATTTAACTTAAATTTTTAAAAACTCATATTTAGTGATGATTATTAATACAGATTTCACCCCTATCCACGCACTATTTCCCACTCACATTTCTCGCAATTTCTTTCAGTATACTAATTTACTTCGAAATGACCCATTCTTCACATAACCTGTTTAAATTTTTACCAACATTCGAACCAAAGTTTTTTGCAGCATTTTTTTGGTTAAAGTTTGATTTACAACTTAGATTTTGTCACAATTTAAATTTCAGTGATCACCCCAGGCACAATTTTAAGATCTTCCTAAGCGACTTTTTCTAAATTTTTACATGCACACTTGTTTTGAATTATTAATCTGAAAGATTTCATATGACCACCAATTACTCCCCGCAGAATCTTACAATTCCCAGACATCTTCGTCTCATAATCGATTTTCAACAACCGTTATTTCACAGTCCCCGAGACTCCCATTTTAATTTTTCCGTAGCACTTTTAGCGCAAATTACTGTACCATCTTTATAACTACCATCGAATCCATTTAAAATCACGACTTAATACGCACACCTTAATAATCCGAGTTCAAACGCCAGCTTTAAACGTTCAAACATTTACATCGTTCAAATTGTAAAACCACTTTCAATCCCTGTTATTTAACCGAACTTTTCGCAACTATATTTTCAACGACCGTTTCAAAGCCACGCGAGCTCAACCCATTTCGCAGTGCTTACCGAGATTCAACTATAAACCAAACTCTGTAACGTCAGTCGGTAGCCTCACCATTTTTTAGCCGTGGCGCATACTTACGCGAGACTTCAGTATTACGAAACCCTTTCGTCCAATTGACCAGTCTGCATGCTTCTAGCAACGCCCAGACATTTAGCTAACCATTACCCACGCGTAGACGCTTGACTTGGCGCCAAACGATAGATTTTTCCATTCAACGCCTTTCAATCGGGCTGATCGCAAGACCCTAACTGGCAGCGAACGGTCATGCACTCGTTTACCTGGTACGATTCCTCCGAAAGCGAAACCAGCACCAGTTTGCTTTCCGACGTGTACAACGTGCGATGACCGACTTCGTCCTGAGCTCAGTTAGAAGCACACGTGCACACAACGTTATGCGATCCTTGCAAGCAATCAACATAGACTACTGTCGAAAACTACAGTTTACTGATGCTTTAGTACCCATGATGCACAGCGAACACAATTCGATTCGAATAACGGTCATGCCATCACAGCATATACATTTAACCATCGCGGTTTATTCATGCCGATCCAGAACCAACAGTTCCGTACGGACCTCATTAATCCAGGTGAACCGCACCAATTTTGCAACGTGGTGCGCACTAACCAAAACCTACTACTAGAAATCCAACGTCGACAGTACTCTAAAAAGCAATTCATTAATTTCACCTCATTAGACTGCTTTTCCAATACGACAAGCTTTGCAGTCAATTACCGTGCCGTTACGACCATGGTTATTTATTAAATTAATTGTGCCGACTTCCAAACAATTTTAAGCAACGCGCTGTAGATACAACCTCCTACTGTTCTTTCTGAAATCATCTCTTACGTAACTGGCAAGCCTTTTTTTGAACTTATCGGATTTCTCGCAGGATTTGTTCGTACTCATTTCGATACGCGAACTAATTAGACCGAGACCATCGTCCAATACATTTGCATTGTTAACTCCCCCTCTAAGGCAGCAATTAACCATTCTGACCCGTTGTCGAATTCAAATTACACGTAGCTAATTAACCTCACGATTATCGACAATTACACGAGCACAACAACATCCCACTGAACAGCATACCTCTTCCACTGCCATCTGAGTGCTGAAAATGTCCTTTACTACCGTAAAAGCCATTCCAACTTTATAGTTACGATTTGCGTATAAACTGTATAGCATCACTCTTTTTAAACTATGAGTCAACCACTATATTCAACGGACACCACCACCACCGTTCATCCAACGCCATCGGCTTACGCCTAACCGAACTTTACATTTGAACAACTCCGCGCCACGCAACAGACGTGACGTTGAAGATTACATAACTTTACCTCACATAACCAGAAAATCATTTAACCAAATTCGTCTTCAGTCCACATTGCCATTCCCAAGATGTGACCCAGCAACTCAATTCTTATTCGCGATTTCACCGACGTGCTAGTCATGTTCTCTTTGGAGTAACTTTAAGTTAAACCTCGTTTTCAAGTCATTCGTAGCCTTTACTTACACTTCACCAAAATCGATTAACAACCAACAATTCTAATATGCCCCATTAACCTTAATCCCACTTTTCAAGTAATGATAACGCGCAGCACTCTAAATATATCGAGTACAACATTTATTCGGGACCTCAATAGAAACGATTTTAAACCCAGAATTGCGAAGATATTTTCCCACTTATTAACCATTAAAACCTTTCACCCAGTATGCACGACACCCAGATTGAACCGGTCCGATAAATGTGATACTCCTCGTCAACCACCACTGAACGAAATACGTGGCGACGACAATGCACACACATAATCCAACATAACTACGCCTATCCCAGCGAATTGTACATCGAAGCCCAGCTCATCCACCTTTATAGCGCGTACAAACTCGATTTCCCGGTCACTGCATGCATGCTCCAAGATTGATTGTGACTGTTATCGTCTCGCCCACACCTCCATACAAGACACATGGTACACCTCCCATCACCCTGCTCACTCCATGCCCCGCACCTCGTCGCATTTGGAACTCACATAAAACAGACAATGTTATTCAGTTTAAAGTGTTCATTTACATACAAATTTAAAAATGCAAGCATGGGGTCTTTAAACACTTCTCAATCTCACAACACAGCCTTACTGAGTACGTTTCAGGTTAATTTATCATTTATCGCACTAAAATTAACCCATCCTGATTTTCACACTGAACAAAACCGTCATTTTCAATGTAAAAGACCATGCCCATTTACACTTACCCACACGTCATTCTCGTTTCTTCCTGTGACAATTTAACATCTCACTACCTGCACGACTGTCCACTTGACTGTTGCAAGAGAACTTTTCAGAACGTTCATCAGTCACATTGACGAAACCTTAGTGTAGACGCTTAAAACCGATTCTTTCTGCAATCATGTTACGACCCCTGTGTGGACCAATAGAACGCACTTCCATTCGCTGTCTCCATTTTAATCTTTAGATCTTTTCAACGCGATTAACCAGCTTTTCCGCAGACCTCATAAGATCTTTGTACAACGCACAAACTGAACATATCTACCCATCTGCATAAAACTTTTTTCCCATTTCCTAATAGGTCTTGTCTAACACATTTCGATCCGACCGGTTTCCATCCAATTTTGCTTTGCTCCTCAATCCAGCGTTTTCCTTCCTCACAGCGTTGGCATAGGGGCATCTTACGTAAGATGATCACCAATTACGGTGCTCGCACCTCGGCGATACGTACATCCAATCCAAATTTTGAATGTTTGCAGAATGAACATTGTACAGTTTAATGTGCATGGTAAATTATTTACCTGCTTCCCACCTGATATACGAAGTTAAATTTCCTAGTCATACTTCCATCTACACTCCTGGTTGAACATTCAAAGCTCATTTCTTTTTTCCCCTTCCAATCGTACTTGCATTATTACACTAAACACGCATTATCGTCCGAGTCTGCCATGTAATGTACAACATGCGCTTGAGTACTTTACTTCGATAAGCAATGCTTTTAGGGTTACCCGATTCGCTATCTTCAATTATTGTATAGCATCACACTATACTTTTTTGCCAAGTGACGCAAAGTTCCCGAAATCACGGACGTAAAATCAGACATTCCAATGTTATACCCAGGCTTTTATGGCACAATTTTGAATATCTGCATGTTTTAGCCATGTAACAATAACGCATTTTAAGTGCAACTAAAACTTTTGTATTCCCTTAAATTGCTTGTAATATTAACCACTTGAAAACCCGCAAAATCTTGGTAACCATCAAAATGAAACTTTTCACTCTCATAGTCAGTCTCAAAAGTCAACTAACACATGCCTTTGTATGCCATGGTTGAATTTATTTGCATTGCTTCTTTCGCATATTTCCGTCCATTGTTCTTCCAGAACAGTTGTTTACTCTGGAACAACGGATTTTTCGATATGTTAAATACCCAATCCTTTAATAACCATTTTGATTCGAGAAGGCCAATTTAACCACATATGTACAAAATGTCTAATTGTAGACCCCGTCGTCTTTCCCTGCAAAAACTATACCAAATCCAGATTATGTACAATTGTCGCAACAAGCATTCGCGTCTTACATCAACGAACCATTGCGCTATGTACCGTTACTCTCAACAAATGACCATTTCTGTATTAACTCAGACGATGCCAAAATCGAATATGTTGTGAATGCTTCACCAAGCGTCAACCAAACATCCAATCCATTTATGATCCATACAGCGACTATGCACATGACTGACTACACCATGACACGATACACAGACACATGACCACCAATGACCATACAAATCGACCATATGACCCAGCATTGCAGCCAACTGACGATGTTAATATCTAAGACATTTCTACTGCATTAACAGCATCCACCAAGACAGTGTGCACCGACTGATATGCAGTATTGCAGCGCCGCGGCGCTGACCCTAACTTCTAAATTTTTCCTTTATCTAACAGGCCAAACTGTTTTAATGGAAAAACTTTCATTAAAAGACATTGTGCAATGGTTTTAATGAGAAAATCTCATTAAAGCAGTTAGGTCACTGATGGTCACTGCTGGCTCATATGGATCATGTGATCATGGTGTCGATACGGGTCATGACTAGCGTTACTATGTGTCGATGCGGTCTCCATGTGGCGCGGTCACGTATTGGTGCGCATGGAGTCAATGTTCAGGACTCATGTGCATGCTGCAGCTAGTTCATGGATCGGATCAAAATTTGTGCGCTGAACATATCGAGAGTCATGTGCAACGAATAGCAGATGGAGATGGGCAATAATGGGTACATGGAATGGATCAAGTTTATGTCGGCAGATTAGTGTTGTATGGAGTGGTGGTGCGATAACAACCTGATAATCTTCGGCAATCTACTAAGGTCATTGTACATTGAAACATACATAAGCAGTAATGCGGTTTTAGTGAGTAATAATTGAAAGAAATGTAGTGCTTCACTTAGTCATGAACGGTAATGCATAGAGTCTCAGACGTGTTGGAAGCGTTCAATTGAATAAGGAACGCATGGCATGGGAATATGGCTGTTGGTACGAATTGTGAACAAGAACTGGTAAGAAATGTGGTACATTTGTATGTGACAGGTTAATGTCTGAAAGGATGCATGCTGACGCATCGGACTTACTAACAATTCGAACATCTTCGTGTCGAAATTAGTGTAATAGCGCCATACATGACGGAAAGCATGCAAAGATACAAAGATGTTTTCTAAATAATTTTGGTCATTTAACGGTACTACGAATGGTAAAGTTGACTTGGTTGCTAAAGGTGTAGTAATCGATTTCTGGAAACTAATGTTGGCAGAAGTAAGAATACGGAAAAGCAGACCGATTGATTAATACGATTCAAAATCGAATGTGCAACAAGTGAAGCTAGTGTGTTACATGGAAATATTGGAATACATGTATATAGCGAATCGAAAAGATGGATTATGACTTGGTTGAAGATGCTAACATCCAGATTTACGAACAATGTTGTGAGCAAATGAGATGTGTAGAAATTGCACTTGTACTGACAACCAAAGCTTGCTATAGACAATACGAGAAAAGGTATTGATATAGTTGACTAATAAGGACGAGAGATTGAGTGCATTTAACATGGCTACACTGCGAAGAATAAGATTACAAGATTTGTTCGTAGCAGTGTAACAAGTTCGTTTATAGCACTGGAACATTATACAAGATTTTTCGTTGTGCCAGAGTAGATAGTAAGAAAATTGGTTATGGAAAGAAATGTATTACCATGAATGCGATAATAAAATGTCAAATGACTATATTGTCAGTCGAACGGGTGATATCGCTAAAAGATGTTAACTAGTTGGAAAGAAGTGTATGATGCGATGCGAATGTAATCTGGGCACACTACCAGAATGGGAGTAGCTACGTACAATGCTGCAAATACCTGTTATTTAATATACCTGTCTATGACTGATGGATGTAACCAAAGATTGGTGGCTTGAAAATAGAGTTGTGAACCAGAAAGGATTGATCAAAGATGTTCATAGTTTAAATACACGTAAGTTTTGAGATAGTAGGAGCGAGAAACGAAGATGTAAATGAAATTTACAAGTTGCACGATAATAGGGATCATATTTTAAATTGCGCTAACACCATAGTCACAATTCAAGATATACGTCTATGTCGAATTGGTTGTGACAGATAATGTCCAGAGGTTGTAAGACATACTTGGATAAATACTGTATTAAACTTATCCGTTACGTTAAGGGAAATTCATTTGCTACCATAGCTGTGTGGAGGCAAAGAAACTGGTATTACGAGAATTGGACGAAAATTGAAATAGTTGATGTGAAATATGTCATGGAAAACGGCGTATAAACTGAATAAATGTGTTAACAAGACTTGATTAGAGATAATGGGAAAGTAGTTATTATGTGCTACGATAGGCGTGATAGATACTCACGGTTCTAAGTTATCGCATTGTGGAGTAAGTATGTAAGTACAGAGACTCTAAATGATGTATGGCACGTTCTGCGGAAGATGGTATAAATCGTATACTCTTACAGTTACTAAAGTATTGGAATGGTATGACAAAGACAATAATGATGCGGTTTGCAAATGTGTTGTGCGTAAACCAAGAAAGGGCGTAAAATTGTAATATGTTGTCAGTAACAGACCTTTGATCCATTTAAATGCCAGTTTCAACCTGATAAAAATATATTGCGGAATATGTTAGGGATGGAAGCACGTAGATCAACAGTGTGGGATAAAAGATTTCTCAATCGTACATTAAAGCAGTATTAATCTATTTAACAAATCGAACAATAGTGGACTCATTAAAAGAATTGTCATTCGAATGCAGCATTAAGCATAGATACCTATTTGATCATGGTTGTCGCGACAAAGTTAAATATGAGTGCTAAACTCGTACGTTTTAGCTAATGGAAACCTGCGTCATTATCGTATACAATATCGCTTATTGTGTTAGAAAATGAATACGAAGATTTAGGGATCGATAAATTTAGCTGCTGATATAAATTGAGTACATACATTAAAACCACTGCGACGAATACATAATACATAAGTTAGAAAACGTCATCTCATTGTATAAACTGTCTGGTAATTAAAAGATCTATTTAAGATCCATGACTTGTATTAGAAATTGTTTCATAAATTTGTTATGCTATTAGCACTAGTAGTAATGAAAATTGATATAGTATTAGCATTGTTTTTTTCAAAAAGGTGTGACTAACCGAACTACTTGTACATTAATGGTATCCTATACCGATGCAGTTCTAGCAAAATGGCATGGTGTTACAAATGACGATAGATGCGGGTATGTCTTGCGTACTCACTAGCATGATTGCTTAACCATACTAGTTTCATGTTGAGTGTCTTATGTAATAAGTACCTTTCTCGTTGATCGTTTAAAAGAGATTGGTAAAGCCTTCCAATTACATTCAAAAAGTTTTCGATGTGAATTATTTGAAAATCTATTTGCACAGTTCCTATGAGAATTAAGACTTTTTTCTAACCATGAGCGACAAGTATAGAAGTGTTACATGCTAAAAGATTGACGTATGCGGTATATATTGTAAGTCTGCCCGAATTTCTAAATCCTTCACAGCTTCTATCAGTCTAGATCAGAGATATTGTGATTCTAAGGTTGTCGTTGACAGTGCAACATGCGATTTCAGATGTTTCGAAATGTTGAGTTAAGGCATATGCTTCGGTAGCATTTTACAAATTGTTAAATACCAGATCGGTCAAATTAGTCTTTAAAACGCATAACTGTATGGGTGGTCCTAGAAAATCATGTTATAGCAGGACTTGGGGTACTCCTAGAAATTTAATATTAGTTGAAGCCTAGCGAATAAAATTATGCATTAAAAATGTGACTACCACCGCATAACATAACATACAAAAAGGCACTGTTTCTGATAAATAGTTGTAGGAAAATTAGACGTATTATAATGAGGCCATGCTTGTATTAGAATATTGTTGGTAGTAATGTTGTCTACTGTATAATGTCGAGAAAGATACGATTTTAAAAAGATATAACAGTGTCTCGAATTTAGTTTAATAAAAGAGGTCTGTAAACCTTACACGACAATATACGTCTGCAAAGGAATGGAACATGGCAAGCGCAGCATGCGGCAGAAGTAAGAATTCACGCAAAGAACATAGTTTCGCATGAGCGTGAGCACCAGGGTCATTGGGTAATGTGTCAAATGTGGACACGAGTAAGACGATTTTAACGAGTTCACAAATAATGTTGTTATTTGATGGTAAATCAGATAGCTTAGACTGGTTAATGTATCCGGAGTAATAATACGATTCTCGTATCACGTCAAGCATCTGATTACGTACAATGGCGATACGGTAGTTTATCGTTTAAGGCGAATATGACAAATACGTACAGGTGTTCATTGAACCCATAGGATGTTGGACAAAAGATCGGTAGCGCATGGTGGTCTCGTATAGATATAATCGAAAGTTGTTAATCAATCGTATATGATTAGTTTTAAGCGAAAGTGTATGCTCATAAAAGTTTTAAGTTATGCCGACTTCCAAAGTACTTCGAATGTCTATCACTGGTATGAACAGAAAGTATGGAATCGGTGCTTATCTCGCACGTAGCAGTAAAATGCGGGACTGCGGTTTTCAAGCATTTCTACGAAGAATGCAGTAGCGCAGAAAGGCTATGATGTCATTATAAGTTGCTAGCGAAAAAGAGTTTTACGAACGTACGGATGTGTAAGTTATACGACTTAAAGATCTGGGTTTAAAAATTCTCGGCCCATGTCGTTTGAAAAACGTCTATAAATTATCAGTAACAGGAGTGGTCGAAGTATAAGAATCTATTGACAGTATTTGGCTACCTTTACGAAAAAGTTGAAGAATGAGTCTGATCTCTATGGACAGAAATGAGTATTTATCGTCTAGAAAATGACTCCCGACGTATAAATGTAAATACATAAAACTATTATCAGATGAAAAAGTTGTGCGAAAATCTATAGACAGTATACATAAAATGGGGTGCCGAGTACTTAACAGTAAAAATGTGAGTAGTACTTTCTAGTCAACTACTGAATATATGTAGGCGAGAAGATCAGATTATACAGCATTAAGGCTCAAAATATGTTAGTTTAAAACGTCGAGGTCCATTAAATTTTATCTATAATACCATATACGTAAAATGGAATTAAGTATGCAACTACGCTAGCATTAGTCGCTGGTGATATTAAAATATTCAGCCTACCATATGATAGAAATTATTTAAAATTTAAATGTTACTTAGAAGTCATCCTGTAATGATCACAAGTGTGGTAATTTCCTTAGTAATAGGTTAGTAATATGTAATTTGGTTTAGTAAACATAGTAGTCTTCTGACTTGCACACAATAGCTTAGACGTGTGTCTACCACTTTTGGATTACATATGCTGCTCGTATAACATCCACAAACTTTATCCTGTTCTACTAACGATCCACAATGGGCGATACCGGCGATACTTGGTGCTATTGTTTAGACGAGATTGTATAGAAAATACGTCATTTAGTTCTCGCTGAAGTCCCGATAGGATTCGTTGGACTTCGAAAAGATACGGTTTGCTGTATGTGGTACTGCAGCGTATGAATAAACTCTGTTATAAGTAGTTCGCTTCAAGTCAAGTCTTATTGCAGATTTGTTTTACTAATAAGGCTGCAAACGTTTTTAAGTAAACTCTTGCGGTGCTTCTATAACTAAAAATCTCTAATTATCGCGACCAGAAAAATGTCGGTGAACTGTCCTACAGGTGCTTATACAACCAGAAAGTATTAATGTGACTTTTAGCGGTCGCTTAGCAGAATGGTACTACTGCTACACAAGAACTACAGTATAGTCATTAGCCGTAGAACGTATCCGCCATGTATTATAAGTTGTACTACAAACGAATTATGTTAGTTTACGATTTCGAAATGAAAAGCTACGTATGCCTGAATTTGGATCACAGACTTAAATGCTCAGTTCCGCCTGCGGATGGTGTTAAAATGTTAGCCCATTGTCGTTTGAAACAACTGTATGGCTAAATATCAGCAACAGAGCCAGTGTCGAGAAATGGATGTTGCACCGAGTTTTTTAGCAGAAAACGATTTATTCGATTGAATATGAAAAGTTACAACATCGAGCAGTACTAATTCTATTGACGATACATACTTACCGCGTTTAAAATCATTACATGGGCGAGCTACCGAAATGTAAACCTTTAACAGCAAATGTGGTTATAATCTTCTAGAACTGGAAAAGTCGTACGATGTCTATACGAAAATCAACAAAATGGTGAATTTGACATCGAGTCCTTAACTATTGAAAGGAGAGTGACTTTTCTAGCAATACATATGTAATAAGTATGCCCGAATGACAAGTTCGGTAAATAAGCATTGAATATGTATTCTAGCAATTGTTTTACAAAATTTACTGTTTACGAGAATTGTGTAACTACAAATTTTAAAATTTTTAATTTTCTTTATGTATAAGCCGTCAGTAAATGAAATTTAAAGGTGTGTTAATTTAAGTCTGCTTACGATTTTATATCTTTGCTCAGAGATTCGGATTTGCAAAATATTCTAGCTACCTAAGATGTGCTACTGTAGAATTATTTATAAAATTAAATTGCTACTTAGTAAGAATCTGTAGAAAGGGGTAGTTCTCTATGTCATGTGATTTAAAGAGTTTTTGGTTATAGCTTAGCACATGTCATATTCAATTGCAACAACAAGTTTTGTGGTGATGCTACACAGATTTATCTGCGATTTTTAATTTTGCACGGTCCTATAACATGGAAGACTGTTTCGATTTGAATTTCTAGCTAACAAGTGATTCGCAGACAGAAATATGAACAGCTCAAAGTCGCTATTGGTAAATCTATTGACGAGAGCCTGAGGGTTATGCAACTCATTTAAAGATTCTCCTGAATCCTAATTTTTGTCCAAACCTTGGTTTATTCAAAGTAAAAAGGCAGGTCGAAGAAAACTTTTGGTAAATGTTAGCGGTTAAAAATCTTAAAATAGGTTTTTGTTTGGGAAAATGGGATCTCAAATTTTTAAAGATAAAATTTGTTTTTATCCGGAAAAATGGTTAAACGGAAGAAAAATGGTCCGTGGTGGAAATGAGGTTGCTTAAATGAGGGGAAAACCCTTAAATGTACTTCGGTTTTGCTTTTACGAAATTAAAATTATACAAAGTGCTTCAATAAGTTGTTTGTTTAAAATTACTTTTTCCCCATCCCATGTAATTTTTATTTGCAGTAACATCCAAACGATACCCATACTATTGTCACTTGTATAGTAGACCACAAGTTCTATACATGTACCTGTACTTTATTTTTAATCATGCAACAGACCTACATACATTTTGCCCTTTTATTAAAGTATTACGACTCACATTAAATGTTTACCAAATACATACCTTTGATACAGCATCATCATTAGGTCTTCAATCCTGGAACTGGTTAGACGCGTACCATCATTGTTTCCTATTCTGAACTAACCTACAGATTTCTCTGAAATTTGCACAGTCTGCATCTATAACTATCTGATCTAGGTCTACATCTACCTCTTTTTTCCTATCTCTACTTGTAATATATCCCATACTATTCTCCAAAAACGCCTTAAAATGTATTCTGGCCTTCTATTTCTCTTATCTTTTTCCCCAGATATCCTTGTTCCCCTACTATTTCTAGAACCTATTTGTTATTATTTTTCTCTGTCCATGCTATCGTCCTCATACATCTGAAGCACAGCATTTCAAAAGGCTGCTACCGTTTTTTCTGTCTGCGTTTCAGACTGCCCGTATTTCATAGGTATACTGTGCTGTGCTCCACACATAGGCTTTCAACAATTTTCTTCTTCTATGTTTGTTGTCTTTCCTCATAGGCGCTGTTCTTTCTTGTTAGATGCAGTTCGGTCACCTTCTATAGTTTTACAATTATATACCCTATTTCTCCGACCTTCAGTGGTTGTGAAGGGAGGTAAGCAGCCTGTGGCTGCCAAGTTCCCCCAACACTTAACCATTTACCGATTTAATATATTTTCCATTCTATCTTTTCGCACAGTCGTCACTAGTTGCAGATATTTCGCAACCAACAACTTGTTGTTTATACTAATCATCAGATTTATCTGCGCTTATTTTTTCATTAAGTTTTCCATCTCAAAACTGATTGGATACGTACCTGCACTTATTTATATTTTGAGCTAGCCTACATAGTTCCCTGAAATTCTCACACAGCATGTGTATACAGCTCGTTCCCCTTCTATTGTTTTCTAATTTTATGCCCTATTTCACCGAGATTCAGTGAAGGGGGTTAAGCAACCTGTGGCTACCAAGATCCCCCAACACTTAGACATTTGCCGAAATAATGGTTTTCCAGTAAATCCTTTCACACACTTAACATTATTCGAGAATATTGCCCAACCAATTCTTGTAGTTAGGAGAAGGCGGGGCAAAGTGAAACAATGGGGTAAAGTGAAATGATGTGATTTAAGAAATATCAGTTGCGTCATCTGTTTAAGTAAGTGACAGCTGTCTACTCTTGGGTTAATTCAGTTGTTGACCAAGTCTAGGCTGATTCAGATGACAAATTTATTGTTTTTTAACTTTCTATTGTAAAAATCCTATGTAAGTGTGTAACATTTTTTGAAGAATTGATTAAACTTTTTAAACATCTACTGATCTCATAATATACATTCTTATTTGTATTACGAATTGCCGCTTATAGCACTTTTGTAGGTTAGAGATGTATGAGTGATTCAAGCGATTTTATTTTTGTGATTGCTTTGGGGTAAAGTGAAATACTGAACTTTGAGGCAAAGTAAAATATTTCACTTTGCCCCCTTAAGAGATTAGTAAATGTTAAGATGTTTTTATGAGGTTTTTATGTAGGCATTATTAATTAATTAGCAAATTATGCATTTCCAAAAAGAGAATGAGAAACTACAAGCGGAAGACTAACCAGCAAGGTGGGTCAGAGGATGAAATGAAGTATGCAGTAGCTGCTGTAAGATCTAATCAACTTTCGCAAAATAAAGCTGCAAAAGAATTTAATATACCTTTAGCCAGCTTACACAGGCATATAAAGAGTAATAAATCTGAAGATGAAGCAGCAACAAAAAAACTTGGGCGATTTCAAACTGTTTTTACAAAAGAGCAAGAGTTGGCTTTAATAAAACATATTGTAGATTTAGAGGAAAGATTTTTTGGATTATCAGTTCTAGAATTACGAAAATTAGCGTTTGATTATGCTGAAAAAAATCAAATTCCGCATAACTTTAATAAAGAATTAGGATTGGCTGGCAAAGATTGGTATAGTGCTTTCATGATAAGGCATAGAAAATTATCACTACGAACTCCAGAGAATACGTCAGCTGCCAGAGCTTCAGGTTTTAATGCTGTGTCCGTAAAAGCATTTTTCAACTTGCTGGGTTCGATGCTGGACAAACATTCTTTTCCAGCTAGTAGGATTTATAATTGTGACGAAACCGGTATAACTACGATTCCCAACAAACCAATTAAACTGCTGTCACTAAAAGGTAAGAAGCAAGTTGGAATTTACAGTTCAGTTGAACGTGGAACATTAATTACAGCCGCAATTTGTTTTAATGCCGCGGGTCACTACATTCCTCAATTACTTGTGATACCACGCGTTAGAAGAAACCCAATTTATGAAAATGGCCTTCCTGCAGAAAGTATACTAGCGTTCCACAAATCAGGGTGTATGCAGTCGGATATTTTTGTAGATGTTTGGTTTTCTCATTTTTTAAAACACACCCATCCAACTTAAAAAGATCCAGTGCTATTGTTGCTAGATGGACATGCTACTCATGTAAAGAATTTACCATTAATAAAAAAAGCACTTGAAAATAATGTTCACATTTTGGTGATACCTCCCCATACATCTCACAAACTACAACCACTCGATGTAGCTTTTATATTCCCCCTCAGCAGTTATTATAATCAAGACTTGAAAACTTTTCAACGAAATAAACCAAATAAAATAATCGAACTTTCTGATGTTCCCGCAATTTTTGGCAAGGCATTTTCAAGAGCAGCAACTTTAACAAATGCCGCAAATGGTTTCAGAACCACAGGAATCTGTCCTTTTGATCCGCATAAGTTTACAGATGAAATGTTTGTACCAGCATTGTTAACCGAAAGAGAAAACTTTGCTGCAGATAATCCTGCCAGTGTCAACTATCACAACCTTCCTTGATTGATGAACAAAATATAAACACTCGACCTGATGAAATAACTCCACCTAAACCAGTAATCATAATGCCAGCAGATCTTCTACCACTTCCAAAAGTTATTCTGGAGCAACAAAAACAGGTTAGGCGTCTTGGCAAAACTGCTATCATAACTGCCTCACCATATCTGAATGAACTAAAGGACGACAAAGCAAGGCAGACGCCGCCTGATCGAAATATAATCAAGCGAAAAATATTTGAAACGCGCACATCAAAATCTAAAAAATCTAAAAATTATATTTGTTCATCTGATTCTGAGCTATCAGACACGGAACTTTGTCAGGACTTGTCTGACGATTCAAATTTTGCAGATTCATGTGGTTCAGATAGTGTCAGTTAAAAAAACGAACCTTTTACCTTATCCCAAAGCAAAATAGTCGTCGAGGATTTTGTGTCAGTATCAATGACACACGAAAAAACAGGTGTCGAGAAGAAATTTGTTGCCCAAGTTAGTGGAATAGAAATAGAAAATAAAATAGAAATATATCATGTAAAATTCATGCGAAACTATAGACAACATCCGGATATCTTTTTTTTCTCAGAAATAGATGACAACAGTGCAATCGGCAAAGAAGAAATTCAAGGTGTCTTGAAGAACTTTATTAAGCTGATACGGAAAAATAAAATTTTCTTAAAATGATTTAATTTCTAATTATGAATATTTTCATTATACCTTAGTAGGTATCGCCTTGTATTGTTTATTTTGATACTTAATCAAACACTATAAATTTAAGTCGCTTTACCCCATTAAATATTTCACTTTACCGCCCCATACGGGGCAAAGTGACATAACTACCACATTTTTAAAACAATGTCATAAGTAAAAAACCACCAATTGGAAATTGTTTAAATCTCTTAAAATTGTTTTATTATGGCTCAATAAGACATTGTAAATTTAAAATAACGATAAAACTTTCAAACTGGATCAGATGTTCCAATGTTTTTATTAGCTATTTCGCTTTGCCCCACCTTTCCCTACTTATAATAATCATCATGTTTAAGCACAGTTATTTTTTCGTCATTAGTTTATCCATCTTGGGATTGGTTGGATGCGTACCTCCATTGATTTCTATTTTGGGCTAGCCAACACATCTCCCTGAAACCTCTACAGCCTACATCTTTTACTATCTGTATGCAGTAGTCTAACCTAGGTCTGCCTCTTCTCTTTTTTCCTATCTCTGCTTCTAATATATTCCGCACTATTCCCGTTTTTCCATTCGTCTTTGCACAATTGTAGTTAGTATTTTTGACACGCGTGCTGTCAAACTTATTGTTTGAAAATTTTCACATCTATCTGCGCTTTTCTTTTTTGGTATAGTTACTATGATGCTACATTTGAAATCTTTGAGTATCTCGCCTGTCTCATACATATAGCTTACAAGTTGGAAGAGACGTTCTGTTACTGCTTGTCCAGCGGCTTTTAGAGTTTCTGCTTGCACCTTATCTGTACCCGGCACCTTACCATTTTTCAGACTCTTTAATGCTAATTCAAATTCATCTCTAAGTATAGGATATCCCAAGTCATCATTTTCAATGTCTGATTCCTGTTCTAATGCAGTTAGTTCTTCTCCTGCATATAAATTCCCTATATGTTCTTGCCACCTATCCACTTTCTCTACGTTTTCTATGATGATGTTTCCTTGTGCGTCCCTTATATTTTTGCTATACAGTTTTATATCTCTAAAATTCATTCTAATTAATTTGTATGCTTCGTCTGTATTTCCTATTTCAATCGTCGTTTGTACCTCCTTGCACTTTTCATCAATCCATTGTTCTTTAGCTTTTCTGCATTTTTGAATAATTTCCCATTTTATGACTTTGTATCTGTTTTCCTGTTTCGTCCGATTTATTTTTGTATTTTCGTCTTTCTTCTATTAAATTCAGGATATCCTTTGTTATCCATGGTTTCCTATTTTTTTTTGTGTATACCCTAGAATATCTCTGCTCGCCATATCTAAGCTGGATTTAATGTTATTCCTTACTGTTTCTTCTTCCTTAGTATCAGAAATTTTCTTGATATCATTCAGCAATTAATTTGACCTTTTTCAAATCTTTTGTGAATATCTTTCTCTTTTAGTTTCTCTAAGTCCAAGTGCCTTTTTCCCTTTCTTTTTTTCATATTCTTAAATATAAGTGCGACCTTCATAATTACGATGTTGTGGTCAGTGTCTATATCTGCTTCTGGGTAGCTTCTACAGTCTTTTACTCGATTCCTAAACCGTTGCCTAACAAGAATGTAATCTATTTGATATCTTCCTATATCTCCTGGCATCTTCCACGTATATCGTCTTCTAGCATGATGTTGAAATAATGTGTTTGCGATGACTAAATTGTTATTGTCGCAAAATTCTACAAGCCTATTTCCCCTGTCGTTTCTCGTGCCTAAACCAAATAAACCTACTACCGTTCCTTCCCTACCCTCACCCACCACGGCATTAAAATCCCCCGTAATTATTAAATTTTCATGTCCTTTTACATATCTTAATATGTCTTCGATATCTTTGTAGATGGCTTCTACCTCTTCGTCACTGTAGCTAGAGGTGGGCAAGAATACTTGTATTATTACTGTGTTTACCAGTTTAGATTCTAATCCAACCATGAGTACTCTTTTGTTCCTTTGTAAGTAATTTTCTACACAGTGTCTTATATTATTTAGCATAACTATCCCCACACCCAAATTTCCTTCCTCTGCTCCTGTATGAATTACCCTGAAGTCTCCACTCCAAAAATCCCCCACCTCTGGCCACCGAACTTCGCTGATCCCTACTATGTCTAGTGATAACCTATTCATTTCGATTTTTAGGTTCTCTAGCTTACCTACCTGCTTCATACTTCTAACATTCCACGTTCCGACTCCTAGAATGTTTCCGACTCTTATTTTTAACTTTCCGATCGCATCCTCCGAAGTAGTCCCCTCCCGGAGATCCGAATGGGGGACTATTTTAACTCCGAAATCTTTTACCCCAGAGAATGCCATCATGTTTGTAACAATTTAAGTACGCAGTGTACTTGGGAGGTAATGTGATGGTTTCCCGTTGCCTTCCACATCGCGATAGTGTGTCTTAGACTGCCATACCGACCCCTGTGGTCTCTGCCAATCTAAGTACCGAAAGAGCCGCTGCTCTCTTTCGGGGACCCGTCTTTGTCTGGTTCCTCACTAGCGACCCTACTATTTTGGTTGTACCTGTAGTTTGGCTCTTCAGCTCCTTAGAACACGCAAGCCATTTCACCTGTTATAGTAATTTAGAACTTCGGTAAGGTGCAGGTCCATTCGAAATGGTTTGATACAGCAAATAAATAAGATAGTTTTAAAATTATTTATTGTAAAACAATGTTATAAACAAAAACAAAAATACTATTTAGAAGATTAATGTAATATATGCATCTATTAAAAGATTAAGCGAGAGTATTTATTCATTCAACTACTTAGAATATTTGGTAATTTTAATGAACAATAATAACAACAAGATTACATCAAATATGAATGAAGGCACTCTGCTAATTCGAAAGTCTTATCATACAAAATGGGATAAGAACAATAATAATAAAGGTACAGTAAGTAAACAGGTATATCGAGTTAAACTCGGACAATCATTTTGCATATTTTGGAAGCCAAGTTGTCCGCTAAAGTAGGTGTCAGGATACTTATAATTACTACTACGTCTACTCAAATAAACAATGGTTAGAAATATATTTCTATAAGTATTAACAATCTTTGGATTATGTAAGTTTATTTGATAAATATTTGGAAGAACCATTAGTACTTAGTACTACTTTTACACAAAGGTACTGTGGTAATTTGTTGATATTAATATACACTATTTAACTGACTAATGACTAGATTCTTATGTCTAAGTTATATCATTATGGCAATGCATGTGCTTTTGTTAACATGGTTGTGTATTTTTATTAGTGCTATACCCGTTCCACATAGTTCCCTGGAAATGTGCCGAATGCTCCCGTTCTGTGACTGGAACCAACAAACCAACCATCATCGCATTTTTCCAATACATACACTATGTCACCTTCTAACAACTCCAGTTCATCTTCATTTTGTGGACGATACTTATACAAAGCTCGGTATCTGTAAAAAAATCACAATAGATAGATAGATAGATATATTTGTACCCATGAAAACATGACAGTGTAAAGATAAACATCAACAGACATTAAAATAAATAAGTAAAAACAAATATAAAATTACCAATTATCTGCTAATAAATATTAATATTATACCAATGTAAACCAAACGAGCAAATAAGACAAAAACACTTGCAAGTCGTTAAGAGCTCATCACAGTAGTGGCCATCTTGAAATTTTTAAAAAACCAAATTTCTTTCCTATTAGGCACCCAAATTAAAAACAGTTTTAATAAAAGTTACTTATAAAATAATTGTCTATGTGGGAAAGCCATTTGTTTTTTTAACGGAAAAAAAATTTTTTTTGCTGATAATAGAGCGATTTAAACAAAACCAGTAACTTTCCCAAATGTGTGAATAATTTTTATGAATTCCCATCAAAATTGCACACTACAATTCACTTTATTTATCGAATAAATCAAATATTAGTATTTTTAGAAAAATGCACCTGCAATGTGCTGCTGTGGAAAAATTCAGAGCTTCCAGGTCACACACTAATGCAAAACAGAAATGGTTTGAATACATGCTATATAAAACAAAACACAACAAACATCTATTAAGATCAAATTATCCTTTTGAGAGTTTTGGACTATAGTCGTAATTGCTCGCAAATCTATTTATAACTTTCATTATGGATATTATTTAGTATCTCTGCAATTATAGAAATGAGTTCTTCATAAACCTGGGATTTATATAAATTTTTGTTGGGTTCTATTTAGTGAAGTAGGTAATTGGTATTCCCCCAGTTTCAGTAGTGTAAAACTTGTAAAAATGAATAAAAACAGAATTGTTTAATTTTTATGCTCAAGTTCAATTAATGTTTTGGGACAAATTTAAAATGCCACCAGTAATATTTCGCTTATATTTAGGCTTGTATAGTAATAAGGAACGTGATAAAAATTCTTACAGTTAATTAGAATTTACAAACCATGTTTAGGTAAGTTTTTTTTACCCTAAAACTTCTCTAATACACGTAAAATGTACTTTTGTTCATTATGGAACAAATTCACAATTCACAAACTCCAATACGCAATTGTGATGGAACAAAATTTGACAAGCTGAATGCGTAGAAGTAAGATAGAAATATTACATGTTAACATAGACATAGTTTAAACTTAAGAAGAAAGGGTGATTTTGTTCGTTACAATAGAACTTACAAACCAGTAAACAAAGAGCGATTGTGTTATAAAATTGGTATGAGCGAGATAAGTAGAGAGGGAACTTTAACGGTCAGGAACAACAGTGATAACAGACAAGGTAAACAGGTGATTTAGTAGGTAAGTATTGAAGCGAGATAGAGATAACGAGTATTATTGGAGGCGTGTTTTAATCGTTAACTTTTGCCAGTAAGAAGATGCAATTTCCGAAGAAATGTTTATAGTACGTGCGTTGTTGAGAGTGTACACTTAAGTTTTGGAGAAAATCGGTAACGGTTGGGAGTGAAATTCACTTGTAGTGCGAGAACAAATTTCTAAGATTTTGTTGGCCGTGGAATTGTTGTTTCTAAAATTTGTAGAAAAATCTAACCATTGAAAGTTTCAAAAATTAAATGTTTGTATCGATAGAATTAACAAGCTTTAGAGGAGCAACGAAGGATATATAAGCCCTAACAAAGTGTACGTCTCTTTAGACCTATACTGGTAGTTACAACCAGCAAATGGCGCCGAGTATTAAAGTTCTGTAAGTAAAATTGTTATATTTTCATTATGCAAGAAGTGTGCTTTGTTTATAATTGCGAATGGAGTAAGAGATAGTGTTTTGTCATACTGGTTGATTACCTACACATTATAGAAGAGATTAGAAGAGAGTTAGAATGCAGTATGAAGGTGGAAAATGAAATAACCCTTTTCTGATATGGTTGCAGTTAGCAGTTGTTGTGATTGAAATCCAGATTGGATGTTCCTGAAGGCAGCAGTCGTTGATGGTATGTTGTCAGTCCTGGGGGCAGCAATAGAATCCAGGTAATTGTTGTTTTATTTGCATACATGTATAAACAGGTGTTTTGTGTGTATACTGTTATGAACTAGAAAGATAAACTTGGGAAGTGTTGTGAATTGAACTTTTGCTGTTGCATTATTGCACTTTATTTCCTTGTGGAAATTCAGGTTTAAGAAATAATTGATGATATTAATAATTTTTGGTATGTACAAAGTAAAAGGGTACTTTTGGGGATTGACATGCTATATTTGCACAAAGGTTTAAGGATTATTAAGAGCTCGTACTAAACCGGAGGTAAAGTAAAGACTGTGGGAAAGCCCTGTTACTTTTTTTTTGTAGATAATAAAATTGTAAATATTTATTTGTGTAATTATGGATTTCAAAATGTATTGTGAAATGTGCTATTTTAACGAAAAGCATATACATAATGTATAATTAATGAGCTAACGAAGAGTTAAATGTTGATCTGGGAGTGTCTTTGTCTATGAGTATGTTAATAAACTTAGGCGTTTTTACCGTAACAGATTTTTTTGTAGTTAGTTTGGTTTTTCAGAAAAGCAGTTGAGCAGCCATAGCATACTTCGTTGCGAAGCACAGTTATTGTAAGTTTTTGTAAGTATATAAGCAGTATCGAAGGTTTGTAGCATGTTTGCCAATAGAGGAGATTTCAAAGTATTTATGGCGACCCAAACGTGAGGGTCTCGAATACTGATAATTAAAATTATTTCAGGAAACTGACGACCTGCAGATTAGGGGTTGTTGTGTATGTGTGAGTTTGGTGCCTTGAACGTATGTTGAGAAAAGAGTGGTTAAGGAGTCGAAGAGTTGAAATCGGAAGTAGTGATAGTGCTTTTATAGAACCTTTAAAAATTTTAAATAAATATTTTTATCAAATTAGCTCTTTACAAAGCTTCATAACCTTTTTACGCCTTTTACAGCAATTAAACCCAGCAAAAAATAGTGTGTTTTAGCACGGATAGTTTTGTTGAACGTTCAAAGAAATATCCCCTTTCTTTTCAAACCCACCTTTACGTACTAACTAAATTTTTGTTGACCTTTTACACAAAATATGTAATTACATGCAACTTTTAAGCTCACTTCTGAATACATTATAATTTGAATTAGGGCCGCTGTACTTGTGGCCACGTCCCCAATGCTCCACCCGGAGGTACTACATTGATAACTTCCGAATACACCAATTATGTAGAATTTTATAAATGTAACATACAATAAATTGAAAAGACAGCCCTGACCTTATATTCCTTCTATTTTTTCGTTGGAGCTTCCTGGCCCAAATCGGTGGTTTGTTCAGTAGCTTGGAGTCGTCAGCTTAGCATGTTGACCCAGTACTTTGAAATATTCAGCAGCAACTCGGAGTCGTTTGCCCAATGATTTGAAGTATTAACCTTAGAGTTTTAACCCAGTAGCTTGGTCTTTTATACCAATAACTTAGAATATTTAATTTAGTATTCGAATTTTATTACTTGGATATAATACTTGGATGTGTTACTTAGAGTATTATTGTGAGCCCTTAAATTAATAAACTGCAAAGATTTTATTTATATTAATTAAATGTAGACTTACGTTTGTCTCAACGGTAGAATTTTATACAAACTTATTTAAATGCACTTTACTGTTTCACTTGTAATTATTGATTTATGTTACTTTCAATTTAACGTTCACTAAATTTACGTAATAATCCTCTTTCAACTATTGCAGTGGGCATGTCAATTATGGAATGAATGTCATTTATCTGCTCTGGTTAGTTTTATAGACAAATTTCTTCGCGATGTTGCCCGCGTTCTCATTGGTTGACAGTCCGCTATCGGTGTTTGTCAGTGGAAAGACGTTTCAATTATGTGCTATATCTGCAACCTGTTAGGTTTTATGAAATATTAAATTCTACATACGTTCGAATTTGCACGTACATCGAAATTTTGTAATGAGATTCGTTAATAAAGGGCATATCATGTACGCTTTAAGCTGCACGTAGCCAGCCGTCTCTAATATTTTTATGTATTTATGCTTGTATTACCAAGTCTGGCACATTATGTACGTTTCAAAATGCACGTACACCGCCATTTCAAATACCTATACTTTATAAAATATGCCCGCTTTTAGATGTTTGCCTATACAAACTGGTATAAATTTACACGCATTTATTAACCTTTTTATCCGAATGCGTTTAGATTGGAAGAAATTCCATTTCACGGTTATTTTTCTGCAAATCCGTTAAATTTGATTTGATTTTAAGCTGACGAATGTTTTAATGTTCTAAAGATGATTGTATTGCTTACGCAATCTATTTTAATAAATGTGGTGAATTTATTACAGAATGAGATATTGATTTTATACGGGCGATTTGTATTTGCTTTTTGCATAATGAATGAAGTAAGCACATTTTATGGTTTAAATGTTTGGTTTTCGTGGTTTTTATTATATTTACATGAAGCATTCCTCCCTTGTGACCTTATATGACCTTATTATTATTATTTTTATTATTATCATAGCAATATATATATATATATATATATATATATATAAATTGTATTTGAATAGATCTCTATATATAAGGAGAGAAAAGTGTGAAATCTATATGAGAATAAATATAGTTTTCCAACATCGCGGTCAGACACAAATGACAGGCGGAGGTAGGGAGACACTATTAGTGGAGTAGAAACGTATACTAAATGGACTTTGTGCTAACTATTGTTTTATTACAACATTGCATATTCAACCATAACAGTTTATGGCTTATCTTACTAAGTATGCAACCAAAATTATAATTATAGAGCAAAAGTTCCACAAAGTTTAACTATTAATCTATTAAATTGGAACATAACATTTGGAAAATATTATAGGTTGTTTGGCTGCAAGAGGAACAAAGTTTTACAAAACACTGATGCAACAAAGATGAGGCCTGTTGCTATTGAAGTTATCCTTGTTTACTTTTATATTATTACTGGTTTTGTATCAGGATCTCACTTATAGATAACGAGAGTAGTCATTTAAAATTAAATTTTTGAAATTTTAAGGGATCGAAGGTCAAAAGGTTGTCTGAATATACTCACACAATTCCATATTACGAAAAAATAAATTTTGGTATTGTGTGTACATGTAATGACTTGCCTTTCGTTAAAGTGAAACTTTCTTGCGGGTTTGAATGTTAATACAAAGATAAAAATTAACATTTGTAAATACTTATGCTCATTAAAAAACAAATTATTACATCACAATACTGTTATATTATCGAAAGGAAACAGTTTTCAACAATACAACTCAAAATATCAATTTATGACTATAGCCTGAAAACAATATAGTTTTCATTATTATGATTAAATTGGCCCAAGATAAGGACTTAGCTTCCTTATATTATTAAAAATAAGTTAATAAAAAAAATCTAAGACGCATGTACGCCTTACAACCAAACTTACAGAAATTTTATAAAAGGAAATTATATATTTTAAATAAATTATAATATCCATTAAAGTTTATATTAGTTTGTACTGTTAACATGTCTCAAATAAATTCGATTATCTCGAAAACTAAATGAGATATCGAAAAGTGTATAGCATATTTGTAATCAGCGTAAAAACTAAACAAGGTACATACATATCATTTATTGTATCATTATGGGAATATGACAACGAAAGACGGCGGCGACGACGACGACGTAGCGATTATATTAACCTAACTTACTTCGTAAGTTTGGTTGATAATTAAGGAGCCGCTGTACATACTATTGGCGTCGCCGTGGATCAATGTAGTAAGCGTAAGACTACGGATCCCAAGGTCCCGGGTTCAAATCCCGACACGGCCGACTGCTTGAAAAATGACAGGTGAGCATTTTTCACAAAAATTACGCCCTCGTTCGGATGAGAGGTTAAATGGAGGTCCCGTGTGTGAGTGTTGTCACGCACGTTAAAGATCCCTACCTTGCCTGGAACGGCAAGGGTTCGGCAAAATTCTAAATTTCCAGGCAACAAAAAACTCGCCTCCTGGCCAATGTAGTACCTACAGGTGGAGCATTGGAAATGTAAATGATCTGTACATACTATTGTTGAAATGTTTAGCGAACAGAAATGTGTTACCACTTCTTACATAGGAAGGTTAAATAATCAACAGATTATTAATAATCGAACATTATGTAAATATTAATAAAACAACAATAATTTGGGTATCTTGTAAAAAAATAAAACAATAACATTTATAGTACATATGAAATGATGACTTGCTAAAATTTTACTCTTTATGTCAAATAAATTAATCAGCTGTAATCTCTCAAGCTTTATTTTTAATTAAATTACAGCAGTCTCAGATGTTAATATATTACCAAGAACTGATATATACACATAAAAGTGTTTATAAATTCTAACTATACAACAAACACAGATAACCCTACAGCGATTGTTTTTAGTGTTGTCATTTTCACGAACCCTTGAACTTGAAAATATCACAACATTTAAATAAGTTACACGAGTATTTTCTATTTTTGAAAAGTTTAATGCATATCGCAAAATGTATTTTGCTTACGCACTTTGATTATAACTACAGAGCTATTACAAGACATCTTCCATATTGGTAAGAACAAATACATGCAGCATTTGACATCTTTTGCTACTTACATAAATAACATATGATGTCATATAATACATAATTTGTATAGCCTCCTTCATTTACAAGTTATACGTTAAAGTCATTAAAACATCAATTTTGAGGTTTTTTTTTAAAAATCGGAACACATATTAAAGTTATTGTTATGCTAAAATTTATTTCTAATAGCAGATTTTGAATGGACTTCAGCGACATACTTAAAAAATTAACATGAATTAATCCTAATTTTAAATACATATTTTGTTTGGGGATGGATGAAAGGAATCAGAATTTTGTATGTGTTCAGAGTACTGTTTACTAGACGGAATGCAATGGTCTTTTATTTTTGCAATTCTTTCGACCGATCATGTGCAGTTATAGTTAGTTTCACGTGTATTGTATATATTCATTGTTTGGACCAGTGCAATGTGCAACAAAATTTGTGATTAAAATTAATTATTCAATTACACTGATTGCTATTTTCTCTTATTTGAATCAAATGAGAGGTTGACCATTCCCATATAACTGATACACATGTAGTGAATAAAAGACCTGCTTGTTGCTGCCTTTTTATGTAATAAATTCAGAGCAAAAAATTTATATATAAAAATGACAGAACTTGAATGACATTTCTTACTCACTATATTATGTATTTTGTTGCAAAGCACCCTATAAAACAAATTATGATGCAACTAGTAATCTAGACATTTGAGAAATACTAACATGATTTAATTGAACAACTAGAAGCGGCTTGTAGTCCGTTCAGGACTACATTGGGCGCCATTTACCATTATGCCGAAGATTTCTGGAATAGACCAGTTGAGTGAGTTGAACGAGTTGGGTGGGTTGGGTGAGTTGAGTGACTTGAGACATAAAATCGACTTGGAAGAGTTTATCGAATCAAGACCACTTCGTCCTAATAGATTTTGCCCAATCGATAACTGGGAGTTCAGCGGATCAAGACCACTTCGCTTTAGTAGACTTTGCCGAACTGACAACTGGGAGTTGATCGGATCAATACCACTTCGCCCTAGTAGTTTGTCGAAACAACAATTGGGAGTCATCCGATCAAAGCCACTTTTCCCCAGTAGACTTTGTCAAAATAACTTCAGGGAGTCGATCTGATCAAGATCACTTCGTCCTAGTGAACTTTATCGAAATCACTTCAGAATCGATCGGATCAAGATCACTTCGCCCTAGTAGACTGACGAAATCACTTTGGGGAGTCAATCGGATCAAGATCACTTCACCCAAGTAGACTGCGTTAAAATGATTTCGAGGAGTTTATCGAATCAAGATCACTTCGCCCTTGTAAACTTTGTCAAAACAACAGTTGGGAGCTGCACGGATTAAGGCAACTTCGACCTAGTACATTTCGTTAAAACGACTTGGAGTAGTCTAGCATATCTAGATCACTTCGCCCTACTAAACTTCATAGAAAAAATAAAAGCTATATGCAATGTAAATAATAGAAATGTAGCATATAAATATTTTACAAACATAATATTCAAAGGGATTTTTTTAGCAATGTGAACAATATTAGTTACGTATTGTTATTTACATAAAATGAATAACGTAGATATAAAAGAGCAACAAATATTTTATAAAGTGGTTAAATAATCGATTGCAATAAGCAGTAATTGTAGAAAGCTTAACCAACTGTTGATTAACAACTCAAGTCATGTTAATGAATGTACCTGGGTCTGTCAAAGTTATAGAAAAATATATATATATATATATATATATATATATATAACAAATCTTTTTAAAATATTGAGCGTAAGTTATTTAGAATAGGGATGTTAATATTTTTGGGATTATTTCGATCACAATAAAAAAGCATACAACGTTAAATCATTTGTAATATTTCGTACGTTTCGGTGAATGATTCTCACCTTAATCATCGAACTACAAGAAAAAATTATTAACGGTCAGCAATAACATATAACAGGCAAATACTTACAATTACTAGACAAAATTTATAATAAGGTTTTTAACATAACTGTGTAACGAGTTTATTTTCTAGTAATATTTTCACAAATACCTAATACCTAATGTAAATATAATATCGCTACACACTCTACGTGATAAATATTATATATTGTTGAATACAATATGAGCTTTCGATTTGAGAGCATAAAGTTTTAAATTAAGCGGTGACAGAAAATGCCATTTCTTAGTGTCACTATAAGAGCTTCCTCCTTTTGATGATTGTAAAATCATAACTGTTGTCAAGCGGCAGCATACGTCAATAGAACACTTCTACCTGAGCTGTTGTTAGAGAATATCAATTGTTCTTTAAATCAAAAAACGTGGCGTTGTTGCAGACCACATGTTGGAAGCACCAAAAGTTTAAAGTCGTTTTCAAGATGAAATCGTCTCGGCGAAGCTCGTTATATGTTCGCATTAGACGGGACGTTAAATTGTTTTAAATGGCTTTAGGATAACATGCAACTTGGGCAACTTGTGAAACTTGTGTAAATTATATAACTTAAGCAACTTACTATAATTCAAGAAGCTTTCTTTAATTTAAGAAATATATAAAATTTGTTTGGTAATCAATGAAAATTTATTGGCAACTATTTGAAATTTAACCTTGTATGGAAATCAATCTGGCGTGGTTCAATTGTTTGATGTGGACGCACGTGATGTTTTGTTGGATTTTCAGTACCCAGCTAATTGGATTGTGTGGTAATGGGAATTCCTAATTTGTAAATGCTGAAACAAGAAGATTACAATTTATTAATTATTATTCCGGGTATGGTCCTTATACCTTGCAAGTATTTTTCTGATGAATTAACATCTGGTATGTAACTTGTGTTTTTTTATACGTCAGCTGTAGCATTTGGCATAGCAGACAAATAAGTTTTGTTTGTTCACGTGGAAATTTCCTAGTTCATTATGTGAATGACAAACAAGTTATTTTTAAACTTTGGTGAAAGGAATCTATAAAGTTACTTTTTTAATCTTTGCATTAGTACTAACAAAAAACGGTAGATGTCGATATAAAAATAGAAAAGATTAACCTTCAGATTTAACGAAAATTAAAGCGATTATTTGAATTACAAATTATTTTATCTTAGAGAATTAAATTGTTACATTTTGCATTTCATTAAATATTAATTGGAATATTTTGCCATTGAATGTGAGGTCCAAGTAGTACTACCAAGACCAAACAAAGTTGTAATATAAATTTAATTTATTCAAAAACTCAAATTTAATCATTTTCAAGTATAAATTTTGCCAGACTTTACTAATGTAAAAACTACTATATTCTATTTGTAAGAGATGCTGATTATGTCCAAGTACATATTTCTCATTATTATTATTTAATCAAATTTTTAAAGAAGATGTTTTGTCAATGTTTTAACTGCAATTTGAAGGAATAGATTTTCATTTTGGTCAAGACTATTATTATTAGTTGGAATGAATGAGGGTTGATTCTAATTAATTATGAATTTTTGAAATGAAAGCACAAACTGTGCTATCCTTGTTTTAATCTGTTTACAGGTGTAGCAGTGCATCTTTAAAGGTCAATATCGAGCCATAAGGTAAGAAAACTTTAGGGATTGTGTTCCTGTAATATTTTGAATAGCAGTATTTGAGTATAGGTTTCCGCATTCGCCTTATACAAAAGACTCAAGTAAGGTCTTCTTGGTATACAAAAATTCGGTGGCGCCATATTCTCTACATTTTTGGTCGCAGTACAACCCCGACCTAAAGCTCATGTTCTACCCAGAGCAAGCCACTTAGCCTTTGGAGGTTTCCTTATCTACGAGCCATTTTCCACCAAAACTTACCGTGGGCTCTTTAAGTCTACAGGAAATCCTCGTCATCTATCCTTGTGCCTTTCAGCTGGTCACATAGGAGTAATAAGTTGCCCCTTGGTAAGGCAAAACCTTATAACGTGTAGTTTAAAAATATAATTAGCTAAATAATATTTAAAATTAAAACTAAAAAATGGCTGGACTACATACTTCAAGTAATGTCACATTTCAATTGATTGACAGATGGAACAAAATAATGGAGCGAGTGTATATAAAAATGCGAGACAATCAATGTTTTATGGTACAAACATTGTTTTTAAGGAAAGTTATTCAAATACAAAATTTTTTTACTACAATTGAGATGGTCTAAGACAGAAAAATTAAATAATAGGTAGTAATAATGGAGAAAGTAATAACCAAAAAGTAAATCGTCTAATCACTAAAGTAGTGATAGCTAAATATTGAACATTGATTGTAATGGTGGAATGTAAAAAATGTTTAAGAAGCTGAAGTTGAGAAAAAGTGTTTTTGCATTCTAACTGTAAAAAAAAAACAAATTGGTATTTGAAGACATAATAATGTAGAAATAAGTAAAAATGCTATTATAATAAAAGAATATCACATCATGTTAATAGGTGACGTATTTGAATGGTATGAAAATATAAATATAAAAGAGGATGGAAACAGAGTATAATCGAAGCAAGTAAAAGACACTCTCAATGTAAGAACCAGTATGACAGTAAAAAGTCAAACAAATATGAAAATTGATAGGCGAAAGCATAGATTTAAAGACAATAAAAATTAAAGTTGTTAATCGTGAATAGAATTTGGATTTTAGGAAAACGTAGAACAATTATTAGGTTTTGTAGTTGGAAGTATACAAATATGAATAAACAGCATACAAATTATTGTTATCCTCTTTCTGATTTATTGGTTTATTCTGTTGATTAATGTAAAATGATTCCAAGAACAGTCTTTTTTTGTAGTTGCTTTCAGTGTCTATAATCTCTACGTCATCATAGTTGACTTTATGATGTGTGTTGTAAATGTGTAAAGAGAGAGCACAAGATGCCTTGCCTAATTTTGCATCGCTCTTATGTTATGTAAGACGACTGCGAAGCCATTGTTTTGTTTGACCTACATACGAGGCTTTACAGCTGCAATTAACCTTATATATTAAGTTGCTACGTAGAGCCTTGTTAGTTTTTTCTTTTAGTTGGGTAAACAAGTTTGCAATGGACTTTCCTTTGGTATTGATAATAACAATCTGAGGATGTTTTAAAGTTTTTATTAATAATGATGAAAGGTTTGTTATATACTGTAGTTTTTTATAGATAAAATTTGTTGGTCTATTATGTATGGGTGGTATGAGTGGTTAGAGTGGTAATTCAAATATCTCCCTGAAATGGTTGGTTTTTTGTAAATATAAAAATTTATCTGGTTATTGTTGTTGCGAATAACAAGGGTATCTAAAAATGGAATTGATTGGTTTGATTCTAATTCAGAAGTGAAATTAAGATGGTCATTGTAATTGTTAAACTGCTGAAGAGTGGTCTGTAAATATTGTTCAGGAAGTGAACAAAGAATGTCATCAACATATTTGACGAGGAAAACCATCTGAAAAGGAAGGTTAGGTAAGACTATTTCTAGAAGATTATCCATAACTAACTGTGCAATAACAGGAGAAAGTGGCGAAGTATTGTAAGTATTTGCCTGTTATATGTGATTGCTGACAGTTAATAATTTTTTCTTGTAGTTCGATGATTAAGGTGAGAATCATTCACCGAAACGTACGAAATATTACAAATGATTTAACATTGTATGCTTTTTTATTGTGAGCGAAATAATCCCAAAAATATTAACATCCCTATTATATATATATATATATATATATATATATATATATATATATATATATATTGCTGTGATTCCACCAAAATCCGGGAACTACGGTTTTCGAATCGAGCCTCACGAATTGGGCGTCAAGAATGCTGTGAAACATACAAAAAGCTATTAACTTAACTGTTCCGTTGACTTTCTTCTGTTAATCGCCTCTTTACTCTTTTCCGCCTCGGCTGCTCACTTAGTTAAAACTTTCATCCTCAATCATAAAAAAAACAAACACATTCCTATCACAAACACCAACGTTAACTCTATTTACATCAATGTTCACAATACATTAAAATTTCAAAATTAAAATTCAGCATAAATTTCAGTATCAGAAAATTTCAAGATTAAATTTATTATCATTTTAATGTGCATCCAGAATTAAAGTCCTTGTAGAAGCCTACTAATTAATATAACAATATATGCAGACCTGAGTCTGAGTACAAAGGGAGCATCTCCCACCCCTTTACGTTAATTAACCAGGTTGGTCTAATTGAGCTCAAAGACATACCCAAATTTTCATCATAATCCAGAACATAAATACTAAATACCCCTTTTTACTTAAACAAGAAAATTTCACCTTAAAATTAAAAATTTGTTGTTAGTACAATTTTACTACTGTCCATTTTAAGTAAATCAATTATAAGGTTATTCAACACACACCAACACATCAAAAATCGAACAACAAAGCATAAGTTACCTGAAGGTTACTGCACTCGTGGCGTCAATGTACATCGTCCTCTGTTAATCACACCAATCCAACTGGGTTATGTTTAGGTCCTCGTATTACTGGTCGCCTTTAAAATTTTCTACACCACCATTCCTCTAAAGTTGTTTCAGTGCTTTTCCGGAACTCATTTGTGTATATCTGAAGCTTGTTTTGTGGATCCAGACACGTTTACGAATCATTTAATTATTAACACCCCCGAAAAATAGCAAAGAAATTCATACTTCTTTCACGCTATACGCCAAAACTGCCTACTTTTGTTTATTCATTTATCGTTACAATTTCGATAGTTGTTACAGTATTACTCGTAAATATAACTAGACGTTATTACCTTGTATCTTCTTTTCTAAGTGCACTAAATAACTTTCATCGTAGCACGTAAAGAGCAAACTGTTTTAACGTATTTAATAATTACAAAATATACGAGCAAACTCTTTAAAGAATTGTATCAAAGTCGAAAATCTAAGAGAGCCCCACTCCTATCAACACGGGTTTATATAATCGCTTGCCCGTGCGTCGGTTTTGTCCCGCAAACGGACAATTTCCAGAATTTCACATACTCTGTTCCCATCTCGACCGCCCGGCACGCGGTTCTACAAAATTTGCACACGCGCCAGTTGAAAATCTCAGAAATTTTCCACACGGCACGCAACGTCTGAGAACAAATTAATTTTGTATAGAAATGTTATTTTTACACCTCTCATGTCTACCTCTTATTTTCAACCAATCGCAACCCAGTGACGTTGCTCAACCCACGCCTTTAATTATCCGTGTCTCTGTCTTGCGCATATTATCCGTCTCTATCTACCCTGTTCTGAGTGGTACAAATCGATATTCTTTAGTATCGGTTATTTCAATCCACGTGGACTGTTAAATAACCCACTTTATTAGCATTTCCCGTGAATATTAAGCGACGGTTTCTCCAACATTCTCTGTAACCATTTGTTATCTACTTCTTTCACAAATATACGCCAAAACTGCCTACTTTTGTGTATTCATTTGTCGTTGCAAATTTGACTAATTGGTACAGTGATACTAAACTTTATTACCTTGTATCTTCTTTTCTAAGTGCACTAAATTACATTCATTGTAGCACGTAAAGAACAAACTGTTTTAAATCACCAAAATATACGAGCAAACTGTTTAAATTATTCTACCAAATGGAAAACTAAAAAGCACTGTTTAACGCATTGAATCAATTCGAAAATCTAAGAGAGAGAAACTCATATTAACCTGGGTATATATAGTGGTTAGCCCGTCTGTCGGTTTTGTCCCCAAAACGGCCAGTTTATAGAATTGCGTATACTATGTTCCCATCTCGCCCGCCTGTGCGTCGGTTCTTATTAAATTTGCACTCGCACCAGTTAAATCTCTGAAATTTCGACACGGCTCGCAACGTCTAGAAATAACTAATTAATTTTTATACAGAAATGTTATTTTTACCTCTCAAGTTTGTCTTTTATTTTCAACCAATCGCAACCCAGTGACGTTGCTCCACTCACGCCTTTTACTATATGTGTCTCGGTCTTGCGCATATTATCTGTCTCTATCTACCCTGTTCTTATTGGTGCAAATTGATATTCTTTATTAGCGATTATTTCAGTCCATGTGGACTGTGAAATAACCCACCTTATTAGCATTTCTCGTAACTATTAAGCTACGGTTTCTCCAGCATTCTCTGTAACCATTTGTTATCTGCCAAATTTACGCAGAATGAGCCTTTTAAAAATACGCAGGTGTTCAAACATAATACTTCTAAATAACACTTCTATGATTTGAATATTATTGGGTTTTTACAAGCTTTTATAGATATTATATGTTACTAATGGTCCAATTAACTCCAATTAAAATAATACCCTTTAATTTTTAGTGACTCCTAATCAAATATTAATTATTATATGTACATTTTGTTTAATACCGGTTACTTAAAATTGAGTTAATAATATAAATTTTGCACGTAATTTCCATTTGTTTCTTTACTCGGAATAATTAAATTACACGTAGAGCATTTTAATACTGCTTCCTTTTTTTTTATAGCAAGCGTCTTGTATATGATTTAAATCTCTTATTTTTAATGAAACGAATGAATTTTTATTCTCCACGGTTTTTTAATAACGCGTCCCTTTTCCCAAAGCTTCTACACGGTGATTAAAATCATTTGATGTGATTATTTAATTTTCTACCCTGGTCTAAATATAAGTAATATATATGTATATATATATATATATATATATATATACAAAGAAACGAAATAAAAACAATATTCCTTTTCTCAAATTAAGAAACACGCGTATTTTGTTATGAGAGTATCTTATAGTTTCAATATTTAATTTTTTAAACAGTAGTTTTAAAAATGAAAAGTAATGGAAGTGCTTAAAACAGTCGTTAGAGAAGCAGCAGTTGAAACGTAAAAAATACCTTTAGTAGTATGTAATCTTTATTTTTGAAATTGATTTTAAATATTCCCGTGTTTTCCAATCAGAGCGGCCATTATTTTAAGAATTTTCTGTTCAAAAAGGTTTTGTTAATGGTCAAATCAAGAAATATATTTATTTGTGATTGTGAATCCTTAATTTGGAAATGCGTACCCTTTGTTTCTAATGTTTGTTGTATATTCTTGACGATTGATGTTTATTAAAGTGAATGTAAAGAAATGGATTCAAAAGAATTAAATACCAAACAAATGCAGGAGTTTCCTACTCTTTCTTTTAAAAATAAATCGCGTATAATAAATAATACTAAGAAAAAGTTCCAATAGGTAAAATCGAAAAACCGTGTGTTGTTTTGAAATATTAAAAAATTTAATTTAGCAAAGAAACCTTGTTCTTAGTGCACGGTAGCCGGTATCGTAATGGCAACGCCATTGGGATCGTTGTATAAGGTATTGTTTATGTATGCTTGCGCCAGAATAAATCTAAACTACCTCTCAAAATGGTATTTTAATATTTCTTTTTAAAATTTCTTTTTAAAATTCCTTTTTAAAATTTTATTTTAAACATAGGGCATTAGCACAGAAAAGCAATAACTATATTGATATAAAAGCACAATAGCGGAATAGTTATATGCCGTAGGAATAATTAACTTATTGTAGACTGTTGTATGTGTTATAATTTTTTTTGTTGGAATTTTTTGGTATTTTTGCACATATTAGATTAGATTCCTATGGATGTTAAGAAAATCAATATAAAGTACAAAAAAAAGGAAATTTTATTGGGCATCTTATCCCTGAAGTTGCAATTGGTAGTCGGAGCCGTTAGTCCTATGATATAGAGGTGATTTCCATTGAAATTCCGTTGGTTGTATACTTGCATTAGAGCACGCCGCATAAGAAATATAGCAATTTCTGAATCAATCACTAATGTAATGTTTTCTTTAAAAATAGACCGCGTATATTAACGTGCGATATTTTTTTATAATTAAATTTATTTATAATCACTATAAAACAATATTACATGTTTTATAAGCTTTAATTTTAGAAATATGTAAAATAAGCCTGTCTTCAGAGTTTAGATAGTACTTGATCGTTATTTTACGCTGATCTTCACAACCTGTTTTTGACGTTTCTCGAAATAATTGTAGTAATTTCAATTAAAGTTTTAAAAGAAACGGCAGTACTTGCGTGCAAACGGTAAATAATTCAGGTTATAGCATATAAGTATTGACTTTTGATATATATTAGAAATTTTTTGGGGACCGTATACAAATTTTGTAAACCAACTCTATTGTCCTTTTCTCTCGCACTAACTCTAATCAACCCGTTGTTGGTTTTGTTGCACGTCGTGCTCGGGTTTTTGAATTGGATAATTTAAAAGGATCATTGCTTTTTTAACACATAATCGAATATTTTACTGCAGTTTGGACAATTTCAGAAAAAAATAAAGTGTTGAAAATGAGTGTTTGAGTAAATGTAACTTATAATTGAGAGATTGTAGAATTCATTAAAGGCATCTAAAAAAACAATACTATTGAGTTTGAGTTTATTTATTTCCAAAAAGTACAGTGACTGTGTGTTTGGATGTTATTTGATACAAATGCAAATTTTGCTAAATAAAGTGGTAATAAATGTTGCTGGGGGTTTGTGTTTGTGTATAATGAACGCTATTGGTCGTTTAAAAATCAATATGAAATTAAAACAAAAGTAAATGTTACTGAGCACTGAACCACTTACGTTGCGAATGTAAGACCTATTAACTCAGCCTGTTGGCCATATACCTGCATAAGATCACGCAACATAAAAAATATAGTGATTTCTGACCAAATCACATCGTACTGTATTCGTTTGGCGTCTTCGTAAACAAATGTCAAATTTAATAATTAATTATTACTCAAATAAATAGCCCATGAATGTTAAAAAGCGATGGTTTCGTATAATAATATCAATTATCGATACTATTAAGACATTTTAGATAATTTATAAGTTTAAATTTCAGAAATTTGAAATAAAGTGTGTCATCGTAGATTCTGAAGGAACATACTCATTCGTTTATGCCGGCTTTCTATACCTGTGTTTCATGTTTCTCGAATTAATTATACAAATTTTAACAAACGTTTTAAGGAAATACCGCTGTACCAGCTTGTAAACCGTTAATAATTCAGGTTGTAGGATAAGGATAGTGTTTTTTAGTATATATTATATATTTTTTTAGAGACCTGATACGAATTTTGGAAACCAACTCGATGTTTCTACTCTCTTGCACTAACGGTAATCGACTCATTGTTGGTTTCGTCGCACTGCTCGTTCGGCTTTTCAGATCGAAAAATTTCGAGAGATCCTAGCTTTTTAAACACGTTAGCGAATACGTCGCCTCAATATAATAAATTTCAGACAACCTCTATTTCTCCCTTAGTATTGGGTTTTTCGCGATAAAAACCACCCTATGGCACTTCCATACAAAAATTTCCCACCACACCATGACCCGCCTGCACCCCTAACACAAACCCCCTCGGAGGCAAATCCCTACTAGATATCGATTTGCACCTCTCAACTTTAACACAGAGACAGGCTAGACAGTTTTTAAGATATGGGATAACAATGAGGCCATTCAAGACCAAACAACCCGCCGCCCTTGAACGGCTCCCCTTTCAAAATAAACAATGTAACAAAAGAAAATTACAACCAAAAGGTTATCAATGTATGACATAATTATGAAATCAAATTAAAGCTAAAACAAGAATGAATGTGCAGTAACACAAAAATTAACAGCTACACAATTCACTGATCGATGGGCAATAAACGCACGTTTCTTGCTAAACGACATGTTTCACCATTAATTGTCTTGACAGTCACAACCCGAACAATACCATCTGAACCGGGGAAAACCTCAATTATGCGTCTTATTTTCCAATTCAACGGAGCTTGATTTTCTTCTTTCAATACAATTAAAGCACCCAGTTTTAAATTATGATCAACATTCTGTTTCCATTTGGAAGTTCTTGTAAAGTTGTTAAATACTCCAGACTCCAACGACGCCAAAAATGTTGCGCCATCTTTTGCGAATGTCTAAATCGAGACAATCGATTTATGGGTTCTTCGGTAACGATATTCTGTGGCACTGAATTAAGAGAAACTCCAATGAGGAAATGGCCAGGGGATAAAGCGATTAGATCATTAGAATCGTTTATTAATGAAACCATCAGTCTGGAGTTCATAGCTGCCTCTATTTGTGTAATAACAGCGTATAACTCCTCAAAAGTTAAATTTACGTTACCAATTTCTCTTTTTATATGAGACTTGGCTGACTTTTCTGCAGCCTCCCACAAACCACAAAAATGGAATGCGCGAGGGGGTATATATTTCCAGGTAATACTATTTTTTGATAAAAACCATGAAACTTGATTATGATTTTGCAATGCTAACTTGTAAATTGCTTTAAATTTATTGTCCGCCCCAACAAAGTTCATGGCGTTATCTGAATATATGCAATTACACAAACCTCGCCTTGACACAAATCGTTTCAATGCATTTATGAAGGAATCAGCCGTTAAATCTCCAACTAACTCCATATGAGTAGCCTTAGTAGAGAAACAAATTTTACGATTTTTAAGTTTACCGTCTTTAAAAAAAAACGGCCCTGCGTAATCTATTTTGCAGATTTGAAACGGCCTAGTTTATGTGACTCGTGAAGAAGGAAGCTAGCCCATTTTGTAAGAGGCATTTACTGGATTAACCTTAAAACATGTTACACACTTTCTCAAAATACTGCACACTGCGTTGCGACCATTCAAAGGCCAAAATTTTAACCTTACACTTGCCAATACTGCTTGAGCTTCAGCATGCAATTGTCGATGATGTTCGTCACGTATAACTAATGTTGTAAAAATGTGCTTTTCTGGTGGTGGGATTGGAAATTTCCTATCTTCAGTAATGGACGACCGTGCGAGTCTACCACCTACACATAATATTTTGTTCTTATTCAAAAAAAGATTTAAGGATAATAATTTGCTCTTGTGCAAAATCTGATTAGAATTTTCTAAATCACATATTTCTGCCGAGAAGCTCTGTAGGTGAACTAATCTAACAAGCGCAATTAACAAATTATTTAATACGCCTTGAGTCAAAATAACAGCAATTTTATTTTTCAGATTGATTGAGGTGTTTTTGATAAATAGTATACAATAAGCTATCACCCTTTGTAATTTAAAAAGTGTGGGAAACTGTTGAAAAATATCAATGTCTGATTGAATAGAGAAAAATGTGAATTTAGTTTTGAGTTTTTCTGGAATATTATCTACAATTATATTATTCTCATTTGGAGATAAATTATTACAAAAGTCAGTTGATAACCATTTCGGACCTTTCCACCAAAGATCTGAATTTTCCAATTGAACTGGATCGATCCCGCATGATATATTTTCCGGGTTGTCAGCAGATGATACGTGTTGCCAATTTGAAATATTTGATAGTGATTGAATTTGCGCTACTCGATTAGATACAAACGTTTGCTAAGTGGATGGTTCCGAATTTAACCATGCTAATGTTATTGTTCAATCGATCCAAAGAAAAATTCTGTTTATTTCAATCTTTAAACAATTTATAACCTTGTCAACTTAATTCCAAACGCGGAAGCGTAATACTTTTGAGCAGGGCGGACCTTGATTTTGCACATAAAAGTTGAATCAAAATTCTGCCCTTGGAATTTTTTGATCTTAAATAAACACATGTACTGTAAGCTAGTTCTGACGTATCACAAAATGCATGTACTTGTGTATCTATTACATCATTTAATTGAACATGCCTTGCGATGACTATATTGTTTATACCTGATAATTGATTAAAGAACGAGTGCCACATTGTGTACAATTCAATGGGTACTGATTAGTCCCATTGTAAGTTTAATTGCTAAAGTCGCTGCAGAGTAATATTTGGTCAAATTGTTACTGGACCTATAAGACGCAAGGGATTAAAGATTTGTGATATTGTAGATAAAATTTCTCTCTTTATTACACGATTTAAATTTGTGTGAAGCCGCTCTACGTTGTACTTAAAAATATCTGAATTAGTGTTTCGATGTATTCCCAATGCTTTGGTGTTGTTATTATTTTTATTTTCTGAAAGGTAATATTCCAAAGGTTCATCCTTCTTAGAGCCTTCGAGAATGCCTTCATTGGTAACCCATTTCCACAACTCAAACCCAGATTTATTTAAAAGACATGTGATGTCATTTTTAATAAATCTCGCATCATCAATCGTGTCTGAACTTGTAAATAAGTCACCTACGTAAAAATCATTTAAAATTATTTCACTAGAAATTGGATGCAAATTTTGATTTTCGTATGCAACTTGGTGTAATGCTCTGATTTCTAAAAATGAAGCAGGTTCAGTTCCATACGTTACCGTATTTAAACAAAAATGCTCGATTTTGTTTTCTGGATTATCGCGCCACAAAATGCGTTGTAGGTCACGCTGACCCTCAGCTATATTGATATGCCTATACATTATTACTATGTCCCTGAGTATTACATAATTATGTTTACGAAATCTTATAAGAATATTAAAAAGATCATTTTGTATTTTTGGAAAAACTCATTGTTTTTGGCGATGCATCAAACACTACGCAAAGTTTCATGGTCAAGCTGTCCTGCTTAGAGACCCCGTGATGTGGAAAATAAAATATGTTTAGTGCAGTCAAATTTGACGAAAAATGAGCGTTATTTCAGAACTGGTTCAGCCAACTAGGATTTTAATGATTTATGGTTTAAAATTTCACAAATTAAATATACTAAAATCCCTATAGGTTAAAAATTGCCACTTTTTACAGGAAATATGAAAAATTGCGAAAAAATTGAAATTGAACGATGAATGATTTTTTGAATGCGCTTTCTTGTGTTCTGTTGTTAACTGTAAATAATCATTCACCATAAGTTTAGCAATAATGAAATATACTTTTATTCATAATATACAAAGATTTTTAAATATCTTTTACATCTTCCATCTTGTCTCCTTCAAAAGTTATGGGCACGCAATTGGTGCAGGTTTGTCAATTTCCAATCCATAACTGATATACTTTTTTCAGATGTTCTGTAGCTGCATCCATTGTGTATGGCAAATTTGGTAATTGTACATGACTGTCCTTTGCAATGGCTGCTTTTAAACATTGACATCTGTACTGATTTAAATTAGATATAGATTTTGGAGCACCATATAAAGCGAGAATACATATTCCTACAGCTTTAACAACGTTTTCTACAATTTTATTTTTTTGTTTGAAAACTTCAGCAGCCTCTTGTAAGGATTTTTCAAACATTGTTGCAAATTTGCTTTTTCCTTTATTGAAAAATGCCGATGTCATATCACAACCTGTAAAAGGGTGCAGAAAAAGCACATGTTCTTTGCAGTTTGGTAATTCATCCAGACTGGCCGATGAATATACGTTTTGTGGTGTTTTTCCTCTAGGAGGTTTCAAAAAATATATTTCCTTTGTATCTGTTGTGAAAGATATTAATAGGACAAAAACATTAATGTCTTCAGCCACTATGACAACATTGAAAAAAGATGAAACAATTGCTGTGGTCACAATTAGTCGATCGGCATCGCCGTCTGCTTGTTTTGAACAAATGCTATTTTTTGTTAAATATTGTCTTAATTTAGTTATAAATCTAGATTTATTATTGGTATTTGAAGGAAACTTTTCTTGCGTCACTTTCAGCTGCATGTCTTCTTCGAAAGCATAATCAAATAATGAATTTTTTACAGATCGGCGATTTCGTTCTGCTGCTTTAGTGGTGTCTGTTTCATATCCATCAAATACAATTGTCACGTTTTTACCGTAATACCTATTAATATACCTCACATAACTATCTAATATTAAGTTGAATTTTTGGTTAATTTGCCATTTAACACGATGTAAAAGCATCCCACCATCAATGACATAAGCAAAATTGTTGATATCGTTGACATTTCGTGAAGATTCTTCGAAGATACTGTAGAAGGTAGATTTCTCTTGGTTTTTCGCATTCCTGCGTCGTCGTATAATAATAACGAGTAAGGAGCTAATTCATACTTCATATACGCTTGCAAATCGGCATCAGATTTCTTCAATACGCTAATACGTTGAAACAATAAAAGAGGCTCAATTGGAACGTTTTTGTTGTTTATTTTCATTTTACTGTTTACAGCAAGTAAAGGCACGATTTTTTATAAAGTTTTCAATTTTAAATCTCTAAAGTTTTGTCCGTCAATGCCTTGATTAAAGGCATTGTAGCAATTGATCTTTTCATGACCAATAATACCTGTTGCAATATTCATAATTATGTGCAGGTTGGAGAATGGGTCGTGAGACTGAAGCCATTCTTCCAATTTTTGAACATCATCATCTCTTGTGATTCTCGTATCTGTAGAATCAGCATGTTGGTGGCTTTTTTAAGGGATATATTTGCAGAAAGTTTCCATTCCTTCAATAATATCATTCGTGCAAGCAACTCCATTAATCCGGATAGATAACACTGTCTGTGACTCCATGTCTGAAAGGTCCGCCTTCGACACTCATTGATCGTGCGTCCTTACAAGGCCCTACCAAAACATCTGTTCATCCTCTGTCTCTTTGTACATTGAAATCCTCTCCAGAAACCTTTTCAATGTTTTATTATGATATGCTTGAAGTCATTTTAGAGTTTTAGAATTGGTATTGAACCTAACATCATACATTGATTGTGTTTTCTCTCGTACAATGTTACAATAAAAATATAATTTAAATAATTTATTACATAGATAAAAGCGACAAATTTTAACCTATAGAGGTTTTAGTATATTTAATTTGTAAAATTTTAAGCCGTCAATCATTAAAATCCGAGTTGGTTGAACCAGTTCAGAGATAAAAATCTAATTTGACTCCACTAGTTTTTTGAATTTAAATTTAACTCCTTTTCAGATACATTTGGCATATGTCTCAATTCTTAATATTCGTTCATGAAATGCACGTATTGATTTTTCAATTCTAAATTTTTTGACAATTTATTTTCGAGAAAATGTAATTTCTTTTCTGTATATAATTAATTTAATCTTTCGCGAACTGGTAAACGAACTTCGAAGCGATCCAATTTATTACATTTAAGCGTGTAAACAAATTTGTCTTCACACTATTGCTCTTCTTTTGTGTATTTGAACGTTTCCGAAATTTTTTCCATGGCCTAAAATTTCTCCAATTGCTTTTCCAATATCACATTAATCGAAAGATTACATGATGTTACTTTTATATTATCATAAACGTTGACTGGACCAGATAATATGCATCCAAGTTTTGACTTTTGTAAAATAAGATTTCTCAAACCAGTTTTTATCTGACACACGTACAACAATTCAAAAAAGATCAAAGCTACTATTAATACGCCAATTTCTCCTTCCTTGTTGAATGATTGATCTGTCAATACTAAATGTGATGGAATGTGTTCTGTGATTTTGGGCAATATTAAAAATAAAAGGTTAGCCTTGTATGGGTTATAAGCCGATTTAATAGTTGCTGTAGTACTGCGCGTAATATCAATTTGATTTTAATTTATACGCATTACGGGCAAATATACCTTTCGATCTGGTAATTTTAATTTCTCGAATAGCTCTTGTGTCATGAAATTAGACTGCGAAGCAATCAAGTAAAATTCGACAGTTGAATAACTCTCCTTGATAATTTTCAATATAAACGATTACTGTAGACAATAAGATAAGTGATTTGTGAATGTTTGTAGAATAGTTAGTAAGTGCTATTGAATTACTACTTAAGTTTTCGCTCATTTGCGGTTGTACTTGTGGTGTTTCCTTTTCGTTCAAACTAGTATCTATCTTTTTGAAATGCAATAGCGTGTTGTGACAACCTTGACAAGTCATAACCGCCTAACTTACATTCCGAAGCAAAATGAGTATAGTGCAAACAATTTACACAAAGTTTTAATTTGTTAACATTCTCTAAACGATCTTTCGCGTTCAAAGCGTTCAATTAAATATGATGAGCGTTTCTACAAAAGCTGCATGAAGGATGATTTTGAACTGAAATGTGCAGAAATGATTTTTTGTTACTACGATTTTTTTAAAAATTTTTATAGATAGGTTTAGTATTATCATTACGATTGGATGTATCAATACTTTCTAACAACTCAGAACGTTTTTGTAAAAAAAGTGATAAAGACAGAAATGGTAGGCAATTCGTCTTTTAAAGAAATTGAATGTTCCTGCCATTCCTTTTTTGTAATGTGATCGAGCTTTGATTTAAACATATAACTTATTAACGAGTTCCAACTGTGTGTCGGTTCACCAAATGATTTTAGAGCTCATATTTTTCTCTAAATTGTTAACCAAATTCCGCAACAATACGTGTGACTCTTTTGTGATTGAAGCAACTTCAAAAAGAGCCTGAATGTTTTTCGATTAGACCTTTTTATTTGCAAAACGCCTTTTTAGCAATAACCACCTGATATCGTAGTTCTCATTTGAAACTTCGATTGAATCCAAAATTTGCTTTGCTTTCCCTTTGAGACAACTGCACAATAGAAGAATTTCTCTAAGTTACTGAGGCTGGAGTTTTGATCGATCAAAGCCGAAAAAGTGTCATAAAAATGCATCCACTCGTGATAGCCTCCAGAAAATTCTGGCAGAACTACTTGAGGTAGTTTGACGTTTTTTTGCAATATATTTTGAAAAGTACTAAATGACTGTTGTTCTAAAGCACCTTCACCATCCTTTGCTTTCGCTTTATTCACTGAAATATGTTATTTAGCCATAGCTACTGTATCATAAAATAAATTTTCAAATGTTTCACGTTCCTCTAAGACTATGGTGCAACTAGCAATCTAGACATTTGGGAAATACTAACATGATTTAATTGAACAATAACAATGACGCCATACAAGACCGAACATTCATAGATATTTATTTCTCAAAAGATTAGAATTTAAAAAATTTTTCCAACAATCCTCAGAAATCCTTTACATTTCCAAGACCTTTTAGAAATTTAGGATTCACTGATTTTTGTCTGGTTTTCCCAATTGTTAATCACATCCTTATTTATTCCATGTGAATTGAAAAAGTTCTTCAAAACGTGATATTTTTTTATTTTACAAACTGCTAAAACCATATAGCCTCAACATATGTAACAATAAAGCAACAACAGAGTAACAAAGAAGTTACAACCATAAACAGGGGTTAAACCATTAGTTTATTTAAGTCAGGCGGACCTGAAACTAAATATTATCCATCACAATTTAAAATAAGCACAAGTACAATGAGATGGTCACAGTATATATGTAGGTGTTTTAAGGGTTTGAGGAAAAGTGATGCAAAGAGAGTTAGTTGCTATTCAACGTTCTATTTAAAAGCATCAACCTTTATAGCTGGTATTAATTTTTCATTATAATCTAATTATTTTTTATATCAATAAGAAATTGCAGATACAATTTTCGTAGAGGATCATCTCAACAACAAATACAAAAATTTTGTTATTCAAATATAAAAAAATTTTATGGTTTCCCCAATGTCATATGAATAATCTTAAAAACGCAACACTGTTTTTGAATTTATCAACTATCATTTTTATTATCTTCAAGAAATAAGGCATATTGTTTATTATATCAAGTAATATTTAGATAAAAAATACTCGTTGCTAATTGCATTCTTACTTTTTCATAGAATAAAAATAAGACACCATGTTTGCTTGGAAAATAGTAAGTTCTAATAATGCAATGGCTAATAACTGCTGTTATTTGTTAAATAAGACAATCAATACATTCGAAAATTATTACAAAATATTGTAATAGTGATGTAACATATACGATTTTTGCTTTTTAATTTTTAGTTTTAAAAGTTGATATGCAATATCTGGTAATAAATCAATGTCAAGGAACTGAATTCCCCATATACAAAATAAATGTCATTATCAAGTGAATTTTATACAAGACTGGTGATTTCTAGTTCATTCTGATAAATTATTTTGATACTTAATTAAAACATTCAAGCAATCATTTAAAATTTCATTAAAATTTACATAATGGCGTATAATATTAAGCAATATTCTGTGTTGATTGCAAAGTTTTTATAAGTGATTTGATAACATATTGAAAAATCTTGTCACTTATTGTATATGAAAAACATTTTACGTCATTTTAATTTGATTTATAATAATAATTAATTTAAACTGACACCGAGTTTTATTTATTTGAAATGACAACAATACTGGTGTTTACATGAATAGATTTAATACTGCAGTAAATACAAGATATGTGAAAACAAATATTCCAAAATAATTCTCAAAACATATGGTGGTTTGATTACAATTGCAACAAATAGACAGAAATGGGATTCATTATGAAATCAAAACCCTGATGATGTTTATTATCCTTATCAAGGAATATAATTTTATAAAAATGAAAGTTTAATAGCAATTCCCAAGAAGTTAGATTAAATTATTTTATTTGGTCTATTTTTGTCTAATAAATAAAAAGTGACACAAACAGGCGATAAGTATTATACCAAGTAGCTCCATGACTTAGTTGGTTTGCATATAACTACTAAGCCCAAAATCCAGAGACAAATTTTAGGCAAGCATTTTTCATACGAATATGCCCTTGTTCGAATGAGAGGTAAAATGTAGGACCCGTGTGAGTCTTGTCACGCACGTTGAAGATTTCTACCTTGCATGGAACAGCAAGGGTTCGGCAAAATTCAAAATTTGCAGGTAAAAAATTCGCTTCTTGGCCAATGTAATATCTTCGGGTAGAGCATTAGAAAATCAAATGTAGGGTAACTATTACACCGGGTGGCTCCCAGGATAAGACAAGTTCATGTATTACTCTTGATCCCAAGGTCCCTAGGTCGATTCCTGATTGAAAAATGTCAGGCGAGTATTTTTCACACAAAAACCCCCTTGTCTGAATGAAAGATAAAATGTAGGTCTTGTGTGTGGGTGTTGTTACATACGTTAAACATCCCAACCTTGCTTGAAATTGCAAGGCTACAACAAAATTTAAAATTTCCAGGTAAATAACTCGCTTTCTGGCCATTGTAGTGGAGCATTTCGAAAAAAATCTAATGTACAGATAATTACTACACCTAAAAATTACATTACGCAAAGCACTTTTATTTTCAAGCAAGGTAAAAAGCTATACTCTGCACATCAATAATCAAATCTCTTGGTTAAGCTTTTTTGTTCAAACGATGGTATACTTTTTGGGGAAAAAACTGGTACAAACATGTTTTATAATAAATACTGATTTGATAAAATCAGTTTACCAAAACAGATTTAATTAAAAACGTTTATGCCAAAACCAACCAGCTTTCGTTTTATAAAGTTTACTGACAGTAATGAAAATCAACTTTGCTGTCAGTCCTACTAAAACCCTGTTATGCCTCTTTGGCTTCACAAGGTTTTTCTTTAATTTAGAAATAGGAGATTTATAATCAGAATTTGCCATTATGTCCCATCATTAACTCGAGTAGTGTAAATTAGGGCATTACATATAAAATTGAGGTTTTTAATTTATTGATATACACGGTCTTTTCACACACACTTTCACATGTCCAATAAAATGTGCAGTTATTGTATTAATTAGTGAAAACATTTAATGGTTAATGGGAAGACAAGTTCTGTGCGAAAGCGTGTGTCTGGAAATTCATCTCAATATATCTTATGGTATCGACATGTTGAAGTATGCAGCAAAGTTTACCTCTGAAATTCCTATCAACTCCTTTTATTTACCATTATCTTTTGTTCCTAAACTGTAGTAAGTTTCAACAACCAACTTCACTGCAGGAAGTTTTATAAAAAGCAGCATACGAACCTAAAAAAAAACTCAATGCACATTTAGACGCCAGCATAGGTCTTCCGAGAAGCAAAGAATGCAAGGCCTACTGTAAAATACCTCTATTAATTATAGGTAAGCAATTTCTCTGTTCAGTTTGTAAATTGCCTTACATTGTATTAAAATTTTTGCAATGTTGCACCACCACCTGTATAGCCATGCCTAGTGTTAAGTCTTAATCTATTACTGTCATTTGACAAGTAATAAACTGTTTAAAAGCTATTAGCATAACAGAAAATTTTTCCTTAGTACCTAGCAGAGTCGATACTATGTATCAAGTGCTTCTATAGTTATTCTTCTTGAACAGCTTTTATGTGTGAAAGTTCAGAGAGCAGAGGAGATGCGAAAATGGCTGGGCAGCACTATTGTATGGAATGTTGATTAAAATGACTATTACAAAATGTTTCGGATTATTAATTATTTTTCAATAATAACAGATCAAGTAATAAAAAAAAAGTGGCGACTAGTGGGAATTAATGTTTCCACATCAGTTATAGTGGAAATTGAATTCTATAGTAATCCACATGTGTGCAAGTAAGCTTGATTGTAATGCTCGCAGTTAAGGTTGGCCGCCTTCTTGTATCAATTTTTTGAGGTTGTGGGAAAAACATTTTGGGTTTGTGAATTAAAGTTATGTAACTGTTATTACATCACTTACTTTAAAGTTTGTTAAAGTTATGGAAATGAATAATAATGACAGAAGCAGAAATCGCTATACCGTATATGTTTCACACTTAGGAGTTAGTGAACCTTTCCAGTATTATTTGGAGGCGCTAGAACTGCTTTTTGGGGTTAGTCAGACAAATGATGCAGAAAAGGTTGCTATACTGTTGGTGGTAATCGGTTCAGAGATTTACGGTGTACTTAAAAATCTTATGCTTACCGTTGAACCTAAAAATAAAACATTTCATGTGTTGATTGAAGCTCTTAAAAAACAATATGTGCCACAACAATTGGAAATAATTGACTGTCTCAAATTTTACATCCGACATCAACAAAAATTTGAATCAATTATTAAAGACTTCATAGTTGGTAAGAAGCTATCGGCTACGTGTAATTTTGACGAAATTCTCAACAATGCCCTTAAGGATATTTTAATTGATGGTTTAGGAGACAAAATTATAGTCTAAATTACTTTCTAAACCTAAGTTGGATTTTGAAAAAGTTTAAAAATTATGCATTGATATGGTGCTGATAAAATGCAAAGTCAGGTTTTCCAAGACATTTCAACAAATTCAAATATCAATAAAGTTTCAAAAAAGAACATCAAATCCAGTTAGGTTCCTGTTGTCTACCATCGGTCAAAAAGTTTTACTGCCCCACCATTACAAAAAGTGAAGTTTGTTCAAAATGTAAGTGAACCATCATATTTCAAAATGTCGCCGAAATAAATGGAGAGGTTTTGTTTGTAACCAATATGGGCATCTGGCTAAAGAATTAAAAAAAAGTTAACTCTCACAAATAATTTTCCTAACCCTAACTAAAAAACAAATGTGCAAAAATTCTAGGCATGCTTACGTACATTTCTCGGTACATATCTAATTTCGCCAATAAAACGGAACCATTAAGACAACTTCTACGTAATGAAAATAAACTGCACAAGAAGCAAAAAGCAGCCTTGGTATTTAATAAGAAATCAAGTAAGCTCCTGGATTATGTTATTGTGTACTTTATCTGTAACACAGCTCATGTAACCAAATTTGTAAGCATAATACTCTACGTCAAGATCATGCATGATTGACGATGCAGGGAAAGTTTAATCATACAAAATTTGTACCATAATTAGCGTATATATTTATAATACACTCTCGATCATTCTATTTATTTATTTAGTCACATATACGGATTACACCTTTAATATTGACAAATAATGTTATAAAAAATATTAACAATAACAATACTTCAAAATATTAAACCTAAACATGAATTATAAAATGCATATCAAATTAATAAAATACATAATAAACTACACCACTATGGGGTTATAAACAGCTGATTACACTTTTAAATTCTGATTGTGAAATTCCTAATACATTATAATCATGCACATTAGAAGACCTAACCATCCTAGTTAGGGGGCAGAAATAAGTATAATTAACCCTATGATAAGGCACAAAAACTAATGACGTATCTCTGGTTTACGCAGTGGTATCCTAAGACTAATCAGGCTAAGTAATTCGGAACAATCAATATCTCCTGCCAAAAGTTTATACAAAACTAGAAGGTCATTATATTCACGTAGGGTTTCAGAGGTGGTAATTGCAAAACCTGGCGAATGAGGTCATAATCACAATTAAATTTACTAAATTACAGATCCCGTCTTATATGCACAAAATCTTCGCTTCAAGAGTTCGAATGTATACATTATAATGGGGAGACCAGATCAAAGAGGCATACATAAATATACTCCGAACGTAACACAAATACAATGTTCCAATCGCTGTTACTGAAAGTTTGCACGCACGTCTAGAAATGAATCCTAATGCTCTTAGAGATTTTGATGTGATAGTATTAATATGAGGAGCAAAAGATACCTTGCTATCAAAATAAACACCCAGATCGCGCACTGTGTCATCACATTTCAAATACGCTCCATTGATAGAGTATACATACTTAATGGGGTTTCTAGAAGATGAGAAAGTTATACTGCAGCATTTGGAAATATTAAGAAACATCACATTATTCTCACACCAATTATAAAACGAATCGAGTTCTTTCTGTGGCTCCGACAATCAGATTCACTCCCAACTACCCTGAACAATTTACAATCGTCAACCAATAGTAAGAACTTGCTGCTGGGAAGAAACAAGCCAAGATCATTTACAAATAAGTTAAATAGCAGGGACCCTAAGTGTGATCCCTGTGGCACTCCAGATAAAACTTCCATAGACACTAAAATAAATTTTTTAATCTTTACCGACTATGACCTGCTACTGAGATAACTCTTTAGCCATTCAAGTAAGTAATGCGGAAATCCTATAGCTTTCAATTTTCCTAACAATATGGAATGGCTGACTTTATCGAAAGTTTTAGAGAAATCTGTATATATTGAATCAACCTGTAACTCATTTTCCAAAGCAGTGGTAATTGTGTTTTGATAGACTGTTACGTGCCAATCAAATTGGCCCTTAAACATTGTTTTAGGTTAATTTTGATGTGCGGAAGTTTCGCGCCATAAATTTAAAAGACTCGGGCGCGTATTTCCGCTATGTCACAGTGCGTTGCGCCAGATCGCGCAACGCGAGTGGAGTAGTGACCAAGTGGTGAGAGGTTTCCGTTAGACGCTTGAACGTAGCTGTTTGCCTTTGATCTTCAAGGAGTGTGGTCGTGTCAGGTATCGTATCGTGCCATATCTTTACCTATGTAGATTTTCTTGCCTGATTGTCTTTGTTTGTCGACCTTTACCATGTTCCCGTCTTTCCCTGCATAGGTAGGTAATCTGTAGCCTTGGCGAACCGTACTCCACGACCCTAGACAAGCCGGATGTCCATATTCCGCCGACAGCACCGGATCAGTACCATCTTTAACTGCCTAAAAAGGGCCAGCATGCCGCCCTTATGGACGTGCTCACGCCGTCGTAACCTATCCTGAAGGACGATTGGCGTAATTCGTGGGAATCTGGACCTATTATGTGAGTACTTCATAGTTTAATTTGTTCACGGATATAATCAATTGTCTTTAAAGTTATATGTTTCCGATTATTGCGTCTTAATTTGTGCATTGGTGACGTCATTGGCAGGTGGCCACGCGGAATCTGTAATAAGGTTAGCGCTGCCCTCCGCGAGTGGCGTCGCCCGCTTTATTCATCGCGCTTGCGCGATGTATTTATGAACTTTTTAATTGTATTTATCGACGTTTTTAAACTGTAAGAATCCGTTTTTAAAACCTAACAATTCGTTTTTTAAACGTAATAAATGACGTGGTTTAAACCGTAAGAAGACAAGTAGATTAGAAACTATGGATCTTTTCTGAATGAACCCATGCTGGTTATCGCATATTAATTTACAACAATGCCAATTTAAGTACACAATTGGTAACCTTTCAAGTAGTTTAGGTATAGAAAACAACAGACATATTGGCCGGGAATTTCTAATATCCTCTTTATTACCATTTTTAAAAATGGGTATGACATAACTTGTACTACACATCAATGTAAATTTTTGAAGTTTAAATGTCAAGTTAAATAGGAGTTGAAGTGGTTTACACAAAGTAAAAATACACCTCTTTGGAAAAATAGGTGAAATCCTGTCAGGATCCATTTGACACCCTATCAGGAAGGGATCTGATACCATTGAATACCTCCTCCATGCAAAATTATATAAATGGGATATCAACTTATAAATCTGTCATAGAGAGATCAGTATTGAAAACCATGGGAGTATCATTGTAGTTTCATACAAAGTAAGACAAGAAAGGATTGGCAATATCATCGCCATTATTAGCAATACTATCATCAAGAAACAAGCTCTCAGGTAAATGTTCCCCTTTTAAACTATTAACATAACCCCAGAATGGTTTTGGATCAGAACAAATCCCTTTATTTACATTGGACATATAAGTAAGATAAGTGAGTTTCATAGCCTGTTTACAAAGGGAGCGTAAATTACTAAAACATACATAATCAATCTGCAAACGGGTTTTTCTTAAATCTAGCACGTGCTCTCTTCTTCTCATGTATTAATGATATTAAGTCCCTGGAAAATCATCTGGGGAAGGTAGATAATCTACAAATGTCTACTGGTACAAATTTAACAATGGTAATATTGATTGTTTCATAAAAAGTCCTGACAGACTCATCAATATCTAAATTATTCAAAAGAGAATCCTATGCAATTTGTCCAAAATATTCATTTAATGCGATATAATCAGAATTTCTAAAATCTTTATACGTTTCATTAAATTGTAAGGCTCTACACTTAATAGTAAGAGATAGTTTGCATTCCAAAGCCTTGTCGTGGTAATTGTTGGGCAAAAGACAATCGTTTGCATGCGACATATCAATTGAGTTAGGTACATTAGCAAAGATTAGGTTTAGAAATACATTGTGGTCATTAGGTATATTATTAAATTGTTTAAACCCCAAGAAATTCCATCGGGCGTAGATTAGTGGAAATGCTCAGTTTAGAGCAGAGATGTAAGAATAATAGGGTCTTCTTTTGTATAAGCTATTGAATAATCAGATAGAACGTGAGGAATTGTTAAGTAACATTGGTTTCAGAGCAGTTATAAAAATACAGTACAATGGTGTAATTAACTTAAGAAATATGACTAATTATGTGACAAGATTGTGGTAACTAATATTTCTACTTTGGTATAGTCCATTCGCTTTAACTTTCAAATGACATCACAACTGAATAAAATACAACATTGCCAATGTTAGCTTAATTCATAACATATTTAATGAAAGATATGGGAATATTTCCTTGGCAAGAAGAATTGGTGGCAACACTGTACAGAATTGCCAACCTTTATTGTGTTAAATGACAGTATCATTCAAGCACAAATCTAGGTATTTATTTGCATACAGTTGCCAACACTTCATTACTACATTTGACGTCATCCCAAAGTTAAATCGAATGGATTATAGTATTGATATATTTACATACAACTATGGCAACTACAAAAGTTAGTTCTTGAATTGTCCAGTAATTATTAAGGTAAACTATCAACGCTCTCAAGTATTGTATTCTGTTATAGTTTATTTAATTTATACTTTGTGTTTACATTTTTGTGAATGAATAAATAAATAAATACATGAAATTAATAGTGGCTAATTAAACGTATGAGTAGTAAGCATTCCAAACACTCATAACATTGTGTACTAACCTCTGAATATCATCTACAAACTGGGTGTTTGATAGAACATATGTCCACTACAATAAGAAATTGTAATGTTTAATGAATAAAAACAGACAAGCGAAAAATGTACGAATGCTACAATAATGAATAATCTCAAAAACCATCCATTTGCAACCACATATTTGTTAAGATTTTTTTTTCATATTTCACCCCCTCTCTCATACAAATTTGTCAAACTTCCTTAACTGTCGGTATAGAAATAAGTTCGAATATTAGCTTGAAAAGTTATTTAAAATTCAATACTTACGGTACAGGATCTGCATGTGTATCAATATGCAATGCTTGGTTAACAGGATTTCTAGCATGTATAACAGACTTGCTTAAAGAACCATAACTGGTTCCATTCATTTGTTGGGGTTTACTCCGATAGCTCGATGCAAGCTGTTGTTGATGAGGAAGCGATGGTGTATAACTATGGCTTCCCATTGATTCCTTTCCACTGGCAGATCCATTTAATAACAGAGAATGTGCAGCTGGAGAAGAGACTGGTTTATTGCTTGTATGGATGGGTGGTGGATTGGCAGGATCAATTAATACATCAACATATGAAATAGGAAATATTCCTTTTCTGGCACCAATTCTCCCTTCGTACCAATTATCATCTACTTTTCTTATAATTACTACCAATTCGCCTTTGGCTAATGATAATTCCAGATTAGTTTGTGCTATAAAATTAAACTTCGCCCTTGCCTGTCCTTCATAAGGTTTACGAGGGGTTGATTTTGCACCATCAAATGGAATTATCTACAAAGTATAATGATTATAAAAACTATAAGCAATACTTTTAAATAAAGTATGACACTGCAAATGCCATAATAAAATTATTATCCTATGAAGTTATAATCAATATTTAGAAAAAGTCAAGCTTTTAATTGTATGTTCACATGGAAAGAGTTAAAATTTCTGGAAGTCTATAGAGCTACATTTAAAATGACAATAGAGTTTGTAGATGTATAGTTTTTCTATTATAATACTTTTATTATGTTTATAATTATAAAGATAAGCCATAACATTACGTAAATTAGTCCTTAATGCTACATTATAAAATAATAATAACGAATCACAAAATGCGACACTAAACTTCTAAAACATAGAAGTAGAAATAACAATTGTCAATCGTCATACTTATTATTCTCTTACACCATACAAATCAAATAGACACACCACACGCATATCCTTCCCCTAGCAACACCTTTATATACATATGCTTCTGTGTGTATAGTAACCATGGCAATTGTGTTAATTTTTGGTAACTGTCATGTCATTATTAAAAAAAGAATAAAGTATCATTAATAAACTCAAGCAATTTTATTCTTCCAAAAAGATAGATTACATATTTAGAACATCCTTGCAATTATTTACCAAATATGTGTATATCCATTTCGAATGGACCTGTACCTTGCCGAAGTTTTAAATTACTAGAACAGGTGAAATGGCTTGCGTGTTCTAATGAGCTAAAGAGCCAAACTACAGGTCCAACCAAAGTAGTAGGGTCGTTAGTGAGGAACTACACTAAGACAGGTTTCCAAAAGAGGGCAGCGGCTCTTTCGGTACTTAAATTGGCAGAGACCATAGGGGTCGGTATAACAGTCTAAAACACACTACCGCGATGTGGAAGGCAACGGGAAACCACCACATTATCTCCCAAGTACACAGCGTACTTAAATTGTAACAAACATGATGGCATTCTCTGGGATAAAAGATTCCGGAGTTAAAATAGTCCCCCATTCGGATCTCCGGGAGGGGACTACTTCGGAGGATGCGATCGGAAAGTTAAAATTAAGAGTCGGGAACATTCTGCGAGTGGAGCGTGGAATGTTAAAAGTATGAAGCAAGTAGGTAAGCTAGAGAACTTAAAAATCGAAATGAATAGGTTATCACTAAACATAGTAGGGATCAGCAAGTTCGGTGGCCAGAGGCTGGGAATTCATACAGGAATAGAGGAAGAAAATTGGGGTGTGGGGATAGTTATGCGAAAAAAGATAGGGCCCTGTGTAGAAAATTACTTACAAAAGAACGAAAGAGTACTCATGGTTAGATTAGAATCTAAACCGGTAAACACAGTAATAATACAAGTATACATGCCCACCTCTAGCTACAGTGACGAAGAGGTAGAAGCCATCTACAAAGATATCGAAGACATATTAAGATACGTAAAAGGACATGAAAATTTAATAATTACGGGGGATTTTAATGCCTTGGTAGGTGAGGGGGGGGAAGGAGCGGTAGTAGGTTTATTTGGTTTAAGCACGAGAAACGACAGGGGAAATAGGCTGGTAGAATTTTGCGACAAGAACAAATTAATCATCACAAACACATTATTTCAACATCATGCTAGAAGACGATATACGTGGAAGATGCCAGGAGATATACGAAGATATCAAATAGATTACATTCTTGTTAGACAACGGTTTAGGAATCAAGTAAAAGACTGTAGGAAGCTACCCAGAAGCAGATATAGATACTGACCACAACATCGTAATGATGGCCGCAGTTAAATTTAAGAATGTGAAAAAAAGAAACGGAAAAAGGCACTTGGACTTAGAGAAACTAAAAGATAAAGATATTCAAGAAAGATTTGAAAAAAAGTCAAATAAATCGCTCAAAGATATCGGGAAAATATCTGATACTAAGGAAGTAGAAACAGAAAGGAATAACAATAAATCCAGCCTAGACATGGCGGCCAGACATATTCTGGGGTATACACAAAAAGAACATAAGAAACCCTGAATAACAAAGGATATCCTGAATTTAATAGAAGAAAGACGAAAATACAAAAATCAGACGAAACAGGAAAACAGAGATACAAAGCCATAAAATGGGAAATTATTCGAAAATGCAGGAAAGCTAAAGAACAATGGATTGATGAAAAGTGCAAAGAGGTACAAACGAAGATGGAAATGGAAAGACAGACGAAGCATACAAATTAATTAGAATGAATTTTAGGGATATAAAACCGTATAGCAAAAATATAAGGGATGCACAAGGAAACGTCATTATAGGAAACGTAGAGAAAGTGGATAGATGGCAAGAATATATAGGGAATTTATATGCAGGAGCGAAACTAACTGCATTAGAACAGGAATCAGACATTGAAAATGAGGACTTGGGATATCCTATACTTAGAGATGAGTTTGAATTAGCATTAAAGAGTCTGAAAAATGGTAAGGCACCGGGCACAGATAAGGTGCAAGCAGAAACTCCAAAAGCCGCTGGACAACCAGTATCAGAACGTCTCTTCCAACTTGTAAGCTATATGTATGAGACAGGCGAGATACCCAAAGATTTCAAACGTAGCATCATAGTAACTATACCAAAAAAGAAAGGCACGGATAGATGTGAAAATTTTCAAACAATAAGTTTGACAGCACACATGTCAAAAATATTAACTAGAATTGTGCAAACACGAATGGAAAAACGAGCAGAAGAAATACTAGGAGAAGACCAATTTGGGTTTAGGCGAAACAGGGGAACACGGGAGGCTATTTTAGCTCTGAGAGTGATAATGGAGAAAACAATAGAAAAAGAGGAAAGCGTGTATATAGGGTTTGTAGATTTGGAAAAAGCATTCGACAATGTAAAATGGAAAAAAATGTTTGAAATACTCAAAAAGATTGGAATGAGTTATAAGGATAGACGAATAGTACATAGCTTATACAAAGAGCACACAGCAGTAATAGAGTTAGAGCAGGAACGTAGGGAAGTAAACATTAGGAAAGGGGTGAGACAGGGATGTGCCCTATCCTCATTGATTTTTAACTTGTACATAGAAGAGGAAATGAATACGGTCAAATGCAGGAAGACATTTGGAATTAATATGCAGGGACAAAAAATTGATATGCTTAGATTTGCAGATGATATAGCGGTATTAGCATCTAGCAAGGAAGAGTTAGAAGCTGCTCTCAATGACATGGAAATGGTTCTAACAGAGAGATACGGTATGAAAATTAACAAAAGTAAAACTAAAGTACTAGTATGCAAAGGAGGGAAAAATAAATCAAAAACAAGAATACAAATATTTAACACGAACTTACAAGAGGTTAAGGATTTCTGCTACCTAGGAAGCCAAATAACGCAAGATGGGAAAAGCACAAAAGATATAAAACAAAGATTAGCACAAGGTCGTGCTACATTTAACAAGAAAAAGCAACTACTGTGCTCAAAGACCACAAACATAGAAACAAGGAAAGGATTGCTCAAAACATACGTGTGGAGCACAGCACTGTATGGCTGTGAAGCCTGGACAGTGGGAGTAGCGGACAAGAAAAAGGTAGAAGCCTTTGAAATGTGGTGCTACAGACGTATGATGAAGATATCATGGACAGACAAAGTTAAGAATGAAGAGGTACTAAAAATGGTAGAGGAAGAAAGAAATATGTGGAAAACGGTAAAAAAGAAGAGAGATAGTATGATAGGCCACATACAACGGCATGAGGGAATAGTGCGGAATATATTAGAAGCAGAGATAGGAAAAAAGAGAAGAAGAGGCAGACCTAGGTTAGACTACTGCACACAGATAGTAAAACATGTAGGCTGCAGGAATTTCAAGGAAATGTGTAGGCTAGCCCAGAATAGAAATCAATGGAAGTATGCATCCAACCAATCTCAAGATGGATAAACTATTGACGAAAGAATAACTGTGCTTAAACATGATGATTATTATAAGTAACTACAAGAATTGGTTGGGCAATATTCTCAAATAATGTTAAGTGTGTGAAAGGATTTACTGGAAAACCATTACTTCGGCAAATGTCTAAGTGTTGGGGGATCGTGGTAGCCACAGGTTGCTTAACCCCCTTCACTGAATCTCAGTGAATTAGGGCATAAAATTAGAAAACAATAGAAGGGAAACGAGCTGTATACACATGCTGTGTGAGAATTTCAGGGAACTAGGTAGGCTAGCTCAGAATATAAATAAGTGCAGGTACGCGTCCAACCAGTTTTGAGATGGAAAACCTAATGACGAAAAAATAAGCGCAGATATATCTGATGATTAGTATAAACAACTAGTTGTTGGTTGCGAAGTATCTGCTACTAATGTTAACTGTGCGAAAAGATATATTGGAGAATATATTAAATCGGTAAATAGTTGTGTTGGGAGAACTTGGCAGCCACAGGCTGCTTACCTCCCTTCACAACCACTGATGGTAGGAGAAATAGGATATATAATTGTAAAACAATAGAAGGTGACCGAACTGCATCTAACAAAAAAGAACAGTGCCTATTAGGAAAGAACAAACATAGAATAAGAAGAAAATTGTTGAAAGCATATGTGTGGAGCACAGCACAGTATGCCTATGAAATACGGGCAGTCTGAAACGCGGACAGAAAAACGGTAGCAGCCTTTTGAAATGCGGTGCTTCAGATGTATTAGGACGATAGCATGGACAGACAAAGATAATAACAAATAGGTTATAGAAATAGTAGGGGAACAAGGATATCTAGGGAAAAAGATAAGAGAAATAGAAGGGCAGAATACGTTCAAAGGCATTTTTGGGGAATAGTATGAGATATATTACAAGCAGAAATAGGAAAAAAGAGGTAGATGTAGACCTAGATCAGATAGTTATACATCCAGACTGTGCAAATTTCAGGGAAATCTGTAGGTTAGTTCAGAATAGGAAACAATGATGGTACGCGTTGTTACGTGCCAATCCAATCGGCACTTAAACAGTGTTTTTAGGTTAAGTTTTGATGTACGGAAGTTTCGCGCCATAATTTCAAAAGACGCGGTGCGCGGGAATTTTAAATAGACTAGACGTGTACTTCCGTTACGTTAGAGTGCATTTGCGCAGTTCGCGCCAATGGGAAAAAGACAAGGAGTGGGGACAAAGTGGTGAGAGGTTTTGGTGACGCTCTGAAACGTGGCCTTTTGCCTTTGTTCTTCGAGTGAAGTGGTCGCTTTGAGGTATCGTATCGTAGCTTTACCTATGTAGATTTCCTTGCTAATTATCTTTGTTGTCGCCCTTTACCTGTTTTTTCCTGTCTATTCCCTGCATAGGTAGGTAATTGGCAACCCTAGGCGAAACGGACTCCACGACCCGAGATGATGAGTCACCATCTTTGATTACTCCGAGATGGAGCCCTGAGGAACCCTGATAGAGGCCAACTTTGGTTCAACCCCGCAGAACGTTCGGATTTCCGGGGTAAGTAATACCGTGTTTAATTTGTTCACGAATATGAACTTTTGTTTAATTTTTATATTTTCGGTTATGGCGCAATATAATTTGGGGTAATGATGACGTCATGGTAGTTGGCAACGCGAAATCTGTAATAAGGTTCGCGCTTCCGGCCGCCAGGGCGTTACATTGCTTTCCTATTCATTGCGCGATGTATTTCATGAACTTTGGTAACTGTATTATCGGCTTTTAAGAACTATCACCATATAAATGTATCACCAAATTAAAGTGTAATAGCGTCTAACCAGTTCCAGGACTAATGATGAGGTGTATATATTTCTTTTGAAACACAAATTGCGTTTTAAACGTGTAATATACTACAATAATTCAACCGGCATTTGTAAAAACGTCACATGTACAAAAATGCAATATTTGAGAAAATGCAAATAACCTTCTAATTTTTTTGATAATTAATTTTGTATTCAGTTTAACTGGTTAAAATGACAAAGGCATCACCAATGGAATGTATAGTCGAAATCAGAAAAGAATGAATGCGCGTCATCAAACGTATTCGTATGCATCAAGATTAATCAATTGACTGTTTAATAAAGATTTCAAGAAATATTCCCATTGGAGGATTAACTAGTTTCCGGTTCTGTTTAATAATATAATGAAAACAACAAAATATAAAAGCAAACCCAAATATAAAGGCGCAGTTATAAGTTATGGTTATTGTATTAAAAATGACACGTGTTAAAAAACCGCACAAATCAACTTAAAGACTTCATTAATATAAGTGTAATATAGTTAGGACATGCGACAGTTTACTGTTCCCATTCTTTACGTATCATAAACTCCACAGCGTAAGTCGTTACTAAGCTACTTTGCTCGAAACACGTGCTACTTATATTCTTTCTTTCTCTTACATGTTAAATACGTCCATTGTATATGCGGAAGTATATCTTGGATTGAATCAGAAATTAATGACGTGCATTCATTCTTTCATGATTTCGACTATAATACTTATTTGCCTAAAGTAAAAATTGAACTTTTAAAAATTTATTCAAAATTGGACATGTGCTGTTTCTGCAAACCATAGTCAAAATCAATGCAAAACATTATTTTTTTTATTTGTACAAATTTAAGATTAAAAGTACAAAAACAAATTTTAACATTTCATTTTGTTAGTGACAGTTGGCCACAGAAGTATCGAATTATAAAATTCTTAATAATCTGCTTCTACAAAGACCATGCATTTTTTTATATCCTCATTGTTTTTTTTATTTGATGGGAACTTTTGCTAATGGATATGCTACTTCCGACGCAATGATTACGATATTGCTTCCTCGCTGATTTAATTTGAAAGTGTGTTTGAACTACAAAACTTAACACAACCCATTTTCTGATTATTGTAAATAAACTGTGAAAACTTACTAATATTGAACTTCATGTTTTCTTTTTAGGTATACTTTTGGAAATAGTTTATTCGGATATGCATTTTTATAGAACTTGGGCCACCAATCGTTGAAATTTAGTATGTCACTTGTTTTTACTTCTTTTACAGAAAATTTCCCAGAGACACTACTGGTTACAATCAATTCAGTTACTTGGTGAACGGTTAAAATTCTATTGTATTTTCTCCATTTTCTCTTCACCATTGCAAAGTCCCTATCGCACGGCAGAAACGAATGTCCTTTCACTGGGAAATAGTGAATGATTTTATAGAATCTGGCACTGTCTGTTAATGCACGAAGCATGCGAACCAAGGTGTGATTCTTGTTTTGTTCCCAACAATTGTCACTAAATAAATAAATTTCTTTTGTTGTTTGAAACATCCTTTAGATAATCAAAAATAAATGAAGAAATCTCATTGGCTTCCCCTTCATGATATACATACATTCTAGCAGTATTCTCCTTAATATTGTGAATACAAAACACTGAAGCTGACAGTTGTTAATAATAAAATACTTCACCTACTGGTGTTTTAAGCAGTTGAATGTTCTGTATAAAGTCAAAACTTAGCGCCAAAGTATCGCCGGAGTCCTTGGATGTAGTTTGTTTCATGTTTCAATTTTGTATAAAATTTTTGACTGCGACACTTGTAAACAATAAGTTCAGTCACTGCAGTTCGCTTGACATTTTCATTCAATTTTAAATCTTTTATTTTATGGTTCGATGTTTCACGAGTTGAGCAAACATTAACTTGTGGTTGACCGAATCTTAAAGAAAATTTTCTCTATAAAATCTTGTGTAGTAAGAATAACTTATTTTAATACAAGGGAATTTTTCCTTAAATAACTTGAACATAACTCTAAGATTTAGTTGGCTGTTCAATTATTTAATTTCTCGGTTTGCATAATGACTCAATTTAAACGGAAATGACTCAATGTGATTTCAAACAGCAAGCTGAACATCTTCAGCCAATTTGTTGACAGATGTGGTTTGTCCGTACAGGTCTCTTAGAGATTTATCCAGCACTGCAAGTGTCCTAAGTCTTCTAACATGACCTAGGGTAACAGCATATACTGAAGTAAAGGCATTTAAACAAACTTCAATTGTAGCATATCCTTTATATATATAATATTTAAAGACATTCGATTTCGATTTGTTTCCTTTATTTAGCCTTGCACAACGCCTTTTAATCGTGAGAACCTTTACAAGACCTTGTAAAAATATATCCTGATTGTCCTTAGAATCCATCGAATATAAACTGTTGAAGTTTGTTTGTAACTCGTTCTTGAAAAATTTTTCAAAGTAATTTGCTTTGCAGCTAAAACTAAAAACCTTACTTTAACAATGTGAATTTTTCAGTAAGACAAATACCATTTATTTGCTTAAAACACAAAATGTGTTATAATAGAAACTATTATTTACCTGCATGGTGCACCTAGCGCTTTGCTGGGAACGTTGTCTCCTTTATAATTTTTATAACACAAACCTTGTAAACGTGATTGTTTTATAACATTTCATTTGTACTTTGCTGGTGCAAATTTTCTTTTCCACAATGTAGAGTATCTTCTGAATTGGATTCCATTTTACACTAATCACTCCAATAACTATAGCAGATAAGAGCACGTAAATGTAACAGGGTTAAAGCAATTTGCTAGAATAACGATTAACGACTTATCCACCCGCCTAACTGATGGCGGTATACGTATATCGCGAATAACTAAATATGTTGTTTTGCAAAAACGGCACATGTCCAGGACTTGTGTAGTTTCTGCTGATAACTAGTGAAACAGATCCTTGGTTGTAATACAGGTGAAATAGTAATATGAATCTTTATGCGTAGTACGATATAAATACATGCATAGATTCGATTTTTGCAATAATCCCATTTTAGCCAAAAATGGACGTCGTTTTTACAAATTCCGGTTCAATTCTTAATTTATGAATAACTTATTAAATTAAAGTAGGTTATTTATAAGCACTAAATTCTACAATAATTGAAACGAGTTTGAAAATAAAAATGTATTGGCAATGTTGCTTTTTCACATAGCACTACTTAATTAATGTTGGATGGTCGTTTGACTTTGAAAACTCATATTACTTCAGGCGAATACAAATGACGACGTCATCGTCTTCTTTTGTGATTTCGGATATAGAATATCTATACAAGGTGTTTACGAAACAAAGATAATAAGCAAGACTACAAATTTGTTTAAGATGTGGAGGACTCTTAAACCATATTTAATTTATTGGAAGTTATATATGAATATTTCTCTTGTTGAAGAAATACTTTGTGTCATATTTATATTGTTTTTACAGTAGATCTCTCATGGGTAACTCGAGGACAGTCAGTTTGATGACAGATGTGAGGCAAATGTTCAAGTAAGTAATTATTTTTGGAATGTTTTCTTTATTACAGCTTTTTGGAATACTTCTTCGAGTTTCTGCATCCTAAAGAATTTTCTCTTCAGTTACCATTCATTTGGACATAGTGGCATCCAAATTTGTTGTATTGTTTAATTGGTTTTACCTACAACCAAGCTCAACTCTCCCTGGAATTAAAATTCAGGTTAGCTTAATATCTCCAAGCAAGGACGTTATAAGAATGGACCAAATCATAATGTAAATAACTGGTATAACATATGTCGTGGATGCATGCCAACATCGGATGGTGTTTTTGGACACACGCATTAGCGCTATCATCGTTAAACATATTGTGTGTCCGTATATAACCTCGTTTGTCTGGTCCCACAATGAGCGTATGTGTTTGATTATTAGGCACTACTCATTTATAACAAAACAAAGTGAGGTTAGTTTGAGTTTTCTGTTTGTTTACATTTCAGATAACCTTATAATAAATTTTGTTAAATAGTGTTAAGATGGTGCGTTATTGTGTTGTATGTAAACAAAAGTACAATAATTCCAAAAATGTTTCGTTTCACAGGTATGAATTTTATTGCTTTACGTGGCATATAGTTTTACAAATTTAATACTTTTACAGGTTTCTAACAAATTTAAAATTGCGACAAGCATGGTTAGAGTCTTGTTATTTAAAGGAAACAAACTTAAAATTTACTTCGGCTGTTTGCTCTTTACATTTTAAAGTTGCAGATTACGATGACTTAAAATTTACCAAAACAAATTCATTGCTGTATGTAAAAAAAGGTATTAAATTTGGTCTTGTAGGTGTTGAAAATACATTTTCAATAGGTGTATCTTTTATGTCAAGTGCTACACAATCTATCACCACTTCTGCACCTTGCTCTAGTAATGTTTCTGGTGCAAAATTCTACACATTCCTTATATACTACTTGCAATATATTGAAGTGTACATAATATATAAAAGGTTATAAAGAGTATTTTATTGTTTTAAAGTTGTGTATATGCAAAAAAAACCAATGACCAGATCACGTAATCGTAATTTAATGTTTGCCGTACTTTACAAGTGATAAAGTATTTAAAGTACATTGGTCAGAGTAACCAATATGTGAAGGAATGACTTGCTGACGTGAGAAAACTCAGTATTCAAAGATTTATACAAAGTCGTACGATGATAAGCCATAGAAAGTAAATTTGCTGGTCCAAAAGGTGGGTGCGTCTGTGCGAGTTCCACTGTTCACAACACATGGCCAGGATTATGTGTGAAACATTTCGGTACCTATTTATTAGAATCAACCTTTGGACAAAAGTGATTTAAGTGCGACGCGATCATATTAGAAAATGATCAAACAGTTAGTAATATGATCGATAAATGTAACTGATAGGTATAACTGACACAACACTAGTTGTGCCGATGTAATTGGGTGTTGGGATTTAGAAATGCATTAAGAGTAGGCATAATAATTTTTAAGGTGGCAGTATCACCTAGGTGAAAATAATAAGAGAGAACAATGTGTAATTATTTTTGGTAAAAATACGTGTTTGACGATACTGTGCAAGTTGTATAATTTGAAGTAGAAAATAAATAGTATTGGAAGTTAAAGCATTTGCGTAGAATTAGTGAAGATTATAGAGATACAAAGGGAACATATAAGCATTAAGAAGAGTGGAAAGTTAGCGGCATATATTTGGAGAGTAGATATTGGAGCAGTACAGAAAGCGGAACAAGTAAGAGCTGGTATTTAGAGTGGTTTGAATTGGGTTGAATAGGATTTGGAGTGGATTTATAAAGCCGCAGGAAGATTAATTAGAAGTGGTTTTTATAAATGATCGACAGGCATTGAGTGGAAAATTGAAAAAAGCGGCATAGGATTTGGAAGAGTGGTTTGGAAGTGGTATTGGGTTGTGTATTGTTCGATTGGAAAAAGTGTTGGAGCAGAACGACGAGATAATAAGAGTAGAATTAGCACAAGGAGGTTGAACGTAAAAGTTTTCTAAATTCTAAATTGATTTAATTATTTACAGATTTGAGCGCTACATAACAAAATTATATTAAAAAACCTGGTATTTGTACAGCCAAGCAACCTTGTGGAAGTGGAGTGCAGTGTGAAGATATAGACGGCTACAGAGATCGTTGACCAGAGTTCAGAAAGGCATACAACTAACGATAAATCTGGTGAGAACTGTGTTTTTCTTAGCGCCAAAGTCATTCTGTAGTTTTATTTGAATTGGCACAAGGCTATGTGGATCTGTTGTTGATTTGACATATACGAGTAAAAAAGATTAACGTTAGTAATAATAAGATAATGCTGTTTGGTCGGTGTCGTGACCATCTAGTTATCACAGAATCCACATATGTAGGTGTAGATACCCTGAGAGAAACAGATTTTCAATAGTCGAGGTACATTTATCCAGTTGTCTGTAGATCGACCAAATGTATTTGAAGCACGTAAAATAAAGCCAAAATTTTCACACTGTCAAGTAAATAAAAAATATTTAAATACAAAATAATATGTATACTATAACGTCCTTGTATGAATATAACTAGAATCATTGCAAATTTATACTTAATACAATGACACTGTAATTTAATACAGTTATTCACATTCCCTTGTATAACACTATATCCATCTCTAGCTCTAAGTAATACCCGCATATTGTAAACAAAAACGGCATTAGCCTTTGTTGAATTCGCAGCAACGGATAAATGCATCGAAATATTTTGTGAAAGAGTGAATGTCCAACGTCCGGCAATTTTGAAAGCAATCTCAGATAGTATGTTAAAATATTAAACTAGGCGTTGCAAAAGCTTTCCCAGTAAATAGAATATCTATATTGCATCAAATGTAAGGTACATTTTAGTGATTTCAGCCAGTATTGGCGTTAAGAAAGTTCATGTTGCCCTTATTGTGCATAGTAGAAGACGAAAACAAAAAAAGAATGCAATATATTAAAAAAAAACAGACGTAGTTGAGCAACGAAACCGTGCCATCGAGCACGCAAAGCGTGATGCTTAATGCAACGCTACTGAGACAGACCGGAATGGAATCGTCGACAGTTGTACATGTGGGTTTATGAAACCACCAACCAGAAAAACGATTTGTAGTAGAAACCCACATTCCTATTGGTGAAGACCACATAAAAGATAGAATATATATTTTTACGAATATTAGAAAAGAGAGTAGTAATAAACACACGTCCAAACTATGTAGGCACTATATTTATATAAGTATGACTGGGTCCATCCTTATAACGTCCTTGTTTCCAAGGGAATTTCTTTCATCATTTAGCAGTTATACATTTAATTCTACCATGGGCTATTATCTATTTTCTACAATACGTTCCCCATACATTCTTTGGGGTCCACTTAAAGCGTATGGTACAGAAATTCGTTAGCTTAATTAACCTCCAGATAGGCATATTGCAAAATGCTACGTTTCAAACTTTTTAACTTCTTGTTCTTATATTTCAAATAAAGTCAAAGTTCGTGTGTTGTATTTATTAGAAAAAGATATAATATAATGGCGATATAAGTTCATTGATTACATTTATCCAAATAATGAATTGCCAATAGATGGCCAGATGTAATTGCTTTCTTTTCTCTACCAAGTACCTCCAAATATTTAAAATCACCATGGAATTTCTGGAGGGGTAGATCCACTATATAATCTTTGAGAGAATTTATTCTGCAAAGATAGATTCAGTGGGCAACAGCCTTGAACTTGAACTATAAGTTACAACCAAATTACGCCTATGAATGAACAAGAATACACACATTAGTCAATTTTAGTAGACACATGGTTCATTTCTTTTAATAATAACAACTCGCAAAAATATCCTTTTTCATTATACAACACTTCGGCCTGTTCTTAGTTTTCGCAATAGAAGATATTGTTATTTAATCAATTTGATTATGTCAACCGGTTACGTAAAATAAAGTAAAATAATCCATGGTTACATTAACTGTGGACCCATGTAACACCCAAGAACATTTTTAAATTAATTTAATTTTCAAAGAATATTTTCAGCCAATCACAAACAATTTTATTTAAAATGTGACCTATCACTGACCAGAATTAAGATAGTTATCCAATCCTAGTTTGATTTTGGGGAGACAATTGACACTTTAAATGAACATAACCTATCAACTGATATCTGACATCCCGTGAACTTTAGAAGATTTTAAATTAAGGCGCCAAAGGAAATGTTAATTTGTTCTAGAAAAGTCAAATCCGGAAGTACGTAATAAAATGTAATTTTTCGTGATATTTATAAAAATATTAACAGGAAATACTTTAGAATATTGCAGAATAACTTAAATTTAATTATAGGGTAAGTTCAATTAGCAATGGCAATAATAAAAGTGGATTTAAACCATTAACCTAAAAGCACATGTAGGGATGATATACAATTGTGAAATATGTAAGATTTTTGATTGGCTAGGCCAGTCACGTGATAAAAGGTATATAAATACAGTGATAGAAAACACACGACACACAAAGACTAAACAAGACACACAAAGACAAAAGATAGAAATGTGAAAGATAACTAGCTCGGAGCTAGCGCGGGTTATGCTACAAGATCGCGTAGCGATATTGGTTATAGACTCGTGTATATTAAATGGATGTACTGAACAGAGCTAACAACTTAATACGTTTATTACGGGACAAGTAGTGAATTTAAATAGTGGATAAAGGACACAGATAAGTTTGGCTCTTAAAAGAGAATTAAATAGTAATAAATTTAAGTGTAATTCGACAACGAAATGTGTCAGCTGTAAAGCAGTTAATAGTAGAAAGTGCAGGCTTATTAACGGCAGAGAAGATGATAACTAACCACACTTATATGGCTCATTTTTGATTGATTGAGGGAAGTTTGGATTTTGGAAGTTCGACTCCAAACCATAAGTTGTTACAGCAGTAGGGAGATATCGGGTTTCGAGCACAAAATGTATCAACACTCGTGTTAAGCATTATCAACCCTGGTGAGAATAAGTTACCTCAGAGGCATTGTAGAGTGGAGCAACAGTGGGTATTGTATACCCGAACAGGTATTGAGTGAATCTTTGAATAAATGTTTTGAGAGAACGGATGTGTATATGCATGCATACACGGGGGTTGCAAGTATGAATTTTTATATAGTTATATACATATGCTTTACAAGAATATGTTAAGTTGCTAGATTAATGTACACGCCTCCTGGAACGACAAGAGGCGCAAATAGAAATTGCCTGGAGTGCAGTAGGCAGTAAACCAGGGTTTGTAAGGTAGACAGTGGACTGTATAGATTAGAAGGAAATAAACATAGAATTGGAATACAAGTCACATAAATACTTAAAGCACTTACTGAAGCACAGACATCTGGAGCACTAACGCGGCACTTTTCAGTACTGTTTCTGGCCAGAGGTAAATAGGAACGGAGTCAGGAAAGGGTTGTTTTAGGAAAGAGATTAGAGAGTGATATTTAGAAATTGAATGAACACGTTCGCGTTCGCGGATGGTTGTTAATCGACTCTTTTAAATTATGGTATTCCTTATCTCGCGTGGCTTGATAAAGAATACCACGTTGGGAGAGCGAAATGGCGCGAACATAACCGCCCACCAAAAATGAACATTTTTTGAAAAGAGATATATTAGAAACTTGAAAAGAAAATTGTATTAGAACTGGGCATTTCCTCCCAGTAGTGGGCTACGGTTTACCCGCCGATGCTCGGGATAGAAAAAAAGCAAAATAAAACGCGATTTTTTTTTAAAAAAAACTAAATCTAAGTTTGAGAAAGAAACAAGAAAAAAATTAGTTTTCTAAAGGAAGGGTATTATTTTATTTACCGGCCTAGTGAGGGAACCGTGGATGGTTTTACCGACACCACGCGAACAACACCATCGCTACCGGGAAATAATTTAGTAGTAAGTTCGGAAACTAATTCCAAGTGAACTGCTCTCGTGCACATGCACACGAAAACACAAAGATATGATTTGAAAGAAGAAGCATTACGCGAATGGAAGACTTAACAAGCAACGGTCCTGCAAAGTCAACTCCAACATGAGTAAAGGCACGAGTTAATTGTACACGGACGGAGACAAATTAGACATAATGGGTTGAGAAGGCTTGGAATTAAATCGGAAACATGGTATGCATTGATGTATTCGTTGTCGTATTAACGATCGTGATCCTAAAATCCAGTATTTTCTTAGAATAAGAGCTTGTGTGGTAAGAGGTCCGAATGCAAAGATAACGCATGATAGTGGTCGCAAATAAGTTTAGATAAAGCTGCCCTTTAGACAATAACAGAGGATGTTTGCTATCATAGTTCAATTGTGAATGCTGTAAGCGACCGCCCACCCTAAGCAAACCTAGAGTATCGATAAACGGCGATAATTTTCTAAAAGAGGCGGAGAGAGGTTTTTTATTTTTTATTTGCAACAATTCTAGTGCAAAAAACTGTTGTTGAACAAGTTTCACGCATGTTTGTGATGCATTATGTAATTCATCACGTGAAATAGGACCTAGAATTTTTCCCATGGGGTGACGGCAATTATAAATAAACGAATAATATATGCCGTTGCATATTGCAAGCGACTTAAAGAAGAAAAATTTCCCATGAATTCAGCAAAATCGCACTGTTCTAATGCAACCAGTAGTGTAGTAATTGATTTTAATTCAGGTACTTTACTCAAAGGAACAAAAGAATAGTTGAGGTTGAAACAAACATCCTTTAAATTAGATGCACCTTTCCACCACAAATCGTGGCGTAATAATTGAAAAGGGTGAGTCCACGAAGCGACGTCAGCGGGGTTAAGTTCTCCGGAAACATGGTTCCATTGATCAATGGAGGTATATTCTAGAATTTGGCTTACTCGATTTCCCACAAAAGGCTTTAACAAATATGTAGAGCGTCGCAACCATGTAAGTACGACTTGAGAGTCTGAATAAAGTTTAGTTTCCAAAATAGGGTATGGAAATTTATTTGAACGCATAGAATGAATTAATTTGGCTAATAAAAGAGCTCCAGAAAGTTCTAAGCGTGGGATAGTAAGATGCTTTAGAGGAGCAACCTTGCTCTTGGCTTGTAAAGATTACAATCTACAGATTTATCATTAACAACATACAAGTAGACACAAGCGCCGTATCCTTTCGCTTGCATCGCAAAATCCTAGCAATCGATAAGTGCCGTGAAAATGAGACAAGATACGAGGAATTTTTAGCTGGGATAACATAGTAATTTGGTTACAAAAGCCTTGCCATTCCTGACACCACTTATGATCAGGGGTATCATCCCAATCAATTTGTTGAACCCACAGTCGTTGTAACATATGCTTTACTACAAATATTACGGGAGTTAACCACCCTAAAGGGTCGAATATGCGGGCCATATAAGAAAGTACAGAGCGTTTTGTAAATTCACCTTTAAAGGGTATCACGTTATAAGTGAACACGTCTATTCCAGGGTTCCAGACTAAACCTAGTATCTTTATACCACTAACGTCATCAGAGAAAGGAATTAGAGTTTCTAATTCAGTTTGTTCAAATCCTGTAACAATTCTTCAGAGTTACTAGACCATTTGCGCAAATCAAACTGGCCTAGAGAAAGAAGTTTTACTAGCTCGTGCTGTAGTTGCTTCGCTTCAGCAATACTTTCAGCACCGCTAATTACGTCATCCATATAGGTATGATACATAATAGCTTCAGAAGCCAGGGGTAAGAGTTCCTTCGTCTATAACTAATTGCCGAAGAACTCTTTGAGCTAAGAAAGCGGAAGGAGCTAAACCATATGTAAGAGTTCTAAGCTCGTACTCAGAAATGTTGTCTTGTGGAGTTGGTCTCCAAAATATATGCTGAAATTGACAATCTTGCTTACAGTAAGATCTGCCGGTACATCATGCGAATGTCCGCACAAACAGCAATTTTATGCGATCTAAATGTATTTATTATATCTGGTAAATTGCACTGTAATTTGGGACCAGCATATAATCTATTGTTGAGAGAAAGACCTAGTGAATCCACAGCAGATCCATTAAAAACAACGCGTAATTTGGTAGTACTACTTGTTATTTTCGAGATGGCATGATGTGGTAAAATATAATCGGATGGATTTTCGGCTAAAATCATATGACCAAGATCAAAATATTCTTGTAAAACATATTATAAGAATTTTGTTTTCCAGAGAACATGAAAGACGTTTTTCTAAATTTAGATAACATTTATAAGCAATATGTCGATTGCTACCGAGAGGTTTAATATTGTTATTGAAAGGAGAGGCGACAGTAAAAGCGACCAGAGGCGTTTCGAGAATAATTTTCTAGAAAATGAGATTCACAAATAACATCTTCTTGAGAGGAACTTTGGGCATTTTGACTTCTTCTAATTCCCAGAAATTCCTTATATCATTATCTACTGAATCAGAAATAAAAGAGAAGTTGCATTAACTGCGGTGTTAACATTAGGAACCTGTCCCAATAGCACGTAACGAATATTGTTTCAATAGCTACTGGTTGGCCAGGAATGATTCTAGTGCGATCAGAAAATAGCACTTGAACATATTTCAGCACCCAGTAGTATATCTACGGGCAATGATTTATGAAAATTTTCATCAGCAAGCTGCAAACATTTAAATTTATGGTAAATACGAGAAGGCAATGAGCAACCGGAACATTTCCGTTATTTTAGGAAAGATTGAAGCACAAAATTGAAATTGATGCTTGAGTGATTAGAAAACAAAGTGCATATTACAGCTCCTTTGGATTTAATTGCAGAACCTGAAATGCCACCAACTTGGCGAAAATCATGTTGACGCTCCAACCCTAAGCGTTGGACACAAGAACTTGAAATTGCGTTGATTTGAGATCCGGAATCTAAAATGCATCTCACAGATTGTAACTTATTGTTTATATCTAAAACACGAGCTTCTACAGTACCTAATAAAACAGTGTAATTTTCTAGTGAATTTGTGAGCGTTGCATGTCGAAACAACTTCAGTTGTGAGTGCGGCTTTCGAATCGTTAGATTCATTAATGTGTTCTAGCAAGTGGTTTATGCAACAGAGTATGATGAAAAGAGGAATGGCACAACTTACATTTACCATCAGAATTACAATCACGAGGAGTATGACTGCCGAGGCATTTAAAACATCGATTTAAAGATTTAATAGCAACTTGACGATCGTCAACGTTAAGCTTTTTAAATGCCAAACATCCATAGATTTTATGGACTTCCCCACAATAGGGACAAATTATACTAGCGGTTTTAGTCGCCACTGAAGTCTGCGAGTTTTTAACCAAGAAGGATTGGTTTAAACTAGATTTAAAGCGAAGGGGTGCACCTGGCCTTGGCGCTCTTTCCTTTTTAATATCTTCATAAAGCTCTGATGTTTTGCTTTGCAAAGTTAAGAAATCGAACAGTTGAGTACAAGTAGGAACTGCCGAACCTATGTTTGAATCAAATGCGTTTTGAGTTTTGAATTCTAGGTTGCGATAGCATAAAGAAAACAATAAAAAATCAGCCAAATCTTCAACTTTATTCGCTACCTTTAACGTGTTAACAGCATTAACATGAATATTAATAAAGTTTGAGAGCGATCCAAAGTTTTTAAATTGAAGTATTTTATTTAAGTAGTAGCTTGTAATTCTACGAGGTGAATTGTAGCGATCCTGAAGTTTCGTAAACGCTTGTTCATATAAATTGGCATCTAGAGCTAAATCCGAAATTATAGCCAATGCTTCCCCCCGCAGAAGCATGCGCATGTAATGATACTTCTGGATTATGGGAATGTGATCGTTTTCATGCACTAAACTTTTGTATAACGTAATGAAATTTTGCCAATTGTCTAAACAACCATCAAACGGATTTATACTAAGGGGTTTTAAGTAACTGATAACAGGTTGAGATGCACTTGCGATAACTGCTGTATCGCCGGCAGAAGTAGAAGCCTTTTGCTTCATATCGAAAAACCGAGAACGAATAACATCTATTAAATTGTCGAAGGAAGATCTTTGAGAATTTATCTCATCCTTTTCTTCTACAGTGGAATTATAACTTAAAATTTTATCGTAAAGTGTATCGAGTTGTTGCTCAATACTTTCCATTCGAACATATCTCGCCGACTGCTGAAAAGCGAGTAGCCGTTTTGATATAGTCTTGGATTTCCGTTAAACGAGAAAAATAATCCTCTAATTTCTTTTGTAGAATGTTTCTGGTAGTCATGATTAAGCGTTTGTTACGCACAAATAATACTTGCACGAATCTGAGATTAAGATTACTTCGAAGCAGAGTTTATTGTTTGTATACAAATACAAAGGTCATTGTTTTAAACGTGTTGAATGGCAACGCGATAACGAAGTTATCTGACTAAAGTATAAATGCAGTATTTTTAAAAGTACACACGTGCAATTCAAACTGGAAACTTTTAAAGCAATTTAATTATCTTTAGAATTAAAGTGTTATGATTATTCGAAATTACAATTAATGTTGGACATACGTATTTATGTGCTTGAATTGAGGATGTGAGCGAAGAACGAGATATAACGTAGTTCTTAATTCGCTCGTCACGGATCAAAAGTTATGTACACGCCTCCTGGAACGACAAGAGGCGCAAATAGAAATTGCCTGGAGTGCAGTAGGCAGTAAACCAGGGTTTGTAAGGTAGACAGTGGACAGTATAGATTAGAAGGAAATAAACATAGAATTGGAATACAAGTCACATAAATACTTAAAGCACTTACCGAAGCACAGACATCTGGAGCACTAACGCGGCACTTTTCACTACTGTTTCTGGCCAGAGGTAAATAGGAACGGAGTCAGGAAAGGGTTGTTTTAGGAAAGAGATTAGAGAGTGATATTTAGAAATTGAATGAACACGTTCGCGTTCGCGGATGGTTGTTAATCGACTCTTTTAAATTATGGTATTCCTTATCTCGCGTGGCTTGATAAAGAATACCACGTTGGGAGAGCGAAATGGCACGAACAATTAAGGTTGAAATTCTTGGACTTTATTAACGTTACCGCTTATTATTATGAATTTTGTAGAGAATATCAAGAGTTATTGGCTATGTTTCAGTTGGAAGCCAATTTATTTTAACTGTAAAATTTGCAGGGCTTAGTATAATATTTGACAACCCGGATTAAGAGAAACTTTAGTTAAAAGAGATATTGATATTATTGCATTCAAGTATGTCAATATAGTAAATGTAAATAGTTATATCACCATATTAAAGGTTATTAAATTCATTACTTGATAATGTTGAGATAAATAATTAAAAGGGGTTTGTTGAAATACATTTAGGTACAGATACTTTGTAAACTTTTGGGTAAGTTAACTCACCAGTATCGGTTTCAGAATTCTAGGCCTATCCACCCTGGGACATGTCCATGTACTCTCCGCTGTAGAGTAGCCGGGTGTTTGAAGAAAGTACAGTAAAGACTATTGGAATAGGTAAGTGGACCCTTATATTGCAATTTTGAACCATAAAAAAGTGATATAAAGTTGGCATTCGATTATACATGTATTAGGTAACTCGGTCCTTGTTTCTTTGACTGCTACATAGGTCAGGGAAGGAGGGTGAAGTGATCTCCCACAATGGTCAATTATAAAAATTTCGCACTTGTCAAAAATTGACAATTGCAATGCTCGTTTGTTTTTTACCATCACATACTCCAAACACCAAGAAAATTTACTATAGTTTTGAAAATCTAAATGTAACTCTATAATCAATAATTACAAATAAAGCATTGGTTAGTATATAGAGAATCTCCAAGTAGATAATCGTAACTCAATTTACTGTAAAGATAAATAATTGTGATTAGTAGAATATAAAACTGGCATTACTTTACTGCAACTATAAATTTTATTCTTTGGGAATTAAACCACTCATAGTTTTTAAAATCATCTTTATTTACGTTTCGATCCATGACCTAGGATCGTTGTCAAAATAATAAAAAAAATAAGTCATAAATGTCAAACATAAAAATTTTTATTACTTTGAAAACGATACTAGGTCATGGATCGAAACGTAAATAAAGATGATTTAAAAAACTATGAGTGGTTTAATTCCCAAAGAAGATTCAGAAAAAGGCTAAGCAAACCACAACAAACATACAGGGAGTATTTAAATTTTATTCAGTACAAAAATTCCACCAGCATGATTGGTTTAATAATTAAAGATGTCATACCGGTACGGTAATAATTAAAAATTAGTAAAATAAATATTCTAGACCCAAGTAATTTATTTCGAGTAAAGATATTATGATAACTACAGTGAATAATAACTACATACAAACCTCAACATAATTAGAAGGAAACAGTCCAATCATAGCATTATGTTCACCCTCATACCAATTTTTATCCACCTGTCTTCGAATATAAATAATATCACCTTTTCTAAATGTTAGTTCTCTAACAGACTGTCCTACAAAATTATATAACGCCCTTGCTATTAGACGAGGTTCTGGTGATTTAGGCCGCTGCTTTATTCTTGGAGGTTCTTCAACAGGAAAATCGTCATATCGATTTAAAGGTATAGGTGACTTTTGTGAAGGTATAAAGTTATCAGTGTGTCTTCTACTATTTATATCTTGCAATTCCTAAAAGTAAAAATGGAAATGTTTAAATTTTATATAAAAACAAATGTAGGACAATATACAATGATGTTAGTAGTACCATATATAAATAATACCAAAGCTCAGAATTCTATACAGTTACATGTTCTGCTATAACAAAAATATCTACATATCAATGTATGTATACTCATACAAAAAAATTAAATTGTGTACTCACTCATACAAACTATTTATAGTTTGCAATTCAGCACACTTCACCTACACATTTACCACTCCTTGACAAAACACATAATTTAGATAATCAATATTCATCACTGTTGCCATACAGTGGTAGAAATATTTGTGTAATTAAAAAAATACATAAGTCGACCTAATTTATAATGGTTCGATTTTAGATTCACGCATTAATTAGTAGTTCTACCAAAATTCTTATTTAAAATTTAGAATAGTACACATAATTGTTCAAGCTACTTCTATAGTTAGTTTAAAATATGAACTAATTAGTAAGTCATTTTTAAAACATTACATTAATTAATTTAAATATAAATTGGCCAATAATTCTAGCGAATTCTGTTTCAGAATCTAATTTTATTTCAATTTTTTGCATTATTCTAAAAAAATGTGGGTTATCGGCTTGAATATGGGTACTTTAAATTCCTTAGAATGCTTGCGGGGAGTATTTTAAAGTAGATTTTCGACATGTGCACCGTTTACTTGGATACATTTTGTAATACGTTTTCTAAGAGACTTTCGAGTTCTAAACAATGCTGCTTGACTGCCTTTGACTTCATTCCCAGCCACTTGTACTCTCTCTCACAACTCCTCAGGCGAATCAACAGTTTCTTTATATAATACATATTTCATTCGAGACCAGGATTTAAATTGGAACGCCTAGGTAACCAAGAAAATTCAATGCCACAACCAATCCACCGATGTGAAAAGACGCCTAAATTTCGTGTGCCGACCAAGAAAAATGTGCAGGGCTCTGTCTTGTATAAAACCAGATTTGCGCCTTCAAATTAAGTGGTACTTCTTCCAACAAACTGTTTAAAGTTTCTTGAAGAAAATTTAAATAAATTGTGCCATTTAGAGAGAGTGGCAGTTGAAAAGATCCAATAAAAAAATTTGAAAAATACCACACCAAACAGCGAACTTAAATTCGTGTTGAAAATGTCTCCTTTATGGCATGTGGGTTTTCTGAATTTTACAAATGATTGTTTTGCCAGTTGAAAACTCCACGGCGACTAAACGTTGCCTCATCAGTAAAGCAAATCTTATTAAAAAAATTAAGATCCACGTTTTGCCGCTCCTGTAAAAACTGAGTAAAACTGAAGGATCTTGTGGCAACAAATTCTGAACAGAGGTAAAGCGATATAGAAAAGTTTTTTTGTTATACTATGTGTTACTTCAATCTAAAAACAAAAAGAAATTTCCCTCTATGTTTGTTGTGGTTTGTTTTGTATTTTTTTAAATCTTCTTTGGGATTGTTAAAATCATATTTATTTACGTTTCGATCCATGACCTAGGATCGTTATCAAAATAATAAAAATTTCAAGTTTATCATTATATTACATAAATTGAAGGAGCCCTTGATTTATTAATGTTTGATATATTTGGTTTGAATACTTTAGGTGAAAATTTTAAAGTTTAGAAGAATGAGTGCCTCCAATTTGTGCTGCGCTCTGGGATCAACTTTGAGGTACAAAATATGTTTAACGTGAAATCAGCTGATTAATTTTTATATAGGTAAATTTCATAAAGATTCAAACTTGACGATTGGAAAACATTTTTTAACATGTTTCTATTTATACGATTGAGAGGATGGTTATTAAAGAAGTGTGTAATTACGTTACCGTAAGGCTTAATCAGCCGACGTTGCTAATATGCCTATTGTTATGTAATTAGTTATTGTATGTATAAATAGAAATCAGGTATGAATGCTGTATTTCATGTTAATCATTATCATTAGGTCTTCAGTCCTGGAACTGGTTAGACACGCACCCTCATTGTTTTCTATTCTGTGTTAACCTACACATTTCTTTGAAATTTCCAGTCTGCATCTTTCACTATCTGTGTGCAATAGTGTGATCGAGGTCTACCTCTATCTCCTTTCTCTGCGTGTAATATATCCTACACTATTCCTCAAAATTGCCCTACAACGTATCCTTCCCTTCTATTTCTCCTATTTTTCCCACAGATATCTTAATTCCCCTACTATTTCTATAACCTCTTTGTAATTAACTTTGTCTGTCCATGCTATCATCTTCATACATATAAAGCACAACATTCCAAAGGGCTTCTATAATTTTCCTGTCTGCTTCTCCGACCGACCCTGTTTCATAGACATACTGTGCTGTGCTCCACACATATGCTTTCAATAATTTTCTCCTTGTTTCTATGTTTGTTGTCTTCGAACATAACCGCTGCTCTTTCTTGTTAAATGCAGTTCGGTACCCCCTTCTATTGTTACAAATATATATCCTATTTCCCCGATATTCAGTCGTATGTGAAGAAGGTTAAGCAACCTGCGGATACCAAGATCCCACAACACTTCAACATTTGTCGAATTAATAGTTTTCCAATATATCTTTTCGCACCATCAACATTAGTTGAAAATATTTCAAAACCAATACCTGTAGTTGTTTAAAATAATCATCAGATTTAAGTGCAATTATTTTTTAGTCTTTAGGTTTTCCGTCCTGAAACTGGTTGGACGCGTACCTTCACTTATTTCGATTCTGAGCTAGCCTATCCCGTTCCCTGACATTCCCACAGTTTAGATACAGCTCGGTTCCCCTTCTGTTGTTTCCTAATTATATGCCCTATTTAACCAAGATTAAGTTGTGAAAGGGGTGGCTGCAAAGGATGCCCCAACACTTAGTCATTTGCCGAATTAATAGTTTTCCAGTAAATCCTTTCGCACACCTAACATTAGTTGAGAGTATTGTAAACCAATACCCGAAGTTGCTAATAATAATCGTCTGGTTCAATTACAGCTATTTTTTCGTCATTAGATCGTTAGGTTTTTCATCTTGGAATTGGTTGGGTGTGTACCTCCATTGATTTCTATTCTGAAGTAGTTTGCAGATTTCCCTGAAATTCACATAGCCTATACGACGATTCAGTGCAAAAGTATTTTAAGTGAAATAATAGTCATTTTCTGTTATTGGAAGTTTATGATACCTAAAGTCAATTTCTGTGTTTGTTGTGCAAAAGCATCGTAAGTGCACACCTAGCCACTTCAGCGTAAAGACGTGCTATAATAGTATCTTACGAATAAAATACATTTCATTATCGAGCAAAACGATCGTAAGTTCATATGATACTTTTGCATAAAGGCGTCACCTACTAACTGTGTCAAAAGTTCAGCATGAGATATGCTACGCAATGTTAAAATGCATATTATGCACTAAGTCTCTTATAAGTAGTTCCTGGCGATTCTATAATATGAAAGGCGTTGATTATTGTTTGCCAGTCCTGCATTATACGTTCACCTAATCTCTTGTGTTAAATTAATGCAGCAGTTTCATAATATTCAAATAATAACCGTTGCATTGTAGCAACAGTATTTATGTAATGTGTTCAAACATTTTGAATTAGTGAAGCGTTTAATATAATTATAGGTGTATTCTTTACGTAAAAGATGAGTTCGTCAAATTCACGTGGAAAATTAATGCTGCAGTTAGTAATGAAATGTAGGTTTTTAATGCTTTTGAAATTAAAAATTCTGTACATATAGAAACTCTTTTCAGGAATTTGTGGTAATAGAAGTGACACTTTAGACAACCCAACAACTTCTAAAGGACGGCCAGATAAAGAAGTACCTATAAAGGCGGCAATCAGTCGTGGTGGGGACGGTGTAAAAGAAAAATTATATCCAACTATTACAATTCATAACTTTGGGGCTTTCAACACTGCTGGTAAGTGTAAGTACAAAAGTAAAAATATGTGCATTAATACATTACTAATGTATAGTTGCTTTGGATTCGGAAGACGGTACTAGTGGAAGTGAGTATCAACCATCCACAGATGAAAGTGATACATCTGCTGAACTGGCTACTGAAGAAAAAGGTGACACTAATTTTACTGTTAATTCTGCATCATTAGAAGATAAATGAAAAATGAACAATAAAATTGCAGTAACTCGAATAAAATACAATGAAAAGGTCTTAAATAATGAATATGACATCTCAAATGCGTTCTGTGAATACTTTAGTAATGTTGCTAATAATATCGTAAGCAATAGTCTGCAAGACACTAGTTGTAGTAACTGTATAGCGCCGAAAATAATACTGAACAATATGTATTTCACAGATGTAACCGAGCAAGAATTATTAGATACAATAGTTAATTTGAATAATAAAAATTCAGCAGGTGAGGACGAAATTCCAAAATCATTTATAAAGAAGACAATAAAGCATTTTTCTGCTATATTAACATTTCTACTAAATTACTCTATGAAAACTGGGCGGTATCCTGATGCATTGAAAACCGGTTTAATAGTGCAAGTTCCTAAAAAAGGTGATCTAGAATGCGTTGAAAATTATAGACCAGTCTGCATACTCTCAGTTTTCTCTATCATTTTTGAAAAATTAATTGCAAAAAGAATAATGAATTTTCTAATGAAGTATAATCAGTTGGCGGATGAGCAGCATGGTTTTCGACCAGGTCGTTCTTCAGAAACAGCTGCATGTGAATTTCTAAATTATGTACTCAAACAACAAGATGAAGGCAAGTATGTTATAGGTCTTTTCTTTGATCTCACACGTGCATTTGATTGTGTTAATCCTAACCTCATGGAACCTAAATTATTTAATGTTGGCATTAGAGGTAAAATATGTGACTGGCTAATATCATTCATGCAGCAACGAAAATAAAAACCAAAATCAACAATGCCACATCAATAGAACATGTGTGCGAATTAGGTGTACCGCAGGGATCTGTTCTGGGGCCCTGCTTTTCAGTGTGTTTATCAATGACCTTCCGAAATACATAACCAAAGCTAAAGTAATACTTTATGCAGATGACACCACAATGGTGGTTGAAGCTAAATCTCCAGAAGAGCTTCAGGCCAAAGTAAACATTGTGATAGAACAATTTTGGCAGTGGTGTGCAAGAAATAGATTAGTTATTAATATAACTAAAACAAAATGTGTTTACTTTTATAAAATAAGACACCTAGGCACCATCGATATTAGGCTGAATAAATCAAAGGTTGAAATATGTGAAAAAGTATTATTCTTGGGAAGTTACATTGATGCTAAATTGAACTGGCAAGCAGACATAGATAATCGATGCAAAAAGATTAACAAATCATATTATATGTTAAAAACTATGAAGCAATACTTAAGTGAACCCCAAGCTTTAAACGTATATTACGCATTGGTATATACGCATCTAAGCTATAATATTATTCTCTGTGGGCAAGCCACTGAAATGAAAAGATTACTAGTATCACAGAAACGAATTATTAGGCTGCTATTTAACCTAAATACCAGAGCTAGCTGTAAATTAGTTTTTAAAGAAAAAAAATCTTGACAGTTATTGGGAAATACATATATAAAATATCGTTATATGTAAGACAAAATATTAAAAATTTTCGTACTCTCTCATCTATACATGAACATGAAACACGCCAAGGACACCTTCTTTATCAAGAACAATTTCACAATGTTTATTATGCAAAATCGCCGATACAAGCTGGCATTAAAATATACAATGCTATTCCAAATTATATAAAAGAAGCAATCAATATTAAAACATATAAGCATTTACTAAAAGAATTTCTATAGCATTAAGGAATACTTTAATATACAATAGAATATGAATAAGAGTGTAATGACTTATCACATCCTGTATATAGGCAAAGTGCTAAATAAATTCTTATCTTATTCTTAAAGAAAAGCGTAACTGCAAAAAAAAACAAAGAAATCTAAATAAATCGAAACGGAATATTCGGAAAAAATATCATAGCGAGGGTAAAGCATATACTAGGGAAACAAGTTCTAGTAAAAGTTATGGGTCCTGGATGTGGAGTTCTCACTCGGTGTAAGCGCAAAACTAAAATCTTCAATGACCAAAGACATAACCTATTCACTGGTTTCTATAAACTTGCTGACATCAACCGGAAGAGAGATTATCTTAACAGCTGTATTACGGTTATTGAAAAGAAACGTAGTTTGAGAAAAAAGGTCGATCCAGAAAAAAGAAAACGAACTCTCGAATACTATTTCGAACTAAACAACAAAAATATTAAACTGTGTAAGGTGTTCTTTTTGCGTACACTAGGAATAAACGAACAGTGGCTAAAAACTATGCTTAAGAAAAAGTATTCTGAAGGTGCAGTTGCTGAGTCACTCGCAGGAAAGCATGGTTCCCATCCAGTTGTGAAATCACACATTCTAGAGGATGTTAGAAATGACAGAGTTTTCCGACAGTTGCTTCACATTATGTTAGACGTGATTCTAAAAGGATGTACTTGGAATTGGGTTTAACACTGTCAAAGATATACCAACTCTATTGCGAAGAATGTGCAAAAGATGGTAAAGAAATGCCAAAATTGTGATGCTATCGAAAAGTTTTTAATCACGAATTTAATATATCACTTTTTCTACCCAAGAAAAATTTTTATGATTTGTGCAAAAAATGCAACAGTAGCACTACGGAAAAGTCGAAAATCGAAACCATTGGGAAAGACCACATGCATAAATCTCCCATACTCCAATGCATTCCAGCTATACTATAGAAGAAAACTATCTCTCTACAATCTTACCGTTTTTGATGTGAAGCTTAATACTGGTTATTGCTACATCTGGCACGAGGGCGATGATAAATGTGGTGCTAATGAGATTGCATCTTGTGTTCAGAGGTATATTTTAAAGAAGGTACAAGGAGACGCCACAGAGATTAGTTTCTTCTCTGACTGTTCAGGTCAAAATCGAAATCGATTCATGTATTTCATGTATCTCTACAGTGTTAACACACTAACGCTAAGTTCAATACCTCACACATTCTTAGAAAGAGGCCACACTCAAAATAAAGCCGACAGTGTACATGCTTTGTTGGAAAGAAGAATAAAAAAAGCAAAAAGGATTTGTTCCAAATCAATTCCATACAATTGTTGAGATGGCTAAATCTCATGCTCCACAGTATCAAGCCACTGAAATGGAAAATTCTTCATTTTACGATTTAAAAAAAAATACTAGTGGTATTGCATCTAATTGGACTGTAAACTCTAAAAGTAAAAAAGTTAATTGGACTAATGTGAAATACATAAGGGTCATGAAGGCGGCACTATATCAATTTTTTTTACAAGTATAGGTTGTCTGATCATCTAGAAATGATTTGCAAACAAAAGCAAACTGTTAGAGCATACAAAGATTTTCAAAGTTGCATCATTAAGAGAGCATACGACGATACAATTCCTATATCAAAAGCAAAACATCAAGACTTGACATATCTTTGTTCGGAAAAAGTAATTCCTGCTTCATTCTACGAATTTTATAAAGCCCTAAAGGTAGATGAACATATTCTAGATGTTACAGATGAAGAAGACTAATGTAATATTGCACTACATTAACTGTAAACTGTATATACAAAATAAAAATATTCCAAAATGCACTAAAAGTATTATTTTCATGTCACTTTTATGATTAAACATTTGTGCAAAAGCATCGTATGTGTGGAAAAAACTGCTTTGGCAGGTCATAGCCGATAACCGACTAGGTATAGTTCAATAGTGTACAAAAAGCATACCCTGAACCCAGGGTTGGCATTTTCCTGTCCAAAACTAATATTTCCCATCCCAGTGGGAAAAACTGGTAAAAACCGGGAAAAAGTGGTAAATACTGGGAAAAAGTGGTAAATACTGGGAAAACCCATAGATTTTGACCAATCAAAGTACTGACCAATGAACAGCAAGTATGTAGCTGTAGATTTTTATTTTAACCAATCAGATGAAAGCAGAGCCATTTTGTTTTTTTTTTTGCTTTGTTTTCTGCTGCAGTTGTTCCCACATGTTGTTAAAATAATGAAGTAGATTAGTTTAGTGAAGCATTTAGTTGAAAATAAATTGTGTTTATATAAAATAAACTAAAAAAAATGCCAAAAGCTAAAGGAAAAGTTGGAGGTAGACCACTTAATCCAGTCTGAAGTTATTTTAATCAAAAAGATATAAATGGGAAGTTAATAGTTGAATGTAAATCATGTTATCAAGTAGTTAGTGCAAAAGCTGATAGAATGACAAAGCATGTATCACAAACTTGTACAAAATTGAAGAAAAATGAAGATATTCATGACTCCATTTGTTCTCCAATAAATGTTAGCTTTAGGTTAGAGTCTAATGTGCTAGCCACTATCGATGTGGATTACCCACAGCCAATAACTACTTCAAGTGTTAAATCTGCTGGAACTTCACAGCCTTCAATCAAAAGATACCAGCCTTCAGTAAGTGACTTTGTAATAAGCACATCAACTTCCCAAAAACAAGAACTTGACCTCAAAATAGCACGTTTCTTTTGCGCTTGTAACATCCCATTTTTGGCTGCAGAGAATAAAGAATTCATCAACATGATATCAGCACTTAGGCCTGGTTATAAACCACCATCCAGAAAAAAACCTTGCAGAAAATTTACTTGATAAAGTAGCAGAAGAGCTGGAAGAAACTGCTAGAAACGATGTTGCTGGAAAAAATGTTACTCTCATGCAGGATGGATGGAGTAATGTACATAATGATCCAATAATAGTTAATTCCATACACTGCAACGGTAAAAGTGTATTTATTTCTTCAGTAGATTGTGGAACAAATAAGAAAACAAGCGATTACTGCAAAAATCTTGCTTGTGAAGCAAAAACTACAGCTGAAGCTAAATACAAGTGCACAGTGAAAAGTTTTGTGTCTGATAATGAACCAAAAATGTCTTCAATGCGGCAACATCTTCAAACTGAAATTGTTGTACCAGTTGTATACGGTTGTGCATCGCATTACCTAAATCTTTTGGGAAAGAACGTAAAAAATGAGTCGCTTATGACCCATGTTGTTAAAGTACAAAAATTCTTTCGAAACCACCACATTCCTGGAAGATTATTAAAGGAATATGCTGATTTGGTTAAACCTTAAGTACCAGGTGAAACACGCTGGAATTCTGAAATGATCTGCTTAAAAACTTTTATAACGAACAGACCGTTTTATTTACAAATTGTGGACACACATGAGGAAAAAATAGAGCATGGTATAAAACAAATAATTACTAATCATTACTTATACAAAGAAGTTAAAAATATGTACAGTCAATTAAAACGAATATCTGATGCTTTAAATAAGTTACAGAGTGACAAGGCTAGCATTGCTGATACGTGCAAAATTCTGGTTGATCTTCTTCATAAAGAAGAACTCAAACCGCACTTAAATAAAGTGAAATCTACATTTGATACTGCAACAACTCCTATTCACATTTTAGCGAACATGATGAATCCACTGTATAAAGGTACAAAATTATCCCAAAGTCAAGAAGAATCTGCCCGTAAATATTTACAAGACATAAATCCACGATACTTGCAGTATACAATACAGTTTCAATTAGAAGAGGAGCCTTTTCCCAAAACATTTTTTTCACCTAGTGTTGTCGATAATGTATCACCTTCTTTGTGGTGGCAAAACCTAACAAAAAGTGGAATTGATAAAAACTTCTTGGAGCTGATGGAACACCTTCAACAATATCCAGCGTCATCTGGATCTTTGGAACGCATTTTCTCAAATTTCTCATTTATTCAAAGTAAAATTAGAAACAGCCTCCAAATTGGTGTTTTGTTATATGACATTAAAATCTATGACAGAAAATGAACATTTAGATTGGTAAAATGCTTAGATATTTTGTCACCGTATTTCTAATTATGTATTTTGATTTAAGGTTGTTTTCTTATAATTTATGCAAAATATGCCTACAATATACAGAACTCTCTTTAAATTGAAATCTGTTTATATTTCGTAGTTTCAGAATAAAGTAAATTTTATTAAAATACTAAAAATTGTAGGAATGCTAATTAAGCTTTTTGAATATTATTTAATATGTAATATTTAATATGCAGTTTGATAAAACTAAATATTATTAAAAATGCAAACAATTTGAAACTTAAAAGTTTTCTTACATTTCATCATTTAATAGTAGTTTTTCCCACATGTGGGAAAAACTGACTATTTCCCAGGACGGTAAATACAGGTTTTTACCGTGGTATTTACCAGGGGCGGGAAAAACTTTGCCAACCCTGCCTGAACCACAAACCAAAAACTAAGCTTGAATACTTATTTTATAAAACACTTATTTGTTTCTCCTGAAAAAATAGCTTTTCTAACATGAGATACTTTAGCACTAAACCGTCAATTATCTTTTACTGTCTGTGTGCAATAGTCTAACCTAGGTCTACCTCTATCTTTCCCTATCTCTGCTTCTAATATAAAACGCACTATTCCCTCATGTCTTAGTATGTGGCATATCATCCTATCTCTCCTATTTATTACTGTTTTCCACATACTTCTTTCTTCCCCTACCATTTACAGTACCGCTTTGTTCTTAACTTTGTCTGTCCATGACATCTTCATCTTACGTATGTAGCACCACATTTCAAAGGCTTCTATCTATTTCCTGTCCACTTCTCCTACTGTTTAGATTTAACAGTCGTACAGTGCTGGGCTCCGCACATATGTTTTAAGCAATCTTTTCCTTTTTTCTATGTTTGTTGTTTTTGAACACAGTAATTGCCTTCTGCTAATCTTCGTTTTATATCTTTTGCACTCTTCCCATCTTGCGTGATTTGGCTTCCTAGGTAGCTGAAATCCTTAATGCCTTGTAAGTTGTCATTACCCATTTGTTTTCTAGTTTCAAATTTATTTTCATCTCTTTTGCATACTAGTACTTTAGTTTTATTTTTGTTAATTTTCATACCGTATCTCTTTGTTAAAACCGTTTCCATTTCATTAAGAGCAGCTTCTAACTCTTCCTTGCTAGATGCTACTACGGCTATATCATCTGCAAATCTACGTATATCAATGTTTTGTACCTGCATAATAATTCCAAATGTCTTGCTCCATTTGACAGTATTCATTGCCTCTTCGATGTATAAGCTAAAAATGAATAGGGATAGGGCATATCCCTGTCTCACCCCTTTCCTAATATTTACTTCTCTACGTTGCTGCTCTAATTCTATTATGGCTGTTTGCTCTTAGCATAAGCTATGTACTATCCGTCTATCCCTAAAGCTCATTTCCATCTTTTTGAGTATTTCAAACATTTTTAAAATTTTACATTGTCGAATGCTTTTCCAGATCTACTAACCTTATATACACACTCTCCCCTTTTTCTCTGAGCTAAAATAGCCTCCAGCGTTCCCCTGTTTCGCCTAAACCCAAATTGATCTTCTTCTAGTACTTGTTCAGCTCGTTTTCCATTTGTCTTTGTACAACTCTAGTTAATATTTCTGTCAAACTTATTGTTCGAAAATTTTCACACCTATCTGAGCCTCCCTTTTTTGGTATAGTGACTATGATGGTGCATGTCAAATCTTTGGGTATCTCGCCTGTCTCATACATATAGCTTACAAGTTGGTGTATACCCCAGTGTTAATGTGGCGGTTAACTTCAATAACCACAGATGGTGAGATTAGTGGACATGAACAATAAGAATAGCGGAAACCTTCAAGTATTTACCTAAGTTATTAGATGTAGCGGTGTTCGGAAACTAGTAGTAAAGAACGTTGACTTTTGGACAGAAGTTTGTATCTGTCTAACAAAAATACCATAGCAATGCACAGCACATTTTTAACTAAGTTTTTGCGATACATCAATAACACAGAGTAGCTTGAAAGCTGAATTGCGACAAATCTAATGACTTTTAATGTCCACAGAGCAGATGCGAGTTTAACTATCTTAAATTATAAATAACAATAAATTAACTATAAATACACACGGAACACCCAGATTATCTCTGGCCGCCATGTCCAAGCTGGACTTAATGTTATTCCATTCTGTTTCTACTTCCTTAGTATATGAAATTTTCCCGATATATTTCAGTATTTCATTTGACTTTTTTTCAAATCTTTCATGGATATCTTTATCTTTTAGTTTCTCTTGTGTCTCTAGTGCCTTTTTCCATTCCTCTTTTTTAGATTTTTAAATTTAAGAGCAGCCTTCATAATTACAATGTGGTCAGTATCTATATCTGCTTCTGGGTAGCTTCTACAGTTTTTTACTTGATTCCTAAACCGTTGTCTAACAAGAATGTAACCTATTTGATATCTTTCCAAACCTCCTGGCATCTTCCACGTGTATCGTCTTCGTGCATGATGTTGAAATAATGCGTTTGTGATGGTTAAATTGTTCTTGTCACAAAATTCTACTAGCCTATTTCTCCTGTCATTTCTCGTGCCTAAACAAAATAAACCTACTACCGCACCTTCCGTACCCCTGCATTAAAATCTCCCGTAATTATTAAATTTTCATGTTCGTTTAAAACCTAGTATGTCTTCGATATCTTTGTAGATCGCCTCTACCTCTTCTTCACTATAGCTAGAGGTAGGCATATATACTTGTATTATTACTGTTTAGATTCTAATCTAACCATGAGTATTCTTTTGTTCTTTTGTAAGTAGTTTTATACATGTTGTCATATCTTTTTTTGCATAACTATCCCTAGACCCAAATTTCCTTCCTTTGATACTGTATGAATTACCCTAAAGTCTTCACTCCAAAAATCCCCTGCCTCTGGGCAGCCAACTTCGCTGATTCCTACTATGTCTAGTGCTAACTTATCCATTCCAATTTTCAAGTTCTCTAGGTTACCTATTTGCTTCATACTTCTGACATTCCATGCTCCAACTCGCAGAATGTTCGTAACTCTTTTTTTATACTTTCGGACCCCATGCCCCAAAGTAGTCTGCTCCCGGAGATCCGAATGGGGGACTATTTTAACTCAAGAATTTTCTACCCCAGAGAATGCCATCATCTTTAAGAACAATTTAAGTATGCTGTGTACTTGGGAGGTAATGTGGTGGTTTCTAGATGCCTTCCACATCGCAGTAGTTTGTCTTAGAATGCCATACTGACCCCTGTGGTCTCTGCCACTCTAAGTACCGAAAAAGCTGCTGCCCTCTTTCAAGGACCTGTCTTAATGTGGTTCCTCACTAAAGACCCCACTAATTTGGTTAAACCTATAGTTCGGCTCTTTAGCTCACTGAAGCACGCAAGCCATTGTACCTGTTCTAGTATTTTAGAACTTCTTCAAGGTGCAGGTCCGTTTAGAATGGTTCATGTTAATATCACAAGGAAAACCCAGTAAAAACTTGCAAGGCTACCTAGATATTGGTGACATTTGATTTTCATTTGTTATTTCTTTTAGTAATGGAGTCCATTGTTTACAGCCCCCGGATGCTAGTCTTACGGTAACGAAATTGCACACTTCTTTAATAACCATCCTCTCGATCGTAGAAATAGAAACAAGTTAAAAAATATTTTTCCAATCCTCAAGTTATTGAATTTATTTGAAATTTAACTATATAAAAAAATTAATCAGCTGATTTCACGTTAAGTATATTAGTTACCTCAAAGTCGCTCCCAGGACGCAACACAAATTGAAGGCACTCATTCATCTAAACTTTAAAAATTTTCACCTAATGTATTCAAACCAAATATATCAAACATTAATAAATCAAAAAGTCACCTTCAATTTATGTAACAAATGTCAAACTTGAAATTTTTATTATTTTGACAACGATCCTAGGTCAAGGATCGAAACGTAAATAAAGACGATTTTAACAATTGTGAATGCTTTAATTCCAATAGAAGATTAAGAAAAAGAAAATTGAAACGTAAACAAAAATCAACATGGTTTTTGAGCAAATACCACTGTTATTACTCAAGCAAATAATGGCCACGAAAAGCTCCACAAAATATGAATTTAAAATAATTGGATATCAAAGAAATGCCATGTGCATTAATCCACAACCAACAAACGGCATATGGGTCAATTGCAGATATCACTCGTAGAACACTTTTTTTTCTAGAAATAGCGGCTGTGTGGTGTAATATAATTATGATCTAGTTGCCTGATGTTGTTTATAGACATTCTCTTTCCTACCTGTCATTAGTTTTAATGTGTTTAATGTTTACTCTAATAAACTGTTTATTAAAAACTTAGAAGAGATACTCTATTTCATTTCAATTTAACAAACAGTTAATAGAAATGGATTGTTTTGTGGCTCCGGAACGATTCGACATCGACCCGAACTCTATAAATGCGACTCTCGAGTGGGAACACTGGTATACAAAATTTCTTAATTTCTCATCTGAAAAAGAAGACATAAATTGAAAATCCTTTATAATTACATCTCTGTCAAAGTCTACCAATATATTAGTGCTGCTAGGGCATATAAAGATGCAATTTCAATCCTTAATGATATATATGAGAAGCCAGTTAATGAAGTCTATAATCGGCATAAGTTAGCCACTCAAAGTCAATTATCTGAAGAAAATGTTGACCAATTTTTACAAGCTTTAAATCTTCTAGCAAAAGATTGTAAATTTAAAGCTGTTACGGCTGAAAAGCATCGAGAAGATTTCATTTGGGATGCCTTTATTCGTGGTTTATCTGATACCAATATTAGGCAGAGACTTTTGGAAAATCCTCTATTGACTCTAAGCGATGCATATAAAAAAGCTTGATCATTAAAAATGACTCTACAACAATCGATGCTTTACAATCAATCTCTGAATGTAAACGAAAAAGAAACTCCCGAAACTAACGAAATGCAATCAGACACTCCTGGATCAGAAGTCGAATTAAATAATTCTCGAAACGTTCAACCTAGTGTACGTAGAAGTTGTAGAACAAGAAGACTACCTTTTCACCTTGAAATATACATGTTATAATTTATAGGCAGGGCTGAATGATCTATTTGCCAGATGTTGTTTATAGACATTCTCTTTCCTATCTGTCAGTAGTTTTAATGTGTTTAATGTTTAGTCTAATTAACTGTTTATTAAAACCTTAGAAAATGTACTTCATTTCATTTCATGTGGGAAAGCAAGTATGCTGTTAATTAAAAATTAATTGTATTAGAAACACCAACTGCATATTTTTTTGGAGTTTTTAAACAGTGTATCATCGGCTAAGAGTGTAAAACTGCTATCTCCATTTTTTGCAGATATAACGTTTTTGGTGTCATTCGAAAGTAGACGGGTCTGTTGCATGTTATGGTTACGCTGCTAAGTCGAGATTTTATGTTAAACAGTATTTTACAATATGCGTTAATCTGTTATCTCCTGAGTAAGATTCTGACTACTACATAACCCATATCTCTAGTACATGCAGTGGATATAAGTGAGAAGGTGATAGTTGTGGTTGTATAGTGTTTGTTTAAGAGAGAATAATTAGTTTAAAATTCCAGTACAGTGCTGATATCATCAAAATGGTAAGTCTGTTTATGCTTTATATGTAGTGCACAAAAATTCTGTTTTTTTGCAAGAAATGAATACGAAGAAAATGAAATGCCTGATTCTGAAAATAAGATGTAATACGAGGGACTCAAATTCCAAATTGAATTCAATGGCGATTCTACTTTTACATGCGATAAAAACACTGCCAGTAATAATAGTCTAGTGACAACAAAGGTGAAGAAGCTATAGAACTTATCGTTGATAATAATATAGCGTGTTTGAAGTAAAAGATTATAGACCAGAATCTCCTCTTGCTTTTATACAAGGAGATGTACTACTTGACAATACTGAACCTGTCACAGACAACATCATTTACTTAACTGAAGATTCGACGTTTTGTTTTACAAGATCTTTATGTGAACTAAATGGGGTTGCAGAAAATGGTCAAGAAAAAGATTTTTTGCAGAGAAAGAAAAATTTGCACATATATAACAAAAAATTAAGCAAAGATGTCAATGCAAAATAAAAGAAAATGGATCAATGAAATGCTCCCTTGTTTCAGAACAAGTCAGACAATATTTGATAGTTTTGGAATTTCACGAGGAGAAAAAAAAGTGTTCGTTAACAATACAGTAAAAAGCAGCTCTTATAACACAGAAAGATCGAAAAGCTACAAATGTTTCAAGAAGTTCTCAGTCCTTAACGTATTACCTCAAAATTGATGACAATGATATTAAAGTATGCCGCACTCACTATATACCTAAATACTCTTACAGTTGGCAGATGTAACAGAGTTAATCACAATACACGCACCAAACCAATTGCAAAAGAAACTCGGGAATTACAATTTGTCGATTTATTGCCCGCTTTAGAATCCCACTACTGTCGAGCTTACTCAAATAAAAAATATTTGTTGCCCGCGTGGACATTCAAACAGAACCCTTACGACTTTTATGTAAAAGATTGGTGTAAATAAAAAAATGTTAATCCACTCTCGATTTCAGCATTCAATAATGCATTAGCCTTGAGAAATATTTCTATATTTCATTCCAAGAAGAACAAATGTGAAAATTACTCTACTTACAAACTAGGACATATACATGTACCGGATGTAACAAAAAAGTGTAAAACATTTCAGGGGATGATTTCTCATTGTAAAAGAGATAGGGTCTTTCATATAAAGAAACTTCATTGGAGCATTCCTTATTAAGATACAGAATTCACAGATGAATGTACTTTTTCTCGGGAAAAGATTATTAATTTTCATAATAACCACATATGGGCTGATGAAAACCCTCATGCTATTGTCCAAGCTAACCATCAAGAACATTTTTGTCTTAACCGTGTGGGTCAAAGTTATTGAGGATTATTTAATTGGCCCTCATTTTCTACCTACTCGATTAAATGGTGAGGTAAACACTCAATTTTTAAGAGAGGGCTCCAGTACTGCTGGAGAAAGTTCTTTGTGATATCAGAAGGGTTATGTTTTTATGCATGATGGGGCTCCCGCCCATTTTAGTCAAGCAGCATGTCAGCATTTAACTCAAACATATCCAAATCATTGGATAGGTCGAGGAGGACCACAAAATTGGCCCGCTCGATCCTCGGATTTGAATCTTCTCGATTTCTCTACTTGGGGCCATTTACAGAGTTTGGTTTATCCTACTCCAGTTCGCGATGTAGACGACTTAAGAAACCGCATCATCGATGCGTGCAGGGTAATTAGAGAGACTCCAGGAATATTTGAGCAAAAACGTGGATCAACGCGCCGACGTGTAGACGCATGTGTAATGACTGAAGGTGGACATATTGAACAAGTAGTGTGATTTCTACATGTTGTATGTTTTGTTATTAATAAATTAGTTTTGTTTATTCATCTTTAATCATACTTTGATGCAGGTAGTAACTACAAAATAACAATAATAATCCAGTTCGCATTTATGACGATGTATCTCTGTAGTTTGTAAAAAAAATTTTTTCTGTGAACTGGTTAATTTTGGGCAAAAAATTCAAGAGACATTTTTTGTCTAGAATGAAATAAGCTATTGGAAATAATTTTTTAAATGGCAAACAAATAATAAGACAAAAAGTTACATTGGAAATAAATTTTAGGGGTTGCATTTTCCACCCCTTACAACCATGGGGTAAACCAAATAAATTACTGAGTAAGTGTATTTTTGATAGTAAAAAATGTTATCTTAATTTCAATTTTGTAACTTTTTATTGTTTGTAAAAAAAATGAAAAACAAATTTTATGTACCCGCTTTAAGGGGCTGTATCTTAACAAGGGATGAAGTTTCTTTATATGAAAGACCCTATCCCTTTTACGATGCGGAATCATCCCCTGAAATGTTTTACACTTATTTTGTTACAATACCCGGTATACAAATACATATTTCTAAGAAAGGTGAAACCAGAGCAGATAAACACAAAACCCCACTACCGAATCAAATGTTTTCACCCTTGACCTTCACACAATTTTAATTCCCCCCACATCCAATGATAGTAGTTTATACTACAAAACAAAATTAGCTGAAATTCATAATCTTTGTTTTTACAATTTACGATCTTTTGGTATGTTGTGCTTCAGATGTATAAGGCAAATGTATGCAGGCAAAGTTAATAACAAAGAGGTTATAGAAGGGGGGAATAAGGATATCTGTGGAAAATAAAAAAATATATAGGAGAAATAGAAGGGCAGAATACGTTCTAATGCATTTTTGGAGAATAGTGTGGGATATATTACAAACAGAGATAAAAAAAAGAGGTAGAGATAGATGCAGAGCAGACTAGTGCACGCAGATAGTGAAAGATGCTGTATGTAGAAATTTCAGGAAAATGTGTAGGTTAGCTCAGAATAGAAATCAATGAGGGTACACGTTTAACCAGTTCAAGGACTGAAGACCTAATGATAATGATGATCAAAAGATGCATATTGTTACATCTGGAATGAGATTGAAGGTGGGCTTACTTCTGAGGAATTTGCTTCATGATTTACTGACTTCATAGAAAAATCAAGTACTGCCACATATTGATCAAGTAAGTGAAGTGATCAGCAAAATCATTACGTATAGTGATGGTTGCACTTACCAAGACCGCAATTCCGTGATTACTAATGCAGCAATTAATTTGGGTCGGATCCACAATGTCATAATAAAACAAAAATACCTCCAATTTGGTCATACAGATGGAGGCGGACTCTGTCCATTCAACAATCGAACGATGTTTAAAAAACCGAAAAGTTAATGTCCCAGTCGATTGTGTTCATATTTGTACAGTAGTCAGAAAAAAACCGTATCCATATATTGTGGAATACTTAGATCCTACATTTGATTTTCCAATGCTCCACCCAAAGATACTACATTGGCCAGAAAGCTTTTATCTGGAAATTTTTGAATTTTTCCGAACCATTTGCTGTTGCTGATGCATGACAACACTCACATATTGGACCTCCATTTTATCTCTCATGCGAACGAGGGCATATTTTTGTGAAAAATGCTCACCTAACATTTTTCAGGCGGATTGTGTCGGGATTTGAACCCAAGACCTTGGGCATAGTAGTCACATGCATACCAATTACACCACGGATCACACATTTTTCGACTCATTCAAAAAATTCTGTTCCTAAAAAGTATTAGATCTGAAAAAATGAAATGAGATGCTAAGGTGTGGTAGAGGTAACCCCCTTTATGTAATCAACGTGCAAACTATTTTGTTTTTCAGGCAATAACATTCGTGCTTTAAGGTATGTCCCGAATGCTGATGTGTTATGTAAGCTCAGGTTCGGAGATCCGTGGGAAGCGTTACCCCAGTGAAAACAGAAAACTTTAACTTATGTTTGGAATCAGTTGGACATTTTGATTACAGAAGATAACTACCAGAAAGTATAACGATCCCGTGGACTATTATGAGAATATTCCACATGAATAATTTCAAAAGGTTTATTCTTTTAATTTTTTTTACATACAGAACTTAAAACATCATGATTTGATTATAATTTTGTTTACTTATTAGTATAACCGTTACCATAGAAAACACTCTTTAACACGTTCAATGCGAATGACGCACATGCACGTCATTTTATCCCTCCACTATATGCAGATGATGCGCTTATGCGTCTTGCTAGTATCTGCTTATTTAGTGTTAGTCTAGGCTTAGTTCTGGCCATAAGTATATGTATTTGTAATCGCACATTCTTGTAGCCACCGTAAACGTAAAAATATAATTCGTTCATAACTATCATAATATATTATGGAGTTGGATAATTTTAATGTTGCTGGTACCTCTGGTGCAAAGCGAAGAAAAATTACCATTAAAAACCCTGATAGATTGACAGAAGATGAAATGTTACAATTTTTATATGTTTCTGAATCAGAACCTGAAGAAGATATGGAAAATTTGGATGAATTTGTGCCGTTTAGTGATAGTGGTGACGATGCTGAAGGTTAGTTAGATTTAGTACCTACTTGTACATATGGTTTGAAATAAATTATTTGTAGGTGAACCAGCTGCTATTGAAAACGACAATGCAAGTGGAGATGCAGAATCTTGGTCTGAAATTCCAACTGAAATGCGAGAATTTTTGTTTACAAAGGAAAATATGATATTGATAGATTTACCAGAATCTGCAGAGCCATATGATTACTTTAGATTATTTGTGGATGACAATTTGTTAGACCTAATTGTTACTCAAACAAATATGTATGCAAAAGAAGTGCATTGTTCTAAAGGTGTTTTTAAAAAATCAAGGATTTCTGCATGGAAAGACGTTAGTTACAGTACCCGAATTATTAATTTTTATGGGGCTTACATACCACATGGGAACTATAAAACTTAGTCGCATTCAGGACTACTGGAGAACACATCGCCTATTTAATTTAACTTGCTTTTCAAAATTGTATGAGTAGAGAACGCTATTTAGTAATCATGCGGTGTTTACATTTCGTTCAAAATCCAGAAGATGGAGAACCATTACCAGCAGATAGGTTGTACAAAATTAGGCCTCTAAGAAATTATTTCAATAATAAAATGGACGAATTATATTATACTGGAAAAAATGTATCCCTAGACGAATTGATGGTTCTATGGAAAGGCAGGTTGTTATTCAAACAATACATAAAGAATAAAAGACAAATATGGTTTAAAATTATACATGCTGACAGAACCTGACGGACTGATTTTAAATTTTGTGGTTTATACAGATCGGCTTGACGAAATTGGCGGTAAAGGTCATTCCAACAAAGTAGTCGTACATTTGGCTTCAAAAAAATTAAATAATGGCCATTCATTATACATGGATAGTTATTATAATAGCTATCAATTAGCCGAAACGTTGCTTCAACATAAAACATATTGCACAGGAACATTACGGGGAGATAGAAAAGATACTCCAAAAGATGTAGCAAATGTAAAACTTTAAAGAGGTATGTTTCGATTAGACATTATAAATATATTCGTAAATTTTCTTTGTTATGTAGGAGATAATACGGCCAAATACAAACAAGGTGTTATGATTGGCAAATGGAAAGATAAAAGGAAGTGACCTATATTTCCACAGTTCGAAAACAAAATGGTAACAACATGTAATAGACGAGCTCATGAAAAGCAAAAACTGTTACAAGTATCGGAGTATAATCAATTTATGAGCGGTATAGATCGACAAGACCAACTTATGGCATCCATCTACATGGAAAACATTGAGATGGTATAAAAAGCTTGGTGTTTATGTGTTACAAATGCTCCTAGATATAATAAGTTTTCTGGCAAAAAGATGACACTGTATGAATATAGGTGTTCGAAAAGCTTTTGCCAGGTGTTAAAGCGTTTATTAATTTATATTAGTTTAATTTGTATCATTCTTTACGCATTCTACGGTACGCCAATGAATGTATATGTTTCTACGGTCATGATCGGTAGTCTTGTCTTCGGACGGCTTTGTCAGAGTTCATTAACAGTTCATGTTCAGTTTTCAGTGTGGTAAGACGTTCCTGCTACATAACAAAATGCCTTGTTTTTGTGTAAATAGTTTTTCATGTCAATAAATAAATGTGGTGTGTCAGTTGCAATTCCTTTCATTAAAAGGCTGAGTTTATTGATATTACAGTCCCCAGTATTCTCACGGCATGCTACACAATCAAGTAGATAATTCCACCTCAAACAACCGACCAGCGCATATCGAAGGACAATGTGAAATAATCGCTATTTATTTCCGATAGTCTTATTACCCGCTCAACACCAGGAGAAGATAAGAAGATTACCAAATCTACACCAAAAGTATTTAAACACTTGCCAAAAAAAATAGACAAAGCAGATGGTAAAGGAAAAATGCTCTGCAAGAGATGCTGCATGTGCCACAAAAATAAAATTAGAAAGAACACTGTTTATCACTGTGCAGAATATCCCGATTAGCCTGGTTTATGTTTAGAACTATGTTTTTCTAATTATTACAAACAATAATCAGAAAAAGATTTGATGGTTATGTTTTCTAATACTTTTTTATAGATTTTTATCTCATTGCATAAGTTTTAATGTCTTTATCTAAATAACGTTTTTATATGTGCTTATTGTTTGATATATATATAATATAATTACATACAATTAGTAGTCCTATTATTTAGTTTACTATTTATATCTAAATGATAATTGGAATGATGCATAAGTGCGTCATACGCATAAACTGTAAAACTATATAAAATGTGCTAATAACGCATATGTGTGTCACAGTCAAAATTTTGGAAAAATCCACTCTAAAGCTATAAACAATAAATACAATATTCACATACAAAGATTTCCTTAGGAATTTTATAAAATACCTCAGCAGCATTGTGCATGCGTATAACTTTTTACTTTAGCAGTGAATGTGTTAAATGAGAAAAGCCTGCTACCTCCAATTTTTTTTTGGTGAAAATTAAAATAAATTTTCTGACATCTACGATAATTAGCTACAAAACAAACATTATCAACAAGATTATGTGTCTCGATACTTAATAAATAAATAATTAGTGGAATCAAAAACCTGGAATTTTGATTTTACGCTTAAACAGCTTTTGCGTAATCTATAGTTTTTGTTTTCTATAAAATTTGACTTTTAGTAATTAGCAGTTTAACACTCTTAACCGACAGTATGCCTCCTTAAAATACACATGCCAAAATGTAAAGTTTGCATAAAAAAATTTGAAATACATGACGCTTTGACTATTTTCAATTAATTAAATTATAAATATACAGATATAATCACAAGGATAAAGTTAGGAGAATTTCGTCAAGTCTAAATCAATTAACTAAAGCTAAAAAAATAATACTCAAGTAATATTTTTAGTTTATAACTTAGCTCTACTTTGGTGTCCATGCACATTAAGTACAAATGATTAGTTAATGCAAATACATAAAATACTCAAAAAAGTTATAAATACCAACCCTGAGTTGTTAGTTGTAAAGCCATTTCCACCAGCGTACTTACAAACACTTACACTACTTACATTATTGACAGAATCGCTAACCTGAAGATATTTTCTACGTCGTTCTTCTTCATAGACACGTTTCATATGTTCAGCTTGCCTCCGTGATAATTCTTCTTCGCTTAGAGATTCTTTTACTTCCTGTCGAATGGGAGTTTTATAATGTATTGTTACTTCGTTTTCGACATATTTCCGAGGAGACTCTGAAATGTAAAACATTTTTAGAAAAAATGGTTTGATAATAGATACAAGTAGGTGTAGTACTAAATTTGTAAAAAGCACATTGTGTGTTATTAAAATAATCAGAAGATTGATATAATATTTAACAGACAAACCTGTCTTTCATAAAACAGACTGGACCCTACCCAACTTCATATTTAATCTAAGGGTACTAATATAAGTTGTTATTTATATGTCAGTTTATTTCTGCTATTTGTGGCTTATTGAGGATGTCAAAAGACAAGGGCTATCACTCCTGGAAGTTTAGAATATTGTCAAACCATGCAGATTCAAGCATAGTTAACGTACATGACATATTCCTCCATAGGCCTTAGCGATTGTCCTCATCCAAAAGTGGACATTAGTCTTAACAATTTTCGCCTTACTTTTTCAAGAGTACCATACCAGAACAACAATCAGGACCTTAACGCTGAAAGTTATATAGAAGTTTATTGTGTTACAAAAGACCCATCTGTTCAATTGCTTACCATAGAGTTCCGAAAGCCAGATTATTTGTACAAATTCTAGAAGTTAACAAACTAAATTAGGCTCTATCATTTGTCTTTTGTAATTCACCTGCTGTTTTACATCTACACTGTGCTACCGAGGAAGCTTTTAAGCTAAGATGAACCATTATAGACGATAAACTCGTACTTTGCGATAATTATACACTACAGAATTTATAATATTTATATTAAACACCAGTGAATTTTCGGAAAAGTGTTTTCATGCTTGTCATGATAAATTTATATCGTATAAAATACTATAAGTGTTTGCGGTAGGGTAACCTTACATACTCGCTTCTAGAAGTTGCTTCTTTTTCTGTACGCATTTTGTTTAGCTGCTGAGTGCACGCGTATCCAGGGTAATTCATGTAAACAGAAACGAAGAAGTTGGTTCAAGTTTAACTTTTTCCCTTCTTCTTACAATTTGACATATCATTTGTTAGGTTATGTACGAAAATCTAGTATAGTTTCTTCCATAGAGGCTAATAAACACGAGCGTCTCACGGCAATAATGCCGTAGCTGCAATGACATGTTAGGTTACTGTTACAAATAGATACTATTAATTAAAAAACACAAATTAGATATTGTTATTAAAAAACACTAATCACTTAACACGCATATCAGATCAGTCTGCAATAGTTTTAGCAACAACTGTTCTGATATGCGTCTTAAGTGATTTGTGTTCTTAATAATAATATCTATTTCTAACAGGAACCTAACCTATCATTGCAGCCACGGCATTACTGCCGCGAGACGCTCGTTAATAAAACAAGGTTAAAAGATCCTAAACAATGAATTGTATTAGAATCCTGCTTTATTTAAAATTAAAAAAATGTTTGTTACGTATGTAATATCAACCATTTCAAATGGACCTGCACCTTGCTGAAGTTTTAGAATCTAGATGACTAGAAATGACTTGCGTGTTCTAATGAGCTAAAGAGTCAAACTACAGATCCAATCAAAGAAGTAGGGTCGTTAGTGAGGAACCAGACTAAGACAGGTCCCCGAAAGGGGGCAGCGGCTCTTTCGGTACTTAGATTGGCAGATACCATAGGGGTCGGTATAACAGTCTAAAACACACTACCGCGATGTGGAAGGCAACGGGAAACCACCACATTACCTCCCAAGTACACATCTACCTAAATTATAATAAAATCGGGCATTCTCTGGGGTAAAAGATTCCGGAGTTAAAATAGTCCCCCATTCGGATCTCCGGGAAGGGGTTACTTCGGAGGATGCGATCGGAAAGTTCAGAATAACCGTCGGGAACATTTTGCGAGTCAGAGCGTGGAATGTTAGAAGCATGAAGCAAGTAGGTAAGCTAGAGAACCTGAAAATTGAAATGAGTAGGTTAGCACTAGACATAGTAGGGATCAGCGAAGTTCGGTGGGCAGAGGCGGGGGATTTTTGGAGTGCAGACTTCGGGGTAATTCATACAGGAGCAGAGGAAGGTGTAACGGGCATTTTTTATAGCCTAACATTTTACGCTTTTATACCCAATTCGTAAGTACCTTTCTGCAATTGCTGTTTCTGTGTTTTGTGTTTAACTTCAGAATAATTCAGAATTGTATGCAATTTAATTCGTGTGTATTAATTAAAAGTAGATAAATTGAAGATTGATTCTCAGTAATGGATAAATTCCAAGGAATGAATGTTAAACAGCTTGTAATTAATTATAGATTGCATCGTTCTTGTCTGGCCGTCGTATAAATTTTGTTCCTTATGTGAATATACAAGTCTAGATAATAGGCGATAAGCGGTAATAGCAACGAGTTGAATAAACAGATGAGGAGTTGTAGTTTGCTCTTGGTTCCGATAAATTAATTACGTTGAAAAGACTGTTTCTTTTTGCCTACATGAACAAGCGCGACGCGATTTTAGTTGAGTTTCTTTTGGAATAAAAGTTGTATATTAACTGTAGCAGTGTAGTTCTGATTGCTTTGAAGGAAGGATGCTATATAGACGAACGTGCTTTACTCAACCACACGTGCTGTTACCGATTGTTTTCTTAGTTGAGTTTCTTTTTGAAATAACGGGTGTGTACGGAACATTTGACGGACGGTTTTAGTGATACGCGTACTTTACTAATTTGTGGTTTTAGTTGTTTGTCTTGTGAAATAATAGTCGTAGAACTTGCTAATCTGACCGATTCTTTCTTTAGGATTAATGTGTGTGCGATCTAGTCTAGTGTCCCTTTGTTTTATCAGATTAGTGCATACTTTGGATTATTTAAATACAGTGATACTGTAGTTTCTGAATTTTCTAACAACAAAGAATCCAAAATAGATCATTGCTTGCGCAAATTTCGTTATTTGCGAAATATAACAGATTACCGGTTTACAAAGGTATTGGTTGAAGTTTCTCACTGCTTTTTGGGATGTTTACGAAAATAATATACATTTGGTCCCAGTTGAAATTAAACTAGTGCTACAGAATATTTCAAACTTATTGTCTTAGGAAATAGAATTACCAAGAAATTTATCAAGGCTACCTAGTTCCGACGCGTGATAATGTCTGCTGCTAACACCAGTGAAATACGTAGGTGTGATTAGTGTAACGTGTGCTAAGTTCCATCAACACCCGCACAGTCAAGGGTGAAGTGCTTCGTTAGTGCAGGACATCGTGAATCCCACACTTCAATTGTAAGGAAGCGTTACTGAAGGACCTTTTGTAAGTTGAACTATTTTCTACTTGTTATTACTTTAAATATCTATCCGTTGCTTTACCATATCTTTGTCGTTCTAATACCTTTTACAAAAGACTTGCATGATATTTTAAAACATAAGAAAAAAAAAAGAACGAAAGAACAATCAATACTACTGAATTACTCATACCAATGGTGTCTTATCTATTTATCTTTTGTTAACATTTTGTCTGATTTATGTTTGATTGGTGTGTGAGGAAACGTTTCTGCTACTCCCCAATATTACCTCACTTTGTGATAAAAATTTTTGTAATGCTTTTACCGTTATTATATTATGTAGTTTATCTAAACAGTTTTATTTACATTCTACAAAGTACTGAATAACTTAGACTTTTCATTGCTGCTATGCTTATTCTTTTTTTTCCAGGTTTGCTTAACTATTTTTCTTGCAGGTATTGTCACTAACTCCTTACCGCCGTATACATCATATGTTAGCCTGCTTTCTACAACCCCCCCCCCCTAATCTCCGATTGAGCCCGGGTCATTCCTTGACTATCTTTGTGTTACGCACGGCTACGAGCCAACGTAACATAAATTTTTGGCGCCCAACGTGGCTGCCACGAATTACGTAACAAAAGAAATTCGGGTGTGGGGATAGTTATGCTGAAAAACATACAGTGTAGAAAATTAGTTACAAAAGAACGAAAGAGTACTCATGGTTAGATTAGAATCTAAACCGGTAAACACAGTAATAATACAAGTATACTTGCTCACCTCTAGCTACAGTGACGAAGAGGTAGAAACGATCCACAAAGATATCGAAGACATATTAAGATACGTAAAAGAACATTAATAATTACGGAGGATTTTAATGCAGTGGGGGTGGGGAAGAAGCAGTAGTAGGTTTATTTGGTTTAGGCACGAAAAACGACAGGAGAAATAGGCTGGTAGAATTTTGCGACAAGAACAATTTAACCGTCACAAAAACATTATTTCAGCATCATGCTAGAAGACGATATACGTGGAAGATGCCAGGAGATATATGAAGATATCAAATAGATTACATTCTTGTTAGACAACGGTTTAGGAATCAAGTAAAAGACAGTAGAAGCTACCCAGAAGCAGATGTAGACGCTTACCATAACATCGCAAGTATGAAGGCCGCACTTAAATTTAAGAATTTGAAAAAAGAAACGGAAAAAGACACTTTTACTTTGAAAAACTAAAAAATAAAGATATTCTTGAAACATTCGAAAAAAGTCAAATGAATTGCTGAAAGATATCGGGAAAATTTCTGATACTAAGGAAGTAGAAACAGAATGGAATAACATTAAATCCAGCCAGGACATGGCGGCCAGAGATATTCTGGGGTATACACAATAACAAAATAAAAAACCATGGATAGCAAAGGATATCCTCAATTTAATAGAAGAAAGACGAAAATACAAAAATAGATCAGACGAAACAGGAAAACAGAGATACAAAGCCATAAAATGAGAAATTATTCGCAAATGCAGGAAAGCTAAAGAACAATGGATTGACGAAAAGTGCAAAGAAATACAAACTAAGATGGAAGTTGGAAAGACAGATGAGGCATACAAACAAAGTAGAATACATTTTAGGGATATAAAACCGTATAGCAAAAATATAAGGGACGCGGGAGGAAACGTCATTATAGAAAGTGTAGAGAAAGTGGATAGATATGCCAAGAATATACAGGGAAGTTATATGCAGGAGAAGAACTAACTGCATTAGAACAAGAATCAGACATTGAAAATGATGACTTGGGATATCCTTGTTACATGCCAAAAATCGGCAATGTATCACATTTAGATTAAGTATAAATTATAAGGTAGTTGCCGTGAATATTTTTAAATGAACTTGTCAACTTCTGTCATTCCGGACAGTTTCGTTTGCGCAAAAAAATGCGCAGGTGCAGAGTGTGTGAAAGGACGTCACTAGATTACGAGACCTGAAGCCAATAACATCTACCGGTGTTGTGTGTCTGTCTTTTCTCTTTTCAGGTGGTAGATTCCTTATCTCTACCTTCTATCGTTCCTTCTACCTGGTTATCCTTGGCGTCCCACCTGCGAACGAGTATAGAGGATGGACGGGATAGAATTTAGACTCAACAATGGCGTGATGTGACCCACAATAAGATGGCCCTGTGATTTAGCGGTAAGGTGCGATTTAAGTGAGTACATTGCTTTTACTTATATTGTGCATCAAAACTGACGATAGTATCATTTTAAACGTGTTTGGTATTTGATACAAATGGCACGTAATTTGCCGCGTAATTAAGTTATATTAAACGATTGCGCAATAATATGAAACGCGGGAAACGGTAGCATCTCCTATACTTAGAGATGAGTTTGAATTAGCATTAAATAGTCTGAAAAATGGCAAGGCGCCGGATACAGATAAGGTGCAAGAGAAAACTCTAAAAGCCACCGGACAAGCAGTAACAGAACGTCTCCTCCAACTTGTAAGCTATATGTATGAGAGAGGCCAGATACCCAAAGATTTCAAACGTAACACCATACTAACTATACCAAAAAAAAGGCGCGGTTAGATGTGAAAATTTTCGAACAATAAGTTTGACAGCACACGTGTCAAAAATATTAATTAAAATTGTACAAAGACGAATGGACAAACGAGCTGAAGAAATACTAGGAGAAGACCAATTTGGGTTTAAAAGAAACAGGGGAACACGAAAGGCTGTTTTAGCTCTGAGAGTGATAATGGAGAAAACAATAGAAAAAGGGAAAAGCGTGTATATAGGGTTTGTAGATCTGGAAAAAGCATTCGACAATGTACAATGAAAAAATGTTCGAAATACTTAAAAAAATTGGAATGAGTTAGAGGGATAAACAAATAGTACATAGCTTACACAAAAAGCAAACAGCAGTAATAGAATTCGAGCAGGAACGTAGAGAAGTAAACATTAGGAAAGTGGTGGGACACGGATGTGCCCTATTCCCATTAATTTTTAACTTGTACATTGAAAAGGCAATGAATACTGTCAAGTGCAGGAACACATTTGGAATTACTATGCAGGGACAAAAAATTGATATGCTTAGATTTGCGGATGATATAGCGGTATTAGCATCTAGCAAGAAAGAGTTAGAAACTGTTCTAAATGAAATGGAAACAGTTCTAACAGAGAGATACGGTATGAAAATTAACAAAACTGAAACTAAACTACTAGTATGCAAAGGAGGGGAAAATAAATAAAAAACAAGTATACAAATAGGTAACACGAACTTACAAGAGGTTAAGGATTTCTGCTACCTAGGAAGCCAAATAACGCAAGATGGGAAAAGCGCAAAAGATATAAAACAAAGATTAGCACAGAGTCGTGCTACATTTAACAAGAAAAGGTAACTACTGTGTTCAAAGATAGAAACAAACATAGAAACAAGGAAAGATTGTTTAAATCATATGTGTGGAACACAGCACTGTATGGCTGTGAAGCCTGGACAGTAGGAGAAGCGGAGAAGAAATGTGTTGCTACAGACGTATGATGAAAATATCATGAACAGACAAAGTTAAGAACGAAGAGGTACTAGAAATGGTAGGGGAAGAAAGAAATATGCGGAAAATGGTAAAAAATAGAAGAGATAGGATGATAGGCCACATACTACGACATGATGGAATAGTGCGGAATATATTAGAAGCAGAGATAGGAAAAAAGAGAAGTAGATGTAGATCTAGATTAGACTATTGTACACAGATAGTGCAAGATGTAGGCTGTAGAAATTTCAGGGAAATGTGTAGGCTAGCTCAGAATAGAGATCAATGGAGGTACGCATCCACATAGCCCCGAGATAGATAAATCAACGACAAAAAAGTAACTGTAGCTAAACATGATGATTATTATAAGCAACTACAAGTATTGGTTGGGAAATATTCTCGAATAATGTTAATTGTGTGAAAGGATTTACTGGAAATTCGGCAAATGTCTAAGTGTTGAAGGATCTTGGCAGTCACAGGCTGCTTAACCCCTGTCACTGAATCTTGGTGAAATAGGGCATAAAATTAGAAAACAGGAAAAGGGAAACCGAGCTGTATACAGGCTGATGTGAGATTTTCAGGGAACTGTGTGGGCTAGCTCAGAATATAAATAAGTGCAGGTACGTGTCCAACAAGTTTGGAGACGAAAAACCTAATGATGAAAAAGTAAGGGCAGATAAATCTGATATACAGGTGTTGGTTGTGAAATATCTGCAACCAATGTTGACTGTGCGAAAAGATATATTGGAAAAAATATTAAATCGGTAAATGTCCAAGTGCTGGAGGAACTTGGCAGCCACGGGCTGCTTATCCCCGTTCACAATCACTGAATGTCGGAGAAATAGGGTATATAATTGTAAAACAATAGAAGGGACCGAACTGCATATAACAAGAAAGAACAGCGCCCATGATGAAAGACAAGAAACAGAAACAAGAAGAAAATTGCTGAAAGCTTATGTGTGGAACACAGCAGAGCATGCCTATGAAATACGGGCAGTAGAAAAAGCAGACAGAAAAACGGTAGCAGCCTTTTGAAATGCTGTTCTTCATTTGTATGAGGATGATAGCATGGACAGAGAAAGTTAATAACAAATAAGTTATAGAAATAATAGGGAACCAGGATATTTGTGGGAAAAAATAGGAGGAGTAGAAGGGCAGAATACGTTCTAAGGTATTTTTGGGGAATAGTATGGGATATATTACAAGCAAAGATAAAAAAAAGGAGGTGGTAGATATAGACCTAGATCAGATAGTGATACATGCAGACTGCAAATTTTAGGAAAATGTGTAGGTGAGTTCAGAATAGAAAACAATGAAGGTACGCGTATAACCAGTTCCAGGACTGAAGACCTAATGGTGATGATGATGTAATATCAAGAACGGGTGTCAATATCAGAAACCACTTCTTGCTGTTACTGTGTAAAGTAGTATACAAACTCACGTCAGTGCTTTCTGAAAAATCAACTTCTAGAAGTAAATATGTAAGGTTACCCGTAGTTTGATTACGTTATTCATGCGTTTGACAGCTAAAAATTCAACGTTCTAGAAAGTGAGGTTATATGGTGGAATAAAATCAACAAGTATGGCGATTGAGAATTATTATTTCCACTCTCGTGTTGAAGAAGTTTAGTGCCAAATATTGTGATTGGTTCTCGTTATTTTATAAAATAAAATTAAAAATTAAATTTACTTTAACGTTATAGTTTATTTTTGTAACTACAAGCATAACGGGTGGTTTATATAGTACAAATATACTAAGACTTACTTTCTAAGAGTACCTTATTGACTTAGTTAATTATGTAAATTAAGTTAATTGTCGGAGGCTTTCACGGCCGGAGTCATTATAATTATTTATGGTTCCGGGTTGAGACCGTGTCATTTTGTAAATGAAGGTCGACGTTTCGCACACTTTTGTAAGGGGCTTGCTTCATCAGGACAATAAAATAAATTGTTTTTTTTTAAAATTATATAAAAAGAAGGATGATAATATTAAATGGACAAGTTACAGTGTAAAGAGAAGAGTTACTCCTGAACTAGCAGACTCACTAGCCCATTCATAGCCAAAAGGTGTCTTGTGGCGAAATAACTGGTGAAAATAACGAAAGTGGTGGTTTATATAGGGCGAGAACTTGATGCATGACTGATCATGCATAGAGAGGAGTGTCGTAGTAGATCAGTGAGCGTCACGGTTCCGCTGTTGTGAACATGGGCTTGTTTTCCAAATAGGGGAAAGGTAGTAGCCATTGTTTCTGTTTAGATTATTAGAATTTTTATTTATTTCTATGGATTCTCTAATTTTTCTATTGTAGAAAAATGGAATTCTGGCAATTAGTTTCGTCTTGTCAAAGTTGATGGTATGGCCTGTTTCATGTTGGTGTTCGGCCACCGCTGAGCGATTGTACTGGCTTGTTCTTAAGCATCGCTTATGCTCGTTTAGTCTAGTCTGTACTGACCGTCCCGTTTCTCCTATGTATATTAAACCGCAACTGCAAGGTATACTATATACGCCTGGGGCTTTAAGACTATTTTCGGAATCTTTTGGGGTTGGTAATATTTGTGACATTTTATTAGTGGGTTTATAGATTGTTTTGATGTTGTGTTTTCGTAGAATTTTGCCAATTCGGTCTGTTACTCTGTGTATATATGGAAGGATTGCTATAGATCGTGTATCGGGATTGCAGCGTGGTTTGGGAGTTCGTGTAGGATGCAGATGTCGGCTTATTACTCTGCCAATATCTGAGTTGCGATAGCCGTTTTTTATAAGACTAGTTTTAAGATGGGCCAGTTCATTAGATAAGTTTTCTGGTTGTGAAATCTTAATTGCACGGTGGACTAGAGAGTTGATTACCAATGATTTTTGTGAGGAATGATGATGTGACGACGCATGTAGATACCTGTCTGTGTGTGTGGGTTTTCGATATACGGAATGACCTAGTCGTCCGTTAGGTTTGCGCTCTACCAGAACGTCAAGGAATGGCAGAGTTCCGTTCTTTTCAATTTCTATAGTGAACTTAATGTCTTTATGTTGATTGTTTATGTGATCTAGAAAATTATTAAGCGTTGGATGTCCATGGGGCCAGATTACAAAAGTGTCGTCTACATAACGGAGCCAAGTTTTTGGTTTAAGGTCTGTGGATTCTAGAGCCATGTATTCCAAAGACTCCATGAATATATTGGCCACAATAGGGAACATAGGTGAGCCCATTGGTGTGCCCGAAGTTTGTAAAATTGTCCGTCGAAAACAAAATAGGTAGAGGTTAAACATTTCTCTATGAGCATGCCCAGGTGCTCAAATTCGTCTTCTTGAGGTAGGAGTTGTTTAATAATGGAGACAGTGTCTATTACAGGTACGTTTGTAAATAGGGATGTTACGTCAAAACTGACTAGTATATCATTTGGGCCTAGCTCAATATTTGCAATCAGTTCTATGAAATGAGTGGAGTTTAAAAACATTAGTAGGGGTGTTACCGGAATAAGGTTTTAAGAAATTTGCTAGGTATTTGTCAGATGGTAGGTTGGTGAGTCAATTGTGCTAACTATCGGACGGAGAGGTACATCCCGTTTATGGACTTTAGGAACGCCGTACAGGCGAGGTGGTTCAGATTCGCGAGGTATTATGGGTTTTTGGACAGTTTTGGGAATATTGGAGGATTTGATAAGTGCTGAAATTTCCCGTTCAAGCTTTAAAGTGGGGTATTTTGTTATAGGAGTGTAGGAACCGTCTTGTAATAATTGTTGAATCTTTTCTTTGTATTCTGTACGGTTTAGAATTATAGTCGCATTACCTTTGTCTGCAGGGAGTATAACAATTTTCTCGTTTGTTCGTAGGTGTTTTAAGGTCGTCTTTTTTTGCTTTGTCACATTTAGTTAGGAGTTTTGGCATGTCGGATACATTTAGTCGTTTCAAAGCGAATTACGTTGGCATCGTCTAGGGGTAGAGATCGGATCGCTGATTCTACAGAGCTAATGATTTCCTCTGCAGGAATTTTTCTGGGTGCAATTGAGAAGTTTAGTCCTTTGGACAGGATATTTAGTTCGTTTTCGGATAGGATATGTTCTGATCTGTTTATGACGGTATTTGAAGACAGAGTTTTTGGGTAAGATGGTTTGTCGGGGTTTGAAAAGTTCTTGGAAAGTTGCAGGAATTTGCGTAAGTGGGTGTTTGTGGTGAGTTCGGTGGTTTTTTGGGCTTGCAAGTATGAAATTCGGTCAAATAGAGTCCAGTCATTGTAGTTAAGCGTGGCGGATAATGTTAGGTGGAGCTGTAGGAGTTGTTTGGACATGTTGTCTATTTCTTTTCGAGTGTTGGAAATTCGTTCGCGAAGAAGTGAGAGTTCTGCTCTGTGAAGAATTTTTCGGCTGGAATATGTTTGAATGTGGTATTTTATTTTAAGGAAATTTGGAACTATGTCAGAATCGCGACACCGTACCAAAAAAGTGAGTGTACAGAGTAATTTTGCTAGTGAGTGTCTAAGGTTACTGAAAGTTTTTGTTTTGTTTACAATATCCTCCCCGTAAAGGTTTTTGTGATATTGTCGGAGGCTTTCACAACAGCGGAACCGTGACGCTCACTGATCCACTACGACACTCCTCTCTATGCATGATCACTCGTGCATCAAGTTCTCGCCCTATATAAACCACCACTTTCGTTATTTTCACCAGTTACTTCGCCACAAGACACCTTTTGGCTATGAATGGGCTAGTGAGTCTGCTAGTTCAGGAGCAACTCTTCTCTTTACACTGTAACTTGTCCATTTAATATTATCATTCTTCTTTTTATATAATTTAAAAAAAAATTTTATTTTATTGTCCTGATGAAGCCCCTTACAAAAGTGGGCGAAACGTCGACCTTAATTTACAAAATGACACGGTCCCAACCCGGAACCATAAATAATTATAAATTAAGTTAAGTTTAGGTAAGTTAATTTAATTAAGTTACGCTAGTTATTGCATTTTTATACCACATTTTTGTAAAATTGTGGCATCTTCTTTGGGAGACTTACCTCCTGTTTGGTGTCGTTATTTATAAAATAAATAAATAAATAAAAGTATGCAGCCGCAAACTCCATACTATTGTAGTTCCAAAACAATGTTGGCAACAATGAATACGTGATTAGAGAATATTCTGTAATTTAATTTACTGTTTCTAATACTTATGTTATATAAGTCAAGCAGAACTTTTCCGCACTTTTTAGTTCAAGCTAAAGTTCTTAGCTCCTTACCTAAAGCTACCACGCCAGTCGGGAACCACGAGTCGAATCGTGCACTTGTGCGCTACTTGTGTATGTAATTGTTTAGTTAAAAATATGTAAATATGCTAAATAAACATTCATACTATTACATTAAGTTTATACGGCATTGAATTGATTATGGTACAGTCCCCATGATCATCCTTCACGTAAATTTCACCCATCAAGCATAAAGTAGATTCACTATCCATTGCAAAAAAAATGGGAATCGGCAAAATACATACGAGGAGAAATAATCGCCATAGAAATTTCGTGTGACCTTATAATCCAGCATTTTACATTGGGCCTTCGAGCCGGATTTTTGGATCTGCATTATTAATTAATCATCCGTATTAATTTCAAAAGTCTAACACCGATTACCAAAAATCCATTCTTTCAATATACAATTCAATCAGAAAACACAAGGTTGGTACAAGTTTTCTTTCTATGTTACAGCTTCACAGGTGCGAGAGAGAAACATTTCCACCACTTTTACAAAAATCCAGTTCTGCCTGAAGCTATAATATTTCACTGCATTGTTCTCACTTTCCAACATAAGATAGAAAGAGCTGCACCAACCAGATATTACTTGCAGGTCAGTGATGCAGAACGATAGAAAAAGTGAATTCTGTACCTTGGTAGAAAGTTTCTAAGTTGTGGAAAGCAGTTTAGTGAAATAGACAAAAGCCACATGTTGGAAGAAAAGTGTCTGGATGTGTATGGGCAGTGATCATGTAACGTGCATTTTTATGGCTTAACCTTTTTACACTACCCAATTCGTACATACATATCTGTAACTACTATTTCTATATTTTATATTTATTAACTCGTTGGCGTATGCGTCGTATTATAATGAGTGGATTGCAAGGTTCTTGTCTTGCCGTTCGTATAAACTTTGTTCCTTATGTGGATATTCAAGCCTAGATAATAGACGATAAGAGGTTGTAATAGCAACGAGTTGATATAAACAGATAAGTTAGTTGTAGTTTGTTCTTCGTTCCTATATATTAATTACGTTGAAAATACTGTTTCTTGTTTTTGTTTTGACAACAGTGAGCATTAATGCGGGATCAATTTTGGAGTGGTTCCTGAACAAGCACTGCACGATCTTAGTTGTTTTTCTTGTGAAATAAAAGTTGTATATTAGCTGTAGGCAGTGTAGTTCTGATTGCTTTGAAGGAAGGATGCTTTATAGGCGAACGTGTTTTACTCGACCGCACGTGTTACGGAACATCGACGGACGGACTTAGTGATTACACGTGCGTACCGATTGTGTTTTTTTGTTGAGTTTCTTTTGAAATAAAAGTTGTAGAACTTGCTTGCTAAACTTGGCCGATTCTCTTCTTAGGATTAATGTGTGTGCGATCTAGTTTAGTGGTCCCTTTTTTTTATCGGAGTGAGTGCAATAAACTTGTATAGAATTTTTAAAAGAGCCACTTTAGTCAGGTTTTAAACTCCCTAAAACATTTGCAAAATGAAATTGCTAAAGTGTTTCACTCATTCCGTTTTAATGATGTGTTAAATTTACCTTGCAGTTAATAATAAGTAAATAAAATATGAACGTACATTTTTTTTAAAGACGAGATTGTGAGCGTGATCGTGTTTTTAAATGTTTCACCGTATTCAAACAATGCCTTTACCAACTGAAATTAGCTTCAGAAGTTGACGAAGTTCTTTCTGCTGAAGCAGACCCGCAATACGAAAAATTCTTGGCGGATGTTTGGATCGGAATTATACTAACTTTAATTGTTCTTAGTTGCGTGTGTTGCATGTGTTCCTGTCTGTTGTACCACAAATTCCACCCCCGCGAATAGACTGTGAATCTTTGCCAAGCTACACCAGTGCATCCGGCTTACCAAGCTATCAGGAGGCTTTAGATCAGTTACAGAAAGTTAAAGAACCATCTGCAGTTGATAGTACTGTCAAGTTTCAAGTTGATAATGGGAAAGAAAGAGGTGCTAGGTTTGGTTACCTCGAAAGGGAATACCATGATCGATGATTGATTGCTTGACTACAAACGGAATAAAACCATTCCCGGCTTACTTTTAAATTAATGCATCTACTAAGCTGGTTAACCAATAATTATTGTTTCTCACAGTTTTACGACTTGAGTTTGTTTAACGCCTTTTCTCGACCACATTTTTCAGCGAAGCTTCTTCGTATTACCTACAATATTGAACAAAAGGGTTTGGACGGAAATCAACAGGTAAACACTCCACTACGTCTTATAATGCACTCCCTCACACGCCGATCAAAATAACTGATTCATTTGAGAAGTAAAACAGAAATGATAATGGCAGCTGCTTTTAGCGTAACTTGTAAACTACGGTCCTTTTTCGTGGCGGTTTCGTAAATTAGACAAGTTGGCGTATGACTGCTGATCTCAAGGTCACAGGTTCGATTCTCGACACGGACCGCTTGAACAATGGTAACCGAGCATTTTTCACAAAAATACGCCTTAGTTCGTACAAGAGGTAAAATGTAGGTCTCGTGTACGAGTGTTATCACGCATGTTAAAGATCCCTACTTTGCTTGGAAGAGCAAGGGTTCGACAAAATTCAAAATTTCCAGGTAAAAAAATCGCTTCCTGGTCAATGTAGTACCTTCGGGTGCAGTATTGGAAAAATGAAACGCAAGGTATTTTGATAACGGCATGTCGTTAGATCGTACAACTACTAATCCCAAGGTCCTGGTTTCGATTCCCGAAACAAGCTGATTGAAAAATACTAGGCTAGCATTTTATACAAAAGTACTTCCTTGTATAGAAAAGAGGTAAAATGTAGGTCCCGTGTGTGTGTTGTCCCGCACGTTAAAGATCCCTACCTTGTTTGAAATAGCAATCGTTCGAAAATATTCAAAAATTGCTAACTTAAATAGAAAACTCGCTTCCTGACCAACGCAACACTTTCGCGTAGAGCATTGGAAAGTCAAATATACGGCTCTTTCTTGTTCATCGTTCTGATTGGTACGGAAAACAACATATTTCTTTATGAACCGTGTGAACTGTTTTCACCACAAGATTACAAGATAATAAAGGGTCATTTGCTCCAAAACGTGTTGGCAAGCCCAAGATTGCATCTATGATGCGTAATACCCTAATTTCTAAAAACTGTATAGCACAACTATGTGTAATATGCCTAATTCAATTTTACAAAAATTCCCCGAAATAATTAATTACTAGAGTCTTCTGTGAAGCGAATTTGGTGCGTAACACAAACCTTTATCTTTCATAATAACGAGATCTCCATGACGAGAATAAAATTATGAATACCGTGTATATTACTTCATATTCGCAGACTCCTCGATGTTGTTTACGACTTACTAATTAATGTTAATTTGCCAGAACCGTTTGGCAATCAGAAGGATTTACGTTGGGAACCCTACATTTTATTTTCCAATGTTTTAATCCAAAGGTATAGCAATGGACAAACGAGTTTTTTTTTTACCTGTAAATTTTGAATTTTGTCAAACCCTTGCTATTCCGAGCAAGGTAGAGATCTTTAATGTGCATGACAATATTCACAAACGAGACTTAAATTGTACTTCTCAGTCGAACGAAGACGTATTTTTGTGAAAAACGTTCACTCGAGATTTTTCAAGCGGTCCGCGAGTTATATACCCCCAATTTATGTATGTATAACGAAATAGAAATAATTAGGAATTATTAGAAATTGTTAAAGAAAACATAAAGTAAAATGTAACAATGCAATACAAGGATAAACCACACAGGTTATTAACAGTTCATGAGAACGGATGCAATACAATGTATTCCAGACGATAGTAACACTGCAGGTGGCAGGTCACAGACGGTTAAGATACCATGAATACCAAGAAAATAAGATTGTTATAATGTATTAATGAATAGAATTAAGAATAAGCAGACATGAGCTCTGCAAGTTCCCACGGAATTGTGAGGGGCACGGACATTATAAATAGCCAAGGAGCCCCAAGACCCGGCAGTCAGTCAAAGTATTCAGCTTAAACATTGCAGTTTGCTCAGGCGACTCATAATAGTTCAATTAATAATTCATTTTAGACTTAGAATAATTTAGTTTCAAATTGCCAAAATTCCATTTCTGTTTAAGTTAATAATTTGTTACGAAGTTTTGGAAACGTTTTTAAAAGACCGCTCCCAAGGCCCGAAACGTAACTGGCGCAGTCGTGCGGATGTCAAAAGGTCACATCGAAGAACTGGTGGTCTGGAATTTCAATTCACAATTTGGCAGAACCGAAACAAAGTTGGAGGAACTACAAGCATCGACCGAATCCAGCTAAACAAACCTGGAGAAGATACAAGCATCGATTGAATCCAAACCAAACCAACGTGGACAAAGTACACGAATCGACCGAGTCCATGAAATCGACGAAGAAATTAATATAAGTTCATTCCCTTAAAAAAACCCAATTGATTTTGACAAATTTACTGATATTTGCTAGTATAAGAAATTTTTTCTTATTATTATTTTATGTATGTACAGATTTTAACTATTATTAGCGCAATTTTATGCCATTTAATGAAAATATTTAATTATATATTAAGGAAATTATTTTCAAATTTATTTATGTTTAAAAGAGACTTTTTAAAACAAGAGAACTAAAAAGACGCATTACATGCGCAAATTAGACAATTATTACGAATTATAACCAAAATAATTGGCGCACAATTATTAAGTAAACCAAAACGTAACCGACGTAAGAATTATCGAAACAAAACGAAAACGAATTTAAAATACCAAAAATAGAACGTAATTAATTTACAATTTTATTTAATACCGAAAGCTAATGTAGAAAACGCAAATAATTATAAAAATGAATTACTCAAACGTAACCTTCGTTGCATTTCTATAAAGTATAGAAACACCTTGCAATCTATTATTAAATTCAACCATTAAACCATTACAAAGTAAAATAAAGCATATAGACTACGACCGGAAACTCATCAGTGAATAAAACATCATTCACCCATCGCAACGTTATAAAAAGTTATTTCAGTACGAAAAGCTAATTATAACAAAGCAAAGATTCGTTCAAAAACGCATCGCGATTTATAAAAGGTTGTAATTAAACATTTTTCAGTGCAGAAATACCTAAATATAACGAAACAATTATTAAACGTGACATTCTATGATTAAAATACTTCAGCAATTAGCTAGGTATATAATTGTAGAAAGGACGCATTTATATTATCACAGACTGAACATAATTGCATGTACCCGATTAAGCAAAAGCATTGCGTAGTTCATTTAAATTTACCACAAAGCTGAAATAGAACCTTCGGCAGACAAAGGCAATATTGAACAAAGCAATCTACTGAAAACTTGTAAACTCTATATTTACACTCAAGACAATACAGTTGACAGACAAACATCTTATACGCTTATAAATTATAACACCCACGGATAAAAGATAAATATAACAGACTTAATAAAATCAGCAGAACTAAACGAAGATAAAGTCATAACTGGCGCAAAAACATACGAAGTGAAGTAATTACAGCGAGAAATGATTAATTCACATCGGAATCTTTCAGAGAGCAAAATTCAAGTAGAATTGACGACAAATTAACAATCGCGAAGTATAAAATAAACGAATTCAAGGCTACAGCAATTAACTTGACATTAGCGAGCATAAATCCCTCAATTCAAATTACAGCACCGTATAACTAAGTACAAAGACAAGCAAGTCGATTCTTTAAATAACCTAAAACGACTCAAGCTAAAAATAACATAACCCAACACACTTTAAGCTGAAAACTAACAACCAAACTAAAGAGTAATAAGACAAACCGCGAAATAAATCTCAAATTTTACAAAATTTGAAATTAATTAAAAGCGAAAGCCACCCTTAACAACCATGAGTTCAGATATGAAAATTTATCTTGAAACCATCCCCAGTTTTAACGAAGACCAAAATTTGCTCGGGAATATTTTTGAAAACTTTCTACAAACCCGGAGATAATGAAAAAACGTATTACCCATACGCCTGACCGGACGGGTACTAACGCTAATAGCCAGTCGGGATGACTTAGAACAATGGGAAGACTTTAAACGCATATTAATAGCATATTTTGGCAATCAACGTAACCAAAAATGTCTAATCCGCAAATTAATAAACCTTAAAATTAAAAAGCGAAATAATCAGAGTTTATTAAGACTCTACAATAACCAAGAAATTTGCAAACTTATCGGAATTACAGTTCAAGATACAACAACGAGAAGATGAAGAAATAATCAAGAAACCCATGCAGCTAGAACCCCTAGATTTAGACGATCTCAACCACGCCATGAAAATAGTGGACAGTTATAAAGAACACTTAAGTGAACTAAAAACGCCAAAATTACACTACGATAACATAAGCGTTTGAACAATTGTATTAATCATTTTAATTATTTTATTGATCACGTATGTAATTTACAAAATGTACCTTAAACATAAGAATAAAGAGAAATACTTTAGATTTAAGGAAACAAAGAGAAATAAAGAAACAAATATACCCTTACGAACAATAAATTTTAAACCATGAATTAAAAATTAAGCAAGAAAACCCCTTAATTTTTCATGTACGTCGGGAGGAGTTATGTATCCCCCAATTAATGTATGTATAACGAAATAGAAATAATTAGTAATTATTAGAAATTGTTAAAGACATTATAAAGTAAAATGCAACAATGTAATACAAGGATAAACCACACAGGAATTTAACAGTTCATGAGAACGGATGCAATACATTGTGTACCAGACAATAGTGATGCTGCAGGTGGCAGGTCACAGACGGTTAAGATACTGGGATTACCTAGAAAGTAAGATTGATACAATGTATTAATGAATAGAATTAAGAGTAAGGCGGCAAAAGCAATTACAGCTGTGCGAAGTACTAAAGATGGAAAGTTACTCATAACGACCAAGAAGGATGATATTGCTCTTCGAAATATTCAGCAGACTATTCGGGAATCGTCCAAGGACCTGAATATTAGACAACTTGGAGTTAGAGAGGAAACAGACACCATACATATAAGGGGAATGGATCCCCTGACAACAAGGGAGGAAATAAGAGAAGTGGTGGAAGGCAAATTAGGCAGCTTTCAAGGTAAAATCTTTAGGCTTAGCCAACTACGTCCAAGCTGGGGAGGGATGTTAACAGCCTCCTTAACCATCAACAGCTGCGATGCAAGAAAGCTGGCGGATGAACGTTGGCTGAGAATTGGAATTGTACAATGCCGAATAGAGATGCGAGTGGAAGTTCAAAAATGTTTTCGGTGTTGGGGATACGGGCATCTTGCCAGAGAATGTGATGGTCCAAATAGAACGAGCATGTGTAGAAAGTGCGGAAGAGAAGGACACATGGAGAAAGATTGTTCTAATGAAGAGCATTGTCCTCTCTGCAATCTGGACGACAAATCTGGCAGTAGAAACTGTGATGCTTATAAATCGGCTTTATATCGAGCCAAACAACAGATAAGGGAGGGACGAGCAACAGATATGCTCATCGATCTAGACAAAGATGGACCGTGATAAGAATAAAGATTGTGATATAGACTGTGATATTAATAATAGGAATATATTTACAAATAGTACTAGGAAAATATTAAGCAACAGATCTGTGATAAATCGTGATAGTAGTGATAGGACAATTATTATACAAGGAAATTTTAATAGAAGTCGTAGTGCTCATGATTTCGCATTCCAAACGATAAAAGAGAGGAGGGCGGATCTATTAGTGGTGGCCGAACCGAATCAAACTCTGATTAGAAACGGGCTGGATTGCTAAAAATAAGTTAGACATCGCAATAAGGGTCTGCTCACCGAAGGTCCGCATTAAGAGGTGGAAAAGACAGGATGGGGCGGTGTGGCTAGAGACAGATACCATAACATACCGTGGGTGTTACATTTCCCCAAACGTGAGCTTAGCATACTTTGAGGAGTACTTAAAAACTCTGGATGTGGAAATGATAAAACAACAAAGGGTCGTTGTGATGGGAGACTTCAATGCGAAGTCGCCTCAGCGGGGTGAAAGAAACGACAGACGTGGAATAATGTTAGCAGAGTGGATTGCACAATGGAGGCTTACCGTGCAGAATATTGGGGATAAAACCACATTTGTAAGAGGAAGCTACGGATCGGTAATTGATATAACCATTGCAGATGAAACTACGTCGCCCCAGATTAGAAACTGGCAAGTACTAGATGAGGAAACACATAGCGACCACAAATATATATATATATATATATATATATATATATATATATTGCTGTGAAACCTCCAAATCCGTGAACTACGCTTTTCGCCTCGGCTGCTCGCCTAATTTTATAAATCTCCTCATTCATAAAAATTAAACACATTCCTACCACAAACATCAACGTTAACTCTATTTACATCAATATTCAGAATACATTAAATTTTCAAATTAAATTTCAGCATAAAATTCAGTTTTCAAAAAAATTTCAAGATTAATTTTATTATCACTTTAACGTGCATCCAGAATTCAAGTCCTTGTTGGATGCCTACTAATTAATATAACAATATAAACAGACCGGAGTCTGAGTACAAAGGAGCATCTACCACCCTTTACGTTAATTAACCAGGTTTGTCTAATTGAGCTCAAAGACATACCCAAAGTTTCACCATATTCCCGAACATCAAAACAAAATACCCTTTTACTTAAACAAGCAAATTTCATCTTAAAATTAAACTTTTATGGTTAGAACAATTTCACTAATGTCCATTTAAAGTAAATCAATTATAAAGTCATTCAATACACACAAAAATGTCAAACAAAATAGTATAATTTACCTGAAGGTTACTGTCCTCGTCGTTTCAAGGTATCGTTTCTTTAGTTAATCACACCATTCAACAGGATTATAATTACGGCTTCTGATTCTCTACGCTTTTAAAATTTTCTCCATCACCAGTTGTTTCTGGGCTTTTCCGGAACTCATCTATGTATATCTGACCCTTGTTTCGTGGATCCAGACACGTATTTGAACCATTTAATTATTAACACCCCGAAAATAGCAAATAACTTCATGCTTCTGTCACCAATATACGCCAAAACTGCCTACTTTTGTGTATACATTCGTCGTTGTAAATTTTGCTAATTGGTACAGTGAAACTAAATTTTATTACCTTGTATCTAAGTGCACTGAAGTACATTCATGTTAACACGTAAATAACAAGCTATTTTGAATCACTAAAATATACTAGCAAACTTTAAATTATTTAATCAAACTAAAATGCACGGTTTAACATTTTCAATCAAGTCGCGTATGTACGAGCTTTTAACTCATCGAATCGTCAAAAGTCTCCGAGAGCTTGTTTATATTCATCTCGGTATATATAGCAAAAAGCCTGTCTATCGGTCTGTTCCCCAAAACAGGTAATTCTAAAGAATTTCTCATGCCATGTTCCCAGTCTGCCGCTCGCGCGTCGATTTTTACGAATTTTCACTCGCCCCATTTAAATCTCAGAAAATTTCCACACGGCACGCAAGCATGTCCGAGAAAAACTAATTGATTTTGTACAGAAATTGTTGTTCTACCTCTGATATTTGCATCCTATTTTTAACCAATTGTGACCCCCGTGACGTTGCTTGAATCCCGCCTTTTACAATATGTGTCTTTGCTTGACGCATTTTCTTTCCTTCTCTACCGTGTTCTTATTGGTGCAAATTGACACTCTTCATTATCGATTATTTTAGTCCACATGGAGTGTGAAATAACCCAGCTTTAGCAATTCTCGTAACTATTATGCGACGTTTTCCCCAAGATTCTTTGAAATATTAATTATCTGCAAAATTTACGCCGAATGAGCTTTTTAAATAAACCCAGGTGTTTAAACATACTATTAATTCTCAGAGCCTTATTCCGTGGTATTTTAATCTTGGGTTTTTACAAGTTTCTATAGGTATTATATGTTATTAACGGTTTAATTAACTCCAATTAAAATTGATTTCTATCCTTTTCATTTTTTAGCGAATACAACTTAAATATTAATTATTATAGGTACACTTTGTTTTACTACCGGTTACTTAAATAGAGTTAATTAATATAAACTTTGCACGTAATTTCTCTTTGTTTAGGAATAATTACATTACACGCAGAGCTTTTCAATACTGCTTCTTTTGATATAAAGCGTCTTATAAATAATTTAAATTTCTTATTTTTACTGAAACAACCGAGTTTATTTATGCTTCATGGTTTTAATAACGCGTATTATTTAATGAAATTCCTTATACACGGTGATTAAAATTATTTGATGTGATTATTTAATTTTCTACCCTGGTCTAAATATGAGTAATATATATATATATATATATATATATATATATATTTCGAAATAGAAAGTAAACACAAAATATATGCACATACACCTAAGGGATGGGTTCTTAAAAGACTGGAAACTATCAAGTTTAATAAGCTTTTAAAGGAAATATCCAACAATGGGGATACACCGGAAGAATTCATACATAAGATTACGAACCTATGTAATCGAACGATGCCTAAAAGAGTACACCCTGGTAATAAGAAGGCGGTATACTGGAGGTCAGACACGATAGCGGAGCTAAGGAGAGAGTGTGTGAGACAAAGACGGAAAATGACCAGGTCGCACGGAAATAATAATGAACAATTATATGTACAAGAGCGTGAAATGTACAAGGCGGCAAAAAGAGATTTGAAATATCCTATAGCGAATGCCAAGGAGAAGCACTGAGCTCAGGTATGCAATGAAGTAGAGAGTGACGTATGGGGAAACGGTTTTAAAATTGTAACCAAAAAATATAGATATCGGCAGCAATTAAACACTGGAAAGAAATTGAGTATAGCCAAAGAGCTATTTCCAAACTGCAACAAAACCGATGAATACCAAGCTGTTGTGGAAAATACGGTAGAAGGATTTACGATGGCAGAATTAAAGATTCCCGCTGAAATCATTAAAATAATTGCAGAACAACAGCCCGAATACCTAGTTGGGACCCTAAATAAAGTGTACAAGGCCGGTATTTTTCCTGAAATTTGGAAGAAACCACAGTTGGTTCTCTTGGAAAAACCAAAAAAGAAGAAGGAGGATGAACCTAAATATAGGCCAATCTGTTTACTGGATACAACGGGCAAAGTGTTTGAGCAGTTAATAGCGGAGCGTCTGAAAGGAGAAATTCGGCTGTCAGAAAGCCAGTATGGATTCAGAAAAGGACGGTCAACAATTAATGCTATTTGTAGAGTTCACGACATAGTTAAAGGGGAATTAGCTAAAACGATAAAATCTCGCAATCTATGCGTGCTAGTGACCATAGATATAAAGAATGCATTTAACACGGCCAATTGGAATGTCATCAAAAAAGAACTAAGAGCACATAAAATATCGGATGAATTATTAAGTATAGTGTCCAGCTATCTAAACAATAGGAAACTGGAGATAGAGCAAGACATTGAAATGTCAATCACATGTGGAGTACCGCAGGGTTCGGTTCTTGGCCCTTTGCTATGGAATATCCTTTATGACAACTTACTAGAACTTGAGATGCCCGATAAGGTGGAACTAATAGCATATGCAGATGATCTTGCAATAGTAGCAAGGGCCAAAACGAAGGATATGCTAGAATTTAAGGTGAATAATGCGCTTAGCAGAATCACGCTGTGGGTACAAAACCATAAATTGGAGTTAGCCCCGGAGAAAACAGAGGCAGTCATGCTTTCAGGCAGAAAAAAGTATAGGAAGGTATCGTTTAAACTAATGAACGTAATCATAGAGGTACAAAAGTCATTACGCTACTTGGTAGTCGTGATGGACAAAAATTTGTCATATTCAGAACATATAAGGCACGTCACGGAGAAAGCCAAGAAGACAGCTACCGTACTTGCAAGGCTGTTGCCTAGGGCAACAGGTCCATCAGAATGTAAACGAAGGGTACTCTCTACGGTTGCATAGTCCATTATGTTGTATGCGGCTCCGGTCTGGTATCAGGCATGCGACAAGAAGAAATACAGAAATTATCTGTTGGCCAGCCAGAGAGTAATGGCAATAAGGGTGAGTCAAGCTTACAGAACGGTATCCACGGGAGCAATAGGAGTTCTTGCTAGACTTATTCCATGTGACCTATTAGTGATAGAAAGAGCCAGGACGATAGGTGGAGATAGGGCTAATAAAAAACAAGCAAGGGAAGACACGTACCATGAATGGCAAAAGAGGTGGGAAGATACGGAAAAGGCCACGTGGACAAAGACTTTGATACCAGAAATTAAACCCTGGATAGAACGTCAGCATGGTAGTATTAACTACTGGCTAACGCAAGTATTGAGTGGTCATGGTTCATTTAGGAAATATAAAGAAAGAATTATGAAATCAGACACAGCCACATGTGCATATTGCGGTCATGAAGATGATACGGCAGAGCATACACTGTTTAGATGCCCGAAATGGAATGAAACCAGAACCATCACAGAGAGAAGACTGGGTGTTAGACTCCATACACAAAACCTGGTGGTTCAAATGCTAGAGAGTTGGCAAAAAAGGGAGCTGATTAAAAATATGGTGATGAATATTATGACACAGAAAGAAGAAGACGAACGAGAAAATATGTGGTGAATATTACCCTGCAAACACCAAGAAGAAATGCCTAAGGGGGTACCATGGTGTTTTATCACCAGCAGGAAGAGAGGGAAGGGTTTTAGTCGGTAGGCCACTTAAATATGTGAAGACCCCGACACTGCCTCCGGCAAAGATCTAGCCGGCGTGCGTCCATAATAGATTTCCTAATCCTCTATATAAAAAAAAAATAAAAAATAAAAAAGCAGACATTAGATCTGCATGTTCACACAGAATTGTGAGAGGCAGAGACATTATATATAGCCCGGGAGTCCCAAGACTCGGCAGTCAGTCAAAGTATTCAGCTTAAACATTGCAGTTTGCTTAGGCGACTCATAATAGTTCAATTAATAATTCACTTTCGACTTGGAATAATTTAGTACCAAATTGTCAAAATTCCTAATTAATTTCTGTTTAAGTTAATAAATTGTTACGAAGTTTTGGAAACGTTTTTAAAAAGACCGCTCCCAAGGCCCGAAACGTAACTCGCGCCGAGAATCAAACTCAGGACCTTTGGCTTAGTAGTCACAAGCGAATCAACGAAGCTACGGAGTCCGCCGGTAAAAAGCACCCCTACATTTGATTTTCTAATGCTCCAAGCGAAGGTACTATATTGTTTAGGAAGCAAATTTTTTTACTTCTAAATTTTGAATTTTGCCGAACCCTTGCTATTTAAAGCAAGGAAGGGACTTTAACATATTGACAACACTCACACAGGACTGTGAAAAATGTTTGCTCAACATTTTTAAAGTGGTCCGTGTTGGGCATCGAATCCGGAACCTTGAGCTTAGTAGTCACACCTGAAACAATTTAGCCACAAAGTTGCCCACGATAAAGAGATACCCTTGTTACGTTTGTTTTTCAACATAAATTAAATACACTTTTCGTTCGAATAAATTCCATTTCTATTCTTAAATTCTCCAACAATACCCTATATAATGTACCTGTTCAGAATAAGCCCGCTTTAACATAATTTTAACTCAAATCCATTTTGCTTTTAAAACAAAAATTTATTCGATAAATTAAATAGTTAATACCTTGTTTTAGGTATCCGTTAATTTGTTAAACATTCTGATAACATACAATTGCTTTCTCTTGTGTTTTCAATCTAAAGACTTGTCGAAATACTGTATCCTACTATTATTTGATAGCGTGTTTTCCAGTTTGCTAATCGCGATTTGATAACGCAAGGATTGCAGTTCGAACTCGTGTTATTTGAACCAATTTATAATTTGATTCTACAGCTTGTGCGTTGAAATATTTTCTACATTACTCGTCCCAGTACTTCAATAGCGATGCACGTTTTTTGTTCGACAACTAGGAAGTATCTTGCGTGTATCGATGAGTTTTTCCGCGCTTACCCATCCTAATCAGATTCTCTTTTTAGCTCTTGGTAGGAGGCCAAATTGGTTCTTTTTTATGTACGCCCAACTGTTCTTTGCCACAGATCAACTGGCGTTGCTTGTAGAACGCTAGTGCCGTTATGGTAACAGGGTAAGTAGATCCCGACGATCGTGTCGATGCGGTGCTGATTCACTCCCGAGGGCGTGCCAGCTAAGTATCCCGACACACACAGGTTGTATGCTTTAATTGCGATAAACCTGGTCATGTTTCGACACGTTGTACTTGCCCTAAAGTACTCCACTGTTATGGTTGCGGAATAAGGGAGTTTCTTGCCGTAACTGTCCACTCTGTCATCCTACTACTAATAGGTCTTCGAATCATACTTCAAATACTGTTCTCACCTCTAGCTGCCTAATTTCTTCTGCTTCTCACTCTACATTCTCTTCTGCCCTCATCCAGATCAACCTGCTACTACTATCAAAACCTACCCTTCTTCGGCGAATACAGCTTCGAACAAAATGTCCTCCGTCTCTAGTTCTACAACCTATTCTACTCCTTCTTCTGCTCGCCCTACTTATTTACTCTCACCCCAAACTGTGCCTCCACCACCATTACAACCAATGCTTCAAATTAGTGACTTAAAGCTAGCTTCTCAGGAGTTTGTTCCCACTTTCTCGAACGATTCTACCCGGAAAGTTTCTGTCGCGTCTGCAAACACAAATGTCGCTGAAGTGACGATAACTTCTAATTCAGTCCGCGAACGTTTTGTTGAAGTTCATGAACCGACATCTTTAATGTCTGTTGCTGTTTCTGTCAAAACTTTACCTGTTCCTGC